>OZ026815.1:6662277-7000538 GCA_964023185.1 Macaria liturata | reverse complement strand
AGCACACTGATGTCACAATTACTGTGGTGTAGTCTGGGTCATCATTGTTGGTGATTATCGTTCTATTCGCTGCCAAATTTCCGTTGATGCTATTATCGATACTTGGCAGTCCGGTGCAAATGGTTCCATTTTCAAAAGCGATTTTGAATCCTGACTCTGGATCATCGAAAATGCTCTCGCTGTATTCGACGAGTGCTGTACTGTTTTCCTTTGAGTAGATGCATTTTATGTTTGCTAAATCCGTAATTGAATTAGTGACTCTCTTTGTCCATTCGCGGAACATTTCAGTGTACTCGCAATCGCAGGACCACGGATTCATTGAGAGAGTTAATTCTGTGACGGCGGCATTTATCTGCCATACCGCTAACGTTGTCAATCTGTTGTTATGCAGGTGCAAAATTTTCACACGTGACATATGAGTAAACATATCCTTGCCGATGGTTTTAATTCTGTTATTATTCAAGTAGAGTTCTCGCAACATATCCAAGCCGTCAAATTCTTGTCCTTCAATCGTTGTAAGTAAATTGTGATCCAAATGTAAAACTTCTAGTTCCTTCAAGCCGTTGAACGTTCTATTGTGAATCATTTCGATGTTTGAGGCATTTAAATACAGTATCTTTAGCTTCTTTCTGCCTATGAAGGCGTGACTCGGAAGCATTTTAATGTCATTACCGTCGAGGTACAGTTGCGTGGCCTCCATAGGTATCTTCTCGGGCAAAACGTTCACATAGCCCGCATTAGAACACTCTACAACATTAGCTGACCACGTCGGATCGTGATAACAAGTGCAGTTGTTCGGGCAAGTCATTTCACAATCGCAGGCATCGAAGTCGCAACAGTGACACAGAGCATGGCAGTGCGACTCGTACTTGCACAGAAACTGGTGAGGCGCGGCCTCCACTAATGGCACGAAGGCATTTCCTCTACTGTACAATAATTTACAATGTATGCTGTCTAAATCCATTAACCTGGGCTGCGTTCTGGCTCTGTTACCTGAGTTAATTTTTTGCAGCCAATCCATTGTACAATCGCACTCTAATGGGTTTCCGCCTATGAAAAACTCGGGCACCGATTTATCTTGCGGCACAGCTGATATTCTGAGCGAGTTGGGATCCAAACTCGTTATCTTATTTCCGAACAGATCCACTCGGGTTAGGTTTGGTTTCTTGAAAAACGTATACGATTGCACTTTGGAGATTAAGTTATCGTTCAAGTACAACATTTCCACCGAGTTTGGTATCGCACTTCCAGTTATTTCTGTTAGTTTATTTGAACTGGCATCGAAAGTGCTCAGAGACAGTTGCGATTCAATCTCGAAGTAATTTCCAAGTTCGGCGATTCTATTAGCGTGAATATCCAGCCACTGCAATCCAGTTGGGATCATAGCATAGTCAAACCATTCCAATCGGTTATCAGAAATATTCAACCACACGAGATTGGGCAATTTAGCGAAGAGTCCTCCGATGTCCGTCAAATAATTCCCGTCCAGTCTTATCGCTTGCAAATTTACGTTGGCGTCGAATGCACCGGCTTCTATTTTGTGAATTTTATTTCTGGACAAGTTTAAAATTTTTAGTGAAGTCATTTTATCGAAGACTCCTTTGCTAATATTTCCGATGTTATTCTCTGTTAATCGAAGTCCATACATTTGCTCCATAGTCATAAACGAGGCGTTTTCTATGCTCACTATCAAGTTTTCTCCCAAGTCAAGTGTTTTAAGTTGTGGTATTTCTTTGAGAGCGGCGGGAACTTCATCCAATCGGTTTCCATTGATATGCAGGTCTTGTAGCGTAGAACAGTTGCGTAGAGAATGTGGATGTATCTTTGAAATACGATTACTATCAATAGACAGGACTGACAGTACTTGCAAGCCAGTAAACGCATAACTTTCAATGTTTGTTAGTCTGTTATTTGAAAGAGTCAATGTGTGTAGATTGTTCAATGAAGTAAATACATTTTCAGGTATATGCTCAATGAAATTGTCTTGCATCTTCAGTATTTGCAAATTATTTAAATCTCTGAATAGTGCAATTTCCATTTTTGATACTCGGTTATGTGAAAAATCAAGATAGATTAATCGTTTCAATCCAGAAAAGGTCGAGGTGTTGATCCAATCCGAGGTAAGTTCATTGTATGACAAGTCCAATACAAGTAGCTGAACTAGATCGCTGAATAGTCCCGGCGCTAGTACTGTGATTGTATTGTTGTTCAAATAAATTTCTTTTAATTCTTTGGTATCGCTGAATAGTTCAGGCGGTAAACTCGTCAGCTGATTGTCAGAGAATCGAACGGTTGTCAGCGAAACAAGGCCTTCTAACGCTCTGTCGGCTACTGATGTCAATCCATTTCCTTGCAAGTATAACTTTTGTAGTCTTCTCAATCCAGAAAGTAGATTCGGTGGAATTGTGTCTATGAAATTTCGCGAAAGATCCAAGACCACAAGATTATCCCCGCATTTCTCCGTCGGATGTCTATGCGCGGTTGAGAACTGGAAATGACTAATGTCCCTCATTCTATTGCCGGTCATATTCAAGTATTCCAGGTTTCTAAGAGAACATAGCGCGCCGTCAGGGAAAACGTGCATGTTGTTCTCACTTAGATCCAATCGCTCTAGGTTCTGCACGTCTCTGGAGAAAGCACTTGGAGTTATCTCTAAAGAAATGGCTGACCAATCCGCGTTGTGTGTTCTTATAGTCAGGTTTCTAAGTTCACGGAGACCGGTGAAGGCGCTATCAGATAGGTTTCCTATTTTGCAGTACTCGATGGTGAGCTCACGCAGCTCTACCAACTGCCTGAAACTGCCGGGAGCGAGTGAGCTCTGGTAGAACATAGCATCGCTGCATTCGAGGCGTAACTTGACGGTGAGATGTGGTTGAATGGTGCTGAAGTTGGTGTTATCAAGTTCACTGTTGATGGTTCTCAGGCGGCATTGCAGCGCTACTCCGGAGCCGTCGTGGTCGTTGGTCCAGACACATTCGTCCGGTGCTTGGTACCGAGTACCCGTCGTCGCCGACAAAGAGGCACTCCTTGCCGACGAAGCGTTGGAAAGCACCAGCAAGGCGCTCGCGAACCAAGCCAGATACATTGTTTTGATGTGCACTTAACTTTTTACATAGTTTTATTCATAATCCTTTTACACTGAAACTCCACAAATACATCGCGTTGGCAGCGCACTAGTTCATTTTATATCGCCTCCAGCAAATAAATGCTTCACTAGTCCGACCGGCCACTTAACTCGTTTCTCGCGAGAGCACTAATTGGACAGGATCGTGCGTCCGTAAGTACTCGATGAATAAATACGCGACGCGACCGACCGCGCTGAGGTCTGGGGTGGGACTGACTCGCAGTCGAACCTGCGCTCGGCGGTGCGCTCGCGCACAAGGCCGCATCGTGCCGGTTCACGCGTTCCGACAGGTAAATTTGCGTCCGCTACCAAAACGACGTAAGCTCCCAAAGCTCTCTTTGCGTTTCGCTCTATTGCTTCTGAGCGAGACCTTGTCAGAAAAATACACTCTACGCACACAGGCGTAGTTTTAACACAACACTAGGGAACAAAACCGCTTTTTGTAGCACACAGACGAGCTTTTAGGTGACGAGTGCGAGTGAGACGGAGGGATAGTTGCGGGGTGAGTTGTGCATAGATTGGTGGGGCTCGGAGGCAGCTGGCCAGGTAGTGCGCGGGCGCAGCGCCACACTCACTGCTTGTTAACACCCGCTGCTCGAATTATATTTGCAAATGTTTGATAATTATTGACGTTTTCGTGGCTATTTGTGAATAATTAGAGCTTTATAGATAACTTAAGTAATTTGTTACTTCTCCCTGTATCTTATGCAATAAGACTGAATCAAGAATTTTATGATAGTGGACTTTTGAAAGCTCTATTAAAATTTATGCTTCGGATAAAAGCTATTAATACAAATTGTTATCGTGATTCAACAGCTACCTATTTGTAATAAGTTAAATTCGGTTATATCCTGCACGCGATGGCTACCCATCACGCGCATCCGAAATGCACTTTCGGGAACCCAATGTCTAATCGTCTGTTATTTCGTTAAACGATTTTGATATAATTCCCTGACTTCCACCGACGAACCCCTCATCAAATTAAACATCTAGACATTATGCATTTTGCGCGAACACCAATTTGTTCGGAAACGTTTGATTTAATAAATCGCGTCTGATTATAACGCTGGATTAGGTACATTTCTCATGATTTATACTAACATCCTAAACGTTCCGTTTTATCGGGGCTATTATTAAGCGTTTTTGTGTTCGCAAATTCTTAAGAAAGTTGGATCCCTGAATGCGTCATATTTTTTTTATTCACGTTGAGCTTACTCTAGATTTTATATTATATTAGGGCCTGTAAATATTATGAACAATTTTTTTATTGTCATTTATATACATACGGTATAACCTATTTATATACGCTATAGGTAATATTTTACTTTACTTATGTGTTTCATTACCCATTGTTATTTTTAGATAATTTAAAATGCAACGATCATAAGTTTCAGGTATGTGACTGTATAAGTAGGTATCATTAATTTTATGTATGTCAGGAGTATACATATGTATATATTGCATTTGTTGGATCTACAAACTGAAAAACTGTGCAATTGTAATTATGAATAAAATGAACTTGATATGATACACGCACTGCATATGGATAACGGACAATGTGATTTATTGTTGTTCGGTGTTTGTCGGTTATTTTGTCTATGAGTTGGTGTTGTATTCGTTTGAATGCTAATTGTGGGCCTGTTTCACACCTGTCTTTATGCAAAAAATCTAACGAACGTGCCCTGATTCTACAATATAACACACCTTGGTAGAATAAATCACTTGTAACAATGAAGCCCCTGTAAGAACTCTCGACTTGAAGCGACCGAGATATGAATGTTCAATCGCTCGTGTCATTGTTGTATTCATGATTTACCGATAGGTGCGTTTACTTACGATTTATTTGAGTGCACTCTTTTTTGTGATATGCCATAACTAGTTTTAGGCATTGCAGTTTTTTTATTTATTGTACCGTCTTTTGATTACTTAATATTAATAAGATACATACATCTTATCAAAAACCTCTTATTCTAGTTCAAATTCAAATACGTACAGTCATGTAAGTTATTATTAACGAGAATATCACCTGATCTATCGACTTGACTATCACATGATACTTGTTATTTATATCTGTAATCGTCGTGTAAATCTTCCTTGAAGCGGGAGCCTGCGATTTCAATATGAAGTAAATAAAGCGACTCTATAGTGTAGTTTACGGCGGGCAGTTCGCTTAATCCTGCGTAATAAATGGTCATGATCATAATTTTATTTGTTGTCAGAATGATAGGAGGACGGGCGTCGGTCGCCTGCGCTATTTTATGCGAGGTGTTGCTCGCTGCGTCCCGAGGCGCCTGCACTATCTCAATTGCTATAAATTATCTCCTTTGACACGCGAGAAGCGGAAAATTTGCAATCGCAACAGTCGGGGCATCCGCGTCCCTCCTCCTTTATGTAAACAGCGCAAATGGCTTTGTAATGGGAATCGCGGCCGTCCCACTGCGACACCGGCTCGATAACTCACGTAGCTCCCACGGGCCGCTCGTCCAGCTCCGACTCACAATACAACAGCGGGAGATCCATCCCGGGACTTTTTGTCGCAAGTGGCGAGGCGTTTCTTGTCCTTCTTTTATAAAGGCATAGATTGCCGGTAAATCGTAGGTTATTGTTGTGCTATTTAATGTTTATTTGGAGGGCTGGCGGCCGCGGCCGTTATAATGTCGGTATTCAAGTTGGCGCGGTACATGTCGACACGCAACTGTCCGCCGGCGCCGGCTCCGGGGTGTTGGATTGTTGCGTGGGTACTACATGTGTGTGATGTGGGTCACTCGCCTTTATGATTCACGGAAGAACCACTCCGTCTAAATTGAACAACCGTTGCTATTGTTCGGCTCAATCACAAGAATTATCTTCGAGCCGCTCGTTAAACAACACTTGTCCCCGTGCCCTTTCAAGACGGGAAATAAATTATTTGAATTTAAAACGTACAAGTACAGACATCAGATACGTCGCGGCAACTTCCGAGAACAATGTCGTACATCCTCCGCAGCGGCTTGTACAGTGTCCACGTTTCGTTTTCTTTATCGACCGGATTCATCAGCGTGTAAAATGATGCTTTAGTTGATTTCCATTATGTTATTAATTTTTGTAATTTGGTTGCCTAATCTCCGGCGACAGGCTCGAGCGGCGCGACACTTATCTCGGTGTCGGCGGACACATATAATCCATTAAGTCGTCATTTCCACGCGGCTGATCATTCCTCAACCACGCGTCAAGCCGCCCCCGACTCGGCGACGCGACGCTCGAAGTATTGTTCGCTACTGCTTTATCTCGCCTCCGCCGTGCCAAGGTCCTTTTCAATTAACGTCATCGAACTCGATGTGAACCTTAAAACAATGGGCGCAGCGGTCATAACCCTTCACCGTCGCCCCGCGCAGCCTTTATCCTTGTCGACTAATGGACTAGTTCGTTATCTAATCGGCTACACGGCCGACCTATTAATAATTTCCCACATAATTTTCTAATTAACGTCCTGTCTGTCGAATGGCTGCGGGCCTCTGGATACATGAAAGCGGAAATGACCCACAATTGGGGTTTTGGATGTAGATACGTCCCGAGCGACATCATGTACTAATAGCACATTTGCATATGCGTTTAGATAACTATTACATACATACATACATGCATAATTTACCGTATTCCTATTAATGTTATATTTGTTTTTGTTCCAGGTAATCACCATTAGCATTTACGTATCTGACATTTGTGAAGGTAACAAAAACGATGAATGATTTTGGAATGTTTGCAATTCGTTGGCGCGGTGTAATCGCATTGAGGGATAAGATGTGTAAAGTTTAATGTGCAATTTAAACAAACGGGTGTTTAAACGTATGTAGGGGTGGAAGGGTTGAATAGTAGCGTGTGTGTATAAATTGGAGTGATTTAACACGTGAGTGGTGCCCCTTGTAGTGCGTCAGATCGCGACACGGCCAATTTGGTGCGAGTGAACCAACTCGGGTTTATTTGTTCGCCTCGATGGCACCTGGCGACTCAGACCCACGGGGTGCGACTCAAGGATGGCGTGGAGTAGATTTTCGATTTTATTTTGAGCGTGAATATCTGAAATATATTTTTTTATTAGTATCAGGAAATATAATTTATTGTTATTACCGGCCAACCCAAGATAGCTTAAGTTTGTTTTGCATTAGAAATGTCTTTTAAAATAATAGGTACCTACGTAAGTAATAAAAAGTTAAATTATAAGAATACTGTACTAATTTAAAAAATAATTCTTACTTACTATTTTTTTAAAATATGTTTTGGAATATTTACCTTGAATATAAATTTATTTTCCTTCTATCTTGGTTCGGTGATTAAGTCTTTTTCTGTCTGATCGACCAATCAATATCAAATAAATTATGTACTCAGACTTCAAAAAAGTTACATTAATAATATGCTATTATATAGATATAAACCAAATTAACAAGGCCCACACTCAGCCTTAAAAAATAGATCTCAAAAATAAATTCTATGAATTCGACTCTATGCATCCCCTGTCCTATAGCTCGAGTCTTGCGACGTGCCAACGTATGCGACCGGTTAGATTACGCATTGTCGCGGCACAATTAGAAACTGTTGCGGAACCCAGGTTTGAGCCTACTTTGTTATTTGCAAACAATAGTAGCACACATCTGCGTGAGCGCTCTATCCTCGGGACTATACTAAAAGTAGGGTGACTGTGATATGTCTTTGAAAAAATATTATGATTTGTGGTCACCCTATTTTAAGGTTACCAATCTTACCGTACTAGAATTAGACACAATTGTTTTGCTTGATTTGTGGCATAAATATATATAAAAGCATAGCGTCGTCTATTACATGTCGATCAATTCAAAAATATTAATTAATTAAACTTAAATGTACCCAAACATGAAAAAGTGATTTATTAGCAAATGTATGAAAATTGCCTTCAAATGCAATATAATCTACCCATTCATATGCCTTTATTACGTAATTAGAATAATCGATTGTTAATATAAATAAATATACCGACCGGGGCATGCACACAGCGCCATCTAGTACCACACTAAGCAAACGCTTGTTGTTGTAATATGAGGCAAAAGATTCAAACAAATTGTTAATATTATTCGTATGCACTTCAATTTATCTCACATTAATCATGGTCGCCCTAACAATCTCAGCACGAGGTAATAAATAGCTGGACGCGAAGCATCTGCTAATTGCGCTTCATTTAGCCCCCTTTGACAGTGGACCTACAAATCTTGCACGGAGCTGTTGAAATCAAACTATGTGGTTTGAACTATGTATATAGCTTTACTGGGAGACTTGTATCGTTTTGGCGATGGACTTGCTTTATATCAACAAGGCATTTCAGAAACTATTATGTGTGTTGTGTTTTTTTGTTTGTGTGGCCAAAATGTCATAAAAACAAATGAGTCGAGCTTTTATAAATCTACCACTACTTATAGTAAAATTGGGTTGTGTTTTTCTTCTATCAAGAAGAAAAACACGCGATTGCTAGATCTTTCGATGCTTAGTAAAAATATCAAAAATCTATAACCATGTTTGAAATTAAAGATTATATTAGATTAGTGTACATTTTACATATAACAGGAAACAATACAATAGCAGTACTAGTTAAATGCAAATTGTACACATTCAAATGCGAAGACTTTTTACCGTTACATTATTGAATTACAAACAAAACTAATTGAATTGAAGACCTCTTCAAAAGTAATCTCTACATTTTTTACAGCGGTAATTATGTATTTTGAATAGCGAGCAAAAATCCATCAAGTATCACATTAAACACTCCAACTATTCATTGATAGATATCCAGCTACCAACCACCATTGTCTATTGAACGTTGTATAAACGATGATTGACTCACTCATTGATGAAATGACACACAATAGTTATCGTATCGTAATGACTATCTTTTAAACTGTAAGATACGTCATCGCATTTCGAGCTTTGTAATTTGTAGGAACAAAAAGATTTGGCGATTTATTTTGTGGACGTTTTGAGTCATAAATCGTGATAAAGAAATGTGAATGCGTGATAGGAAATGTAACAGTGATTACCAATAAAATATTTTGTACCTATTTATTTTATCATGGCTTTATTCAGGTATACGAGTTTCTTTATTTTTGTTTATGCTGCAAAAAAACTTTTAACTAAACTTTTTTTTTTGTTTGAAGCAGATATCTAAACATACTCATGTTGTTTAAAATGTAATTTTTTACTGAAACGATTCTTTAAATTCAAATTGCAACAAAAAAGAGTGACTCATAAATTTTCGATAACGCACCTTTTCAATACAATCACTTAAAATGCTTCCTGTCTCAAACCTCAGTACAAAAGTGTGTGGTATTCACGCTGTGAAATACGTGATCCTCACTTAGAAATATGTTTACTGGCATCTTAGAAATTTCAATTGTACCATCTGTAACGTCAAACGCCGCACACCTAGAGCCCGCTCAAGATAACTGTGCTTGCGGATCAGATTAGAACTCAAATGTCCTAAGTAATAATCTAAACGCGAGTTAGAAATGCTGCCGCGTAATGCATCCAGTTATTTTGTGTGAATTCTACAAATTGTGGGGTCGTGTGCTGCAATTGAAAGTCCCTATAAGCGGCGACATTACTGAATAGCGACAAATGGATCCTTTTAATTGCGTCGAGATTTCTCCCATTGCAGAGTTTCTTGAAATATTTTAAAAGACAATAGAACACGAATACTGCTTTGGTGGCATGTATTTTAAAATTAGACGATAAAATTAAGTGCTTTTTATACTTTATTGATACCAAGTGCATAATAAAGCGGATTTTGACTTTAGGCAAATATAATTCATAAGTAAGTTACAGTACTATTAAATCGAAATCGTTTAGTACGTGATTGTCGAAACATCAAATAAATTTTTTAGTAACATAGGCTCACGCTTCTGACCACTACTCAATTAAAAAGATATGATATTTCTTAGGCGTCGTCTTCAGCAACAAAAAGCGAACAGCATCCGTACCGTAGCATCGCTACATTGTAAACACAGCTAGCCGCTAGATACCATCGCATACCGGCCACTATGTTGACTCGCGTGATTAAATTCTTGTCGGTGATGTACGAGCCGGCTCGTTCGAGTTATTTGTCGGATTTACTTAGCTTAGCCCCACTTATATTTATTGCTACACGACTCACAGGGTGTACGGAGAGACGGCTACTGGTCACTAAATAACCTATTTTTAATTCGAATTGATGTCGTTTTCGAATGTCGCTGCCCTAAGCTTCTTATGCCGCTGTTTTCCAATGTTTGGATTAAATATTTTGATACAAAGCACTTTCTAGTTTCATTTAACATTTATGTGAGCGTAATCTAATGTATGCGTCTCACGATAACCCAGTACCCAAAATAACAAATTTCACTGAAGCTTGAATTTGCATACTAAAATGTACAACGCAAATTTCGGTATTTCGCTGATATTTTGCCCGACAAAAACCGTCTGTGACAAATTTCACAAACACATGAGTCAGGAAGGGACAGAGTCGCCTACTCCTTGCGCGAGCATAATAAATATCAAATATACAAGGGACAATGATGCGAGCTCGGTAACTCGACAGATTAATACTATATTTTTCTGCGCCAATACAAGCGGCCCGTGTTGGCCTAATGAAATATGGCAGCATGCTCTTTCATTCCTGATAAAACCTCCAGTGTGCTGGTGTCGGGAGTTTTATTGCTGTTCAAATACAATAATTCAAGTTGGTCAGCAAGCGAATATAATTTACATGGTGGTCCCTTTTCGTTTTTAGGGTCGGCTACCGAGTGTTTTCCATTCACCTGCGAAATGAGCTGGACGTTTCGGCATACCTAACGAAGCCTTATCTTCACGCGCTGCTCTCCAATATATCGCTCAACCGTTTTTTGTACCCGAGATAACGTATAGAATTTATGTTTTTGCTGGTAACGATTTTGCATATTCAAAAGTTGATTTTTCCATTTATTCAAATGACGCGCACGCAACTCCATGCTGTTGCATTTTTCATAACTAAAAATAACAATACAACAATCACAGTTATTAACTCTGCACCCTCGTAGCTAAAAAAGCTAACGCTTCCAGTGCGGGGTTTCGTAGCATTGTAATATTAACTCTCTATTAAATATTTTCCGCATTGCTGCGGGCCAATCTCTACCCCACAATAGGGTAATAAAAATACCGTCATAAAAAATGTTTGAATTGAAAAGGTGCTTTTGAGAATTCACTTCGCTTACAGGATCACGTGTCAATCAAGCCCTACTTCGCCGCATTGAATCGTGTTATTCTATTTTAACGCTGTTATTCATTGGCCATATCGCAGCACCCCATTTTGATGATTCATAACGCGCCACCACCGGTATTGTATTGTGCTTAATACGCACTAATAAATGTATGCTCTGTATTGGGATTGTATGTAAAGCAGCGTTCCGATAAATTTCGTTTATGATCTCTTTAATTCCAGATCAATACAATTACGTTTGTAATTGCGATAAGCGATATTACTATGGAAATTATATTACATCGCTTGTAAATTTAAATTTAACTACTTAGGTACTAGATTTTTCCTGTAATATGACATTTTATTTTAAGTCTTAATAACTAAAATTTAACTTCTAAATTTCAAATAAGGGCTGAAAATAGGTACTTGAGTTCAGTTAAGAATTGTATGCTCTGTTTAATAAGGGTAATTGCCGTATGAAAGGCAAGGTTCATGCATTGTAAATACCTTGTACGGTTGCGAGTACAAGTGGGCTGCTCCGGAGTTTACCCCTCTTCCTATCGGGCGCATGTATTGTGTTACTCGTGCAACACGCATTCTTTGAAACCCGACCGGCGAGATGGATTCTTTTGGTGTGCCTCAATTTGAATATTACATTAATATGATGGGTTCCTTGCTTTTAATAAATGTGTGGGTTACAAGAGCACCTATTCTGATCGTTTTTTTTTTACCTTGAGAAACTATGTCATTTGATATAGGTACCAATCATGATAAATCACTAAAATATGCGCTTTTATGCGCAAGAATGTCACTACAATGTAAATTATTGTAAACAAAGACACTAAATTTACTCGTGTATCTGTGTTGGTATGAAAATCAATTCCACTACATTGTATCAGCATCTGATGCGCGAAGGCGCTCGCCAATATTTCACCACCATATTATATTTCTGCAAAGTTCATTGTAAAACGATTGTAAAACAATGTTTATAAAGTACCCAACGGCCATGCTGATGATACAAAGGACTTACAGAATTCATAAATTTGCGCCAACAAAGGATACGAAAAACCGTTTAAGGTGCATTCGAGGATTCGGGCACATTACATTAGTGATATTGTAATGTGATTGTTTGCGATAAATTAACTGGCCAGTGGGGGCTTGTGCAGCGCTGCACAGCGGGACTCGCGCCCGCGCAGCCTCGAATGTGTGTTGCAAAGGTGAAACACCCCACAATTTTTCGACAATAATGCGCAAACTTTCGTATGGAGAGGACAATACGATATGTGACATACCCAAGCACCCACTCGTGGGCAGACTTATTGTGCGAATTATTCCTACACTCCCATTATGTTCCTTAACTGCCGTACCTTGAGAATGTCCACTTCTCCTTCTGCTCGTTTTGGAATTTATTCGTTTTGGGGCCTAAATATTTCCCATTTTGCTCGAAACAGCAATAAATATAAAGTTAACTTGTGCTCCAAAAACGGAAAATAAAACATGAATAATTTAATAAATAATTTGACTGGCCTGTTAGCTTAGTTGGTAGTGGCACTGCCTTCTAATCTAGAGGTGGCGGGTTCGATTCCCGTATGACACAAATATTTATTAATTTTAAAATGTATAATTACTTGTGTTGAGTCTGGTTGTTTGTATGTATAATAAGTATGTATTTACAAAAGAAAAGTATATAAGTATTAGGTATATCCGTTATCTAGTACCCACGACACAAGCGTTTGCTTAGTGTGGGGCCAGATGGCGCTGTGTGGAATGTCCCGGAATATTTATTTATTTATTTATTATTTATTTAATAAAATACGAAATGTGTTTTGTCAGATGACAGTGGCGTGCGATGTAGGCGTTCTCTCCATGTATGCAAGAATACTGAAACGATCTGTATTCTGTCTGAAACATGCTTGAGAATATAGCATTTGTGAAGTAAGCTGTCAACCACCGAGAGCGCTTAACATGAAGTTCGTGTTCTGCATTCTCTTATAATTGGCCTCAGCTTTCTCCTAGACTTTCCGTGATAAAGCTAAAGTGGCCCTCGATAATGTCGAAGACATTTGTCGGAGCGAGTCATCGCCGAGCGCACCGTCGACAGTTTGTAAAACTGTCACTATGTGTCGAACAAATTACCCGACATTAGCCGACATTCGCCGAGTGAACCGTGCGGTGTCGACAAACTTTTTATTGGATAGTTCCCGGGCGCATGGACCGCGACCGCTCCCGAACTCCTCTAAATTGGGTGAGAAATGTCCCGTTTGACGCTCGCTTTGCATATCTTTGCAATAAATCTACAGAAGTCGCTGCGAAACAGTAAGGAACTAGGCGACTGCGACGCGCGCGCGACCTATCTGCGGCAAGTAGGTAAATAATTTCGCCTCTTATCACTTCAGTTCCCCCCAAAACCGAATTTCCCTAAAGCTCTGCCCCGATTCCTTTGGCGGTATTTTTCATTCTGTTATCCCACGAAAAGATCGCCTATCACAGATAATTTGTTGTCCGAATTGCGACCGAATCCATTTATATAAATTACGGGTTAATTAACTGTTTTGTTTTTGGTCGAGCGCGTGAATTCGGTGAAACAACGCACTTTGAGAGAATAATGTCAGATGTTAACAATAAAATATCGCCCTACTTACTTATTTAAACTTATGTTCTTGAATTAATTCCCAATTTCTTACGGAACAATTAAGGCGCAGTACCGCAATGATCATGAAATGTTTTTAATAATGCAAATTAAATTACTTCATTAAATCCACTGGACTTAACTGGCACTGCGGTTTGTTTTGTTGCATCACACCATTCACTAAAGACTTTTTTACTATTTTATACTTGTGAATTTAAAGTTAGTATTATTTTGGAGCGATAGCTTAGTTTATCGATTTTATGTTCAATTTGACTTCAGTTCAGAGAAGATCAAATTAATGCAAAAGTACATGCGATCATAACACAAGTAAAGTAAGCTATAAGTCTCACGTAGAATTGCATCTCACATGGCTACGCCGCGCCGGTGCGAGAGCTGCAGGCCTACCATAACGTTTTTAAAAGCAGTGTCATTGCCGCTCCGCTGCGATTCCGCTGAAATTCAATGCTGCTAATATTCGTACCACAAGCTTATGACGTAATATCGCGTTACAGCGGATTTGAAGCGGATTAGGGATGAGACACTGAACGAATGATTTCGCTAAAACTGCATAAAATGAAAGAGTTTGTGATAAAATATAGCACAACCTATAGTAATTCTGCTTTCAAAATTTGTCACTGTCACTGATTTGAAAACAGTTCTATATTTTCTTTGAAACTATCGTACTTGCGTGTTGCCAGATATCGGCTTCAACCGTATTTAGATCTTTTCAAATACATAATGTAGTAAAAAAGCACAATAACAATTATAAATAATAATAATAAATAAATAATAATAATTATTATTACAATTATAATTTAATAATTATAATACATAGAAAAAAATGAGACAAACATATAATTGCAGATTTAAAAGGCACAATTATTTGTGTATGTTTGGTACATAATTTGGTACATGAAGAACACAATATACCTTCAAAGGGTTTACAAATAATATTAATTGTTGTGTGCGGGCCGGTCTGTTTGTTTTTTTATTATAAGGTATATATGTTATTGTGTTATTGTGAATCGGACCCGCGAGTCTCGGAAGTAGAGGCTGAAATTCTACCAGCAAAGCTACGGGTCGGTAAACCAAAATATTGTCAGTGAAATTGTAATGAAACTAATGAAGTCTTATGAAGACCCTATGAAGAACTTATGAAGACTCTGTAGTGACGGACGAGCAATTAAAAAGGGAAGAAAAAACAAGTGACATCAAATACATGACTGATGACAGATTATTTCTGCGCAACACCAAAACACGAGATGCTTAAAAAAATTATACCACTACTACTAGTGTGATGTCGACTTTATCTAACTTGTAAGTACAAATTATTTAACACCCAATTTACGCTGGTGTACATTTTCCAACTTTTTTCCAAAGAGTTCGTGCTTATTTGTATACAGAAATGGTACGAACTGCCAGATCACTATGTCTTATTCTCTTTTTTGCTTGTGTGTGTATAAAAAATGTCATGTACGGTATAAAAAATACTCTGGTAGCACTGAATGATTTTGTAAACAAACTACCATAACAAACTGCCTATAAATTATAACTGTTTTATATATAGAAATGCATAGGGTCCCCGATTTAGAGGTGATACATTTGGTGCTGTATGAATACTACACAGTATGATGGACAGAATACCGCATGAATGTGTTCATGCACAGTGAAAAACTTATCTAGATAAACCAAACACTTTGGATACGCTTCTTAACAAAAAGTTGATTTCTTCAAGCGGCTTTTTGTTCTGGATACAAGCTGATGGAACGTGGTGGATCACCATGACTGTGATCGCGATACCAAGACGGTGACAAACCATTGCTTCTTACGAGCAAGCAAGGCTGCAGTCGGATATACTCCTTCTATTGGAGCTGGACGATGATCACATTCCTCTGCAAGCAGTATAACCACTTAGTAGACGAACGTTTACTCGTGTAAATTACTTTTCTGTGTGAATACTCTAAACATACGATGTGGATACATAAACTTAAAAGTTTTTTTCAATAAATTGATGTTATAAGCTTGAATTTATTTTTACTGGACGACAGTTATTATGTTGGGGAACATAAACATATAACACAGAAGTTAGCTCTAATTAATCATCCTTTTTAACTCTAAGATATCATTTAGGTTGTTAGCTTATGCGTTCTATATTGTGTCTCAACTATACTAATTTATAAAATAGGTTTGTGTGGTGTAGGCATAGTGTGTTGTACATAGTCTAACTATACTGCTACTTTATACCTTTAAGCACAAGATGGGACCTATTTAAGATTTATGTTTAAATTAAACAAATAGTTATTGTACATTTTGTCTTATTAACAGTTAATACCCTATTCACAATAGTATATAACGAAGGGCACTGAGCAAGTCACTGTTCTCAAAGCTAGGCTACACCAACATTCTGCATAAAGATGCCCTGCTGCGGTACTGAATCATCGTGATACCTATTGCCACCTCATCTGCTGTGGCGGTAGTGTGATCTCGAACTGGGTCCCTGCTGTAGTTTTGGGTCGTGATAGTTGGCTCTTTAGCTTGCTGTTGGCTGATGAATAATAAATAGCTGCAGCTTGAGATTTTTTTTCGTTGCTCCACATATTCACTGGTGTTCAGTATTTTCGCAAAAATTGTGCCGAACAACACACACATAACCATTGTATATCAATTAAATTCAGTTTTCTTTCATATTTTCAATAATTTAAAGGATTTAAATTGAAAAATATCTCAAATACGCAAGCAGATAGCAGCGTTTTTAGCATCTCAAAATAATGTCAAATTGACAGCTCAGCGATAATGATTCCGCTGGCAATTAGACGTTATGGTACCGATTTAGGCAAAACGCCTAGGAAATGAATGAACAAAATCGCGTGACGTCATCAAAACCTCGACGCGCCGCGACACTGATTCCACCTTATTTAAACGTCAGAAACTAGACGTTGTAGTACCGATTATCGCAGCAGCACTGCTGCAGTACTGCTATAAGACGTTGTGGTAGGCCTGCTGTTAACTTTATTGTTTTATAGTGCGATAATAATATCGGCGTATTGGTTCGACTGCATCGAAAGTTCTATTGTTTCTCAAACAGATTGGTTTACGAACCGATAAACATTGTGATACATGAACATCTTGTGATTTTGCTGCGGTATTTTCTATTACACTGCTACATTTAAATTCAGACTTATGTTTTGTATGAGTCTCTGCATATAATAAGCCAAGTATTAGTAAGTAGCTATAATTAGTTAATTTAGAAAAGAAAATATAAAAAAAATAATGCAGTTAAAATGTTGCTGGTGTACAGGCAATCTTATTTCGAGGGAGGCAAATAAACGCGAAGGGAAACAAAAAAAATATGACCTCCTCGCTTTGGTTATCGCCAATTTGTGTCAACTGAAGCGTTCTTTTAATATTAATAAAACTGCTAGCCTCTCAACCCTCCGCGTGCTTTTACGGTCGGGTTGATGGCGACTTATTTGAATAAATATTTTCGAGCGCGGCCAACTCTGGGGGCTCTTTTATTATTTTGTGTCGGCCATACTACACGAAATAAAATGTCGCGGGTGACGTTAGGTCTGTGCTCCACTCGCAGGCGCCCCGCCAAGACTCGCATTACTAATGTAGATGACGCGACACTATTACAGCCCATCCTTTATCTAACACAATATGTCCTTTATTATAAAACTGAAATTAAACGTCCGACCCGTTTCCAAGTTATTCGAAAGCCGCGGGAGTCCATCACATTTGTTATGTGCAACGGCAAGTAAGTGTTTATTGGTTTATGGGTTCTTTTAAATTTTTTGGTCCGATTTGAAATAAGATTGACGAGCGATTTATGGAAATGCTTTGATGGGTATTCAGGGCTCAGTGATTTTTTTATAGATTTTATGTTTGGTCACTGACATTTACAATGTTGGGGGCGAGTCATGACGTGCTCTTTGATTGCTTCTTGAACTAAATTAACTAACATATTTTTTAAGTAGCCCAAAAAATAAAACTTTTTATTTATCTGCGCACTTAAAAGTGTACCAGGATATAATAAATATAAGAAGGTTAGCGATGTCCCAATTTGTAATTAGGTAGAGTCGCGCCGGCCGCGGCACCCGCGTCAAGCCGCTGAAACTAATCGCGCCGGACGGCCTGTAAATGATGCGTGCCCCTTGCCGCGAGCTTCTACGCCCACTATTTTATTTTCACATAAATTCACACAAAAACCACCTTTATTACCAAGCAATAACATGTAACATGTATTCCAAAATAAGATTGCAACGCTACTTGTGTCGGTCGCGATTAGACAGACCCTATCAACTTGGTTGATCTGTTAAATACCGCCAATTAATTCGACGTTTCAAACAATTTACCAATTTTTTTTTGTCTTATTTAGACTAAGCATCATCTTAAGCTAACCAAAGCTATTTTTTACATTAATTTGGAAAATAAAATCTTGTATCTTTGATAAAAACTATACTACCTTGAAAATTTCATACTTACGACGCATAAGATGTTCAACATTAGTTTATTCAGTCGGAGACAAAGGAAATGCTGTAATTTTGTCAGTGACGTCACACACACAGATCGATAGAACATAGAACCTGCGACCCGTAAGTAAAGAGGAAAACTAGAGCGTTTGGCAATTACGCCACCCATAAAACGGACTGAGAAGTGTTATCGTTGGGACCTAATTACTTTGTTTTGTTTCCGACTTGTGCCTTCTTAGCGGGAAGTCAAGTGCCCCGGAAATTGTAACCGAGTCGTCAAGTTCAGGGGTACTTTGCGTTTTATGTTTTTATGAGGCCTTACTTGATGAGGAAATTTAAGTGGCATGCGTGTTTGGCTCTTAATTTTTGGCAATGTAATAAACAAGATAAATATTTTACCCTTACAGACTTGGCTAGACATTACGCTTTTCTGACTGATTTGGTTGACATTTATGAATGTAAAAATTAATTAAACCTAATCTACACTTGACTTCATGGTGATAGAGAATCTAACAGATTACACGTGTGATAATAAATAAATATCGCTGTATCCGTCTCGACTCGTAACTTTCGCTTCACTCACTGAATAAAGAAGTTCCTGTACATGAACAAATACTAACAGTTTACTCCACAAGAAGCGCAAAGAACAATGCCTCGTTATTAAGTATCGTACATCGAGCACATGTTCCCTTGTTGTTTTTTCGGGACAATTTATTCAGTTGTCGTGTAATATCACGGATTCATATTCCACACGATTCGAAAGAGTCGTCATACTGTAAATACTGTATGGTAATAGGTGGAGGACAATGACTTTGTACTCAATAGACTTCTCAATAAGGAGAAGAAATCTCAATACACATATGCCATCTAAATTCATGTCGTAGGTCAGTTACAAATATCATGCGATATATGTGTAAATTGATTGGTCAGTTGTTGTTAACGCATGATTAAATTGAAAGATTGAAATTGGCTTGCCTACTAGGTTCCCTGTACCCTGTTTCCTGAGATTTACTATCCAGGGTTTTCAAATCTAAAGTAAATCGGTATATGTATATGAATATTGTGGGCTACATCTTAGACTACAGCCTAACTAAATTAACATCAGGCAGACATTAGTCAAACGTAAGTCAATCAAGCTCTTAAAAAGTTTAGCTAGAAGATAGGTTGGTAGTTCGGTGTTTATTGGCTATATGGTGTATGTTTGTGGTACACGGATTTCGATCATGGTGTTCGATCGTGAGCGACGATCGTGCGCGCAATGAACCCTTGAAACTTGGGGGCAGCACATGTATGTAGTTTGGTATGTACTCATGTGATATGCAATGAATGCGCGCCCCATGGGTGCATAATACTACTTGAAACTAGATTAGACCTAACTTGATTGGAAGATTTATATCAAAATCTAATCGGTTTAATTGCTATTTTACATAATTACAATTGATGAACATGCAAGTGCGTAGTGTTTTCACAGTGCCCAATAAACATAAAAGTCCCTTATACGAACTGACAACCTCAAACCAAGTTTTTGTATTTGGTTGCAAAAGCAGGTGTAAGGTATATCATATTATAAAATGATCATCAATGGAAAACGATAGCACCCATACCTTAGTTCAAACATTTCCATCTTTAAATCAAAGCAAAGATAGACATCCCGGAATAGATTGAAAAGGGGTAATAATAGACTCGGGCACATTTATCTCGTGGAGCCCATCTCTTGTTTGATAAATAGATTTTTTCTCAATGCTTACGAATCGAGCCCTACGGTGTGTTCCCATTGTGATATAAAACGCTCCTATTTATTTGTGAAACATGACAGATAATTCGGAACGGCTACCGATAGAGTCGTCTTTGTTGCTCGAAGAATGCCTGTTAGGTTTTGTAAATCACAAACACAGTCGCTTATTGTTGTTCCGTGTTTTGGTTATGAAATTTATTATTGTGACATATTGTGAGGTCGGAGTTAAGCCTTTCGTTTGTATAAACATCTGCTGGGCTTAAGATATTGTCGACGTCATATTTCATTGAAATATTGCTTCAGTTATTTTGACGTCACAGGTGTTGATTAAATCTTTGAGCGTCGGTTTCCTCGAGTATTCACAAGAAGAATAAGATATTCTGGTCGTGACGTTGCTGCTTAGAGATTGCTTAATTCAAAAACCTTCATAGTTAACTTCACAACAGAATATAAATATCAAAAGCTTTTAAAAAAAAGGCAAGCATGTGTTATGTGATACATATAATAAGTTTCTTTTAAAAACACGCTTCCTATGATAAAGTATAATTTCAAAACCCATACCACAACTCAAATCTCGTCAGAAATATTGGACTGCATCGGTAACATGATCTACAATTCGGTAAGCAGAGAGTTAACTTCTTTTCTATATCCATCGTATTTTAAATCTAAATATTACCAATATTAAGTTATTACATATTTACTGGTGTTCGCTTGAAGCCGTCTCTCTATCCGAAGTGTGTTATGAATAAATCGCTACTTTAGCTCTACATCGAAGACGCTGTAAAAGTTTTATTGATCTCGGGCGATTTGCCTTATTCGAAAATATACTTTGAAATTCGCAATAGAATGTCAGTCGCAGGGGAGCGTGTCGTGGCCGAGTAAAGAGCATTTTATAAATGTGTTTGGAGAATAGCGAGCGACTCGCAGCCGGGGTCGGCTCAGAACGCACGCCGATGCACCAAGTTTAATGGAAAAGAATTGAAAAGTAGCGCGTCTATATGCTAATAGAAATTGCCCGGAAGAAAGGAACACAGACGACAGAGTGAACTACTCTGAGTTATTGTTGTTTTCTAGAAAATTGAGCGTTATTGCGTACGGCATCCCCAGCCCCCGCTGGGGATGCCGTACGCAATAACCCCGGGTAGACAGCGTCTGCCAGACAACACCGTCACGGATATCTCCCGGAACATCTCCAATGTAAACTAATATCATTTGTGTCATATACGTCTACCAAGTTTGAATTTTATTCGTCTACTGTAAACTCGAATTCAACTTTGCTCGAATTTACTCTTTTATTAGTCTGCGATGGTAATACGAGAATAAGTGGCATTTACCGCAAAGTTTTGACTTTTTGGCAAACTGTGTGGCTATAAAAATGGCACAGTTTGCGTTATACATGATATATACGAATACAACTTAGTAGTAATGTTTCTCTAAACAGAATAGGTATTAGTTTGGTAACATTTTAGCATTATGCTAGATGTTGCTAGCAAATAAATAAGTAAAAACCGAATTTAATTTATTATTCAGACTTTACCCAAAAAACTTCAGTAATGCTTAGTGTACCTGGTTGATCTTAGGTTTACTCTATTTCCTACTATTACCTGTAAAAGATATATATTTATTGGATGCTATTTTAATCTAATGAGATAGATTCTGCTTACTAACGCGACTAGATCGAGTTTTATCAGTTTGCACCGTTAGAACCGGACTTCTGCTTCTAGGGGTTTAAACGCATCTTGTTTACTGACTTAGGAATATACAGATCGGCATTCGTTGTATAGATTAGATTTTTATACACCTTAAAGTCAGGCATTTTTTTCCAAGTCACCTGAAACAATAGTCGCACAAGCAACTCTATAGCCCAAGGTAGACAATATTTTTGCTAGAATAGACTAGCAAAAAAAAACTAGCTAGCTAGCTTTGAAAAACTGGCTGCTGAAGCATACCCATAGAAGTTTTTATATTAATATCAAAATTGTTTTTAAGGGCTATTAGTGTGTTGTAATAGCTAAGATCCTAGTCACTATAGACCATGTTTTTACATAGATAAGCGTCGTCGAAGCTATCAATATTCATGCCTGATTATGCTTTTCTAATTGCCACTTATAAATATAAAGCTATCGTGACATCTTAATTGGCACTTCACAAATCACCAAATGGACCACAATATTTAATATGACGATAGTTGACGTTATAAAACATTTATTTATTTAACTCCTGGTTTTGAAAAATTAGTTTGTCAGACTTGATCATGTACATTAGTGATTACAAAACTAAATAAGTAGGTAAATGGTTTTATAGTCTTTGTTGAATTTAATCTATAGAAATATTTAAGAGACATTAAGCATTCTTTCATATTACTTGTCGGTACCAACATCTACTACTTATGACAGAAATAGAAAAATAATGATCATAAAAACTAAAGTTCTGACACCCTGTGACTGCCCCATTCTCTATTCTCATGTTTCAAAGCATCAAATGTCTAATTAGGATGTCATCGCTGGCCTCAGATAAAAATAAAACAGGCCAAGTGCTTGTCGGACTCGAAGGGTTCCGTCCCGTTATGAAAGATAAACATAAAATCACGGCGATCGTCTGTATGGCAACACTCTTTTAACTTATAACTTGTATGTACATAGGTATATGAGTTGATATGTGAAAATCATCGCAATTCATGAGAACCCATCTAGTGACAGACAGACGGAGTCTTAATTATCGTCCCGGTTACACCCTTCGGCTATGAAGTCCTAATAATAGTACGTATAGGGAAGAATGCAGATCTTCATCGAGTTCGTATGGTGGTTTAATGAGTGCAACCGGCCGAGTTATGGCCGTGTGCGGGGCTGCGGGCTGCCGACAGGACGTCAGTTATGACGTTGAATTAACACCTGATCTGAATAATTACCGCCGCGGACCTTATTACCATATCGTAAAATCAGAGGCAGTTTCCTTACACGATAATATTTATGAGATAATCTATATTTATGATCGTAAAATGGCATTCATCTCTTTAAAAAATATCCTAAATAGACTAATCTTGTTCTATGCAAATTTCGCTACTTTTATTAGCTGTTTATATTCTAAGACGGTCTAAATCTGTAGTGTTTGTCGTGTAAACCGCGCTTAAAATGCAAAATATATTCTCTGCCTCAAAGTTAATGTTCCCCGTCTTTTATATGCGTCGTAATAAATATTTGTAATCTGTTATAATTTTATTAATACGTGTACTAATTTACATTGATTTGAATGTTTATGCAATTTTGTAATAAAACCGAGTCTGTAAATTTGCGTTTCAATTAATTTATGGGGTCATTGTTACCATAAGATGACTTCATCTATGTGCCATGCTTAGCTTGTAAAGATTTTATAGTACATGCAAATTTTACTTTATAAATCCATTCAATATTCTCGGTAGATATTTATAAAACCTCGTGTTTTGTAAGCAAGCAGTAAGAATCTAAACAATAACAATCAAATAATATGATATTAAAATCTTGATAATGAGAGTAGATGTTAACACGTGAACCGATGTCAAGGCAGCGTTATGCTAATCGATATACGAGAGTTCGTTGCTCCGACTCTACAAACATTATTACTTTTCCCAAGTGTTGAGGTTGACCGTTAACGAAATGATTCATTACAGACACTAGAATAAACCGAGGAGAGATATTTGTTCAAATCCATGACAACGTGCCTGGAAGACGACTCATTTAAGAGAACAAAATCATATATACATACTTCATTTTACACTGGCATATGAAGTGTTGGCTCTTTTTAGTTATGTTTGAGTTCAAAATAAAAATAAATATTACAAGTCTATCAAAATAAACATTCTGCTAACATACAAGACAAGTAAGTGCCTAGGTATACATTACCATTATGCGGGATGTTACCCCTTGCATTGCGTTGATTCCATGATAGGACTAATTGCTGATTGGTTCTCGCAGAAAGTATTGTTGACGGAACGTTTTTTGTTAGAGATGGTTACATAATTAGATGTCTGTGAGTTAAATGTGTTCGGTTCAAATATTCTCACGCGTGGCTTCGTGTCAATTGCTCGGCCCAAGTTTGACACCTCCCAGAGGTCAACACGGCCCAGCATTCGAGTAGACAAGTTTGTAGATAGTTTTGCGCGTTCTACCAATATTTGTTCAATGCCATCAGAGTTCTTCCTGAATGATTGCAGTCAAGTTGGACGCCATTGTTCGTTCTGTGACACAGTACTCAGCTGTTTGCTTTCCACGTTTTGGTGACATGACTTTGCACTCGAATTTTCTTTCCGCGTGAGAAAAATTTTATTTGAGACGAAATTATAGTTGAAGTTAGTTGACGTTAAGAGTCTTATAAACAGTGAAGGATAAACCAGATGAAATAGGTATATATAACATATCATAGCATATCTAGTATCATATATTTTAATTGTAAACATCTGATCCCCTGGAAGATCCTGCCTTCTACAACACAGTCAACACTACAGTAGAAGGCAGAGTAACCCTATATTGTATCACATTTACCTGTTTACAAATAAAAATCTTTTATCTTTATCAAATGTAGCTAATAAGATTTTTGGAATACGAGTAATGTTGTAATTAGTCGTCTTTAGACTGCCTGATATGTTACGTTTTCACTCCAAAGATGAGTTTTACTGCCATGTGGTTACAGTGACACGGTCGGTCAAATATGGAAAGCATGTAGGGAATCTACGAGCATCCCTCTTTATACGTCCACATAAACTTATTTTTAGTACATTTGACGACATTTCGTGGAACACATAAAATAACCCCTTCGATTTTAACACTGATATAATCATAGAAGATTCTCACATTCTAAGCGGGAGCCTCCTCATTAAATAAGCCCTTATACTTTTGTACTCGTCAGCTGCCGCCTTATCGCCCCATAAAGCGTCCTCGATCTAAACTGTGATATGATAATTGTAATCCAATATATGAAGCACTATCTCGTCCATCTGTCTACCTGCCAGCGTACTCTCGTTTCTCAGCTGTCAAGGAATAGATGGATTAATTTAATAATGTTTCAAGACGGCTTATTCCCAAACCTACACAAATCGTGAAGAATTATTAGCGCCCACACGTCCCTGCAGCATTGTTGTCACGAATGAGAATTTCCCTCGACAAGGAAGTGGCAAGTCGTTAGCGGTGATGGATTCGCCGAGGCCTGCTCAGACCTCAGGGCGCTGTGTTTGACGCGAGAATCGATTAAATTTGACAGTCTGCACTCTTCGATTGTAGAATGAGAGCTCCGTAATTACCAGCGCCCATACTGATCCGTTGTGATCTCTCGTGACACTACACTAATGAATTCTGTCCAGTTCGACGCCTTGCCAACTCTCAAGAATTAGTATTTTAACTTCTCCACATTATGTGAACCAATTTGCCTCAGGCGATAATACGCTTTAAATTACGGATATTGATGATACGATCACCTTTTTGTCCTTGCACGATATCGGCATTATTTTCGGCTTTAGCTAATGAGAAAATGAAATGTGTTATGGATTAAAAAAAAGGCAGGACGACATTATGAAAATGATGTTTTCGTTTTAATTTTATCGTTTTCTTTACGAGCGGGTCGAATCTTCGATGTTTATAATCTTCTAAGGCGCTAAAATTTTATATTATTTTCCATTCAAATGAATTGCAGCGGAATAAGTAAGTTGAATAAAAAGGATTTTAATATGTAAAGGAGATGATGCGCCTTGACACTGCTAAGTGTATTTACATGTCGCTAGTAGGTATGCGACGAAGGGACACCTCGTTACTTTTAAATTTTATTATTTCGTTGATACTTTTTATAAGTCAAAGATCGTATTTATTTACGTATGAATGATAAGTGAAAATAAATAATAAGTTCTAATATCTGGTTATCACATTTAAGTTGTTGAAATTTATGCATTTTCATTAACTGTCTCAATTATCTTAACGAGCTGCAGGGCAAGGTGTTTTGTATCTTAATCAGACCACAATCTAGGTTCTGTCTCTTATTATCGATGGTGGCGCAGCGGGGTGCACGACAAAAGAATTTTATTTGGTATAAATCGCGCGAGAGCGCATCGCGCCGAGAAATTAGGCGCAGTATCCCCCGCCGCGAAAACTCATCGTAAATAAGTGTCGCGGCTGCCTCGAACAGGTTTCCGCTGCGCGTGAGCTTAAAAACACATTCTTGTTATACACTCGTTTAAGGATTTAATTACTTGGCATCGTGTGATGGGTCGTCGCTTCGTCGGCTCGCCTCGCTCCGTGTCCTCCCGCCTGATCGTAAATCCTTTCTCCCTTAATGATCCGAATGCGATGAATTACCGCTTAGCCATGTTGACTTTTTGCGCGAAATATTTTTTTCCAATTTCACTCGCACGGCGTGGGCATCGCATAATGGACTGTTACTCTTTAAGTGGTTTTTCGAGTTCATCACGATTTATGTTTCAATAAGTATGCAAGATTGTATTTTATATCGAGTTTTATCTGCAAACGCATCATATAAAATACGGCGTTTGATATCGCTATCAAAGTTTAAGCATGGTGAGTTTCGTGAGACGGTAAGCTGAATCGTTTAAACTTTTTATTTCTCGCTGAGTTACAGTCTTTTGCTATATCTTCTTTATCTCAAAGGATAATGTTGCAATGCAACCTATCCTACTATCTATTATCCTCACCATAAGTGACTCTACAACTACAATTGATATTCTTTTGTCGGTTAATAATTTGGGCGGCACACACCCCTTTTCGGCACTTTTTCGTCTGTCATTTGTCAGCATCCTCTCACGCCTATCATTTGTGGATTGTTGCTGAACTTCGTTAATGCGCCGCGGCCCACCTTTTTATACCACCTTCAGACTTGTATATTGTATAGTGGGTACTGTAGGTAGAGTATCAGTGTCGTCGTTTTCAATTTACGTGCACGGTGCGCGGTGTCGAGTGTCCTGAACAAGTGAACATCGGAGCCTGCTATCCGGATTCAATTGCCTTCAACTAGGAGATTCCCGGTCACAATGCAGTCGGCGGCGCCCCGTTTTGTAAACGCGATACTTCCTCCACCACAGAACCTTTTCGCGTGTGATTGCGGCCCCTTTACTTTAATCAAATGCTTTCGACAAAGGATTGTGCGGAACGCTACTCGATTTCGTACATGAGAACGGCATGGGCTGAGAAATTTGCTTTGAGTATTGGCGGCATTATTTCATTGATGATTTCTGAAATGCTTATGTACGTGTTTTTTTTTCTTATAGGTATTCCTTTTATTACGCCATAGCTATTCCTACTATTATATTTCAAAGGGCTATTGACGTGATTACGTTTTGAATGTATAACAACGTTCCTTTATGATAAAAATAGAGACAATTACCACGTAATCATTTAAATAAATCATCGTGTAAACATTATTTTTTATTATAATTTAATGATTGCCTCTCAGATTAAACTTGGGCATCAGACATGATATTGTTTAATCATTTTTCTTGTTTATATGATAGAATCCTTTTTGTTTACACGGAGATATCATTGTTTATGATGTGGCAGGTTGATTGTTCTCTGTCATGCAGAGCACATATCATCACAAATCATTCAGAATAAAAGGTAAGTCATTAAAATTGTAATGAGTATCTTGTATTAGTACCTATAATTAAATAATTTGGTGCTTAAAACATGCAGATTTAACATTTTTAAATTGACATGAATATACTCTTAAAGTCATACATGTTGTAGGTAGTCATGAAATAATAATGGTTATTACAATATTGTGATGATTTGTTACTAGGCTATTACCACCAGTCTTTTTTAATTCAAGAAAAACTAGCTTTTGTTATTATCAATAGGATTTTATTTTTTAAGTAAAATAGTGGCAGATTATGACTGCTTTGTGTTTAAAGGATGCAGTTCTCTTATATACAATTTTGGATTCATTTTACTTGCCAAACCACAATTATTGCTTATTAATAATAGCTTATTTTGCCACAAAAACTACCCAGAGTGATAATTACTACCACATAATGAGACGCAGTGCATTTACATGTTAATCTTATCCAGGTCATTGTTCAATAATTGCGAGTATTCTCTTCAAATGTTCCTTTAATTCATTAAAATTACTTTGTGTTCGTTCTCAGATAAGTCGAATTTCGATCTACCTACACATATAATAAAGCAGAAGAGGGACAAAAATCTGTACTTAGAAGATATTACCAAAAAAAATGTTTGGGTACACGTTTCAGCAGATTTTTTTTCTGTTTATCTGTTTGTCTGCTTATTTAAATCACGCAAAAACAGCTGAACGGATCATCATGATTTTGATCGTAGATCATCATTTGGTATGTAGGTAGTATGAAGTTTTAGGAGTGTCATAGCCTAGGTAGGTACTTTATATCCTGAAACAATGCGAGCGAAACTGCGAGCGTTCACTAGTTATTCATAAATGAATACACATAAATATATGAAGAGGTATAAATACGTTGTTATTGTTAACAGAACTCGTTCACTTATTTCTGTATTTGTTGTTAAAACAACTGCTCAAGTAATACTGTTTCCTAAAAAATATGAGTTTCGAAACTAAAGTTGTGTTAATAACAGGCGCGGCTTCGGGTTTCGGGAAAGCTATTTCTAAAAGTTTCGCAAAACTATCGGCAACGCTGTCGCTAATTGACATAAATGGAGAAGATTTAGAAAGCTGCAGTGAACAATGCGGCAAGCTCAATAAGGGAAGAGTACTGAAGCAAGTTATAGATGTGACTGATGATCAAGCTGTGAAAAGAGGAGTCGATGCGACTGTGGAAAAATTTGGACGAATTGATGTTGTGGTCAACTGTGCTGGCATATACAAAGTCAAGCATGCAAGCATTCTCCATTCTAAGAATATGAGCAATGTGGATGCTGTTTTAGGAATGAATTTACGAGGTTTGATTCGTGTCACCAACTGTGCAGCACCAACGCTTGTTGCTTCCAAAGGATGCCTGATCAATATTGGAAGTTTCGCAGCACACCTCAATACATCTACGGGATATCCCTACTACATATCGAAATCGGCCATCAGTCATTTTACAAAATGCGTAGCTCTTGAATTAGCACCGCATGGTGTTAGAGCGAATGCAATACTGCCTGGTGGATGCCGCACGAGGATATTAACATCTTGTGGAATGGATCCAGAACAAACTCAATCGCTTTGGGATAACCAATAAACTCAAATAAAATATAACTCGTTTATTAATTAATCTCTCACTGGTACTGAATAATAATTTAAAATTCAGTTGTATTTATTTTCTCAAGATTGTGTGAAGTAGATAAGAATACGAAGCCATAAATATTGCAGGCACTTTTGTGTGTATCATTGTGGTACAAGTCGTAAACAGAACGATTTGATGAAAACAGAAAGATGCCAAACATAATCATCACCTCTTCATTAACTCACAAAACCCTAAAGTTCTGTAATACCTAAAATAATAATTGTAGGTAACTAATGTTGCTGGTGTATAATAATTGTGTATTAAAATAAATTATGTATGTACCTACGCGTCACACTTAAAACTTTATATTATTGGTATAGATATTCTGAGGTATACAGATATATTTATTCAGGTTGAAAGCCATGCATGTAGGTCAACTATCCTATTGTTCTGATGTCACTGGTCCACAGCGGCGCAAGTCTGGTTAATCAATAGCCATTCCCCGCATCAATATCGTGCTTCACAACAATATTTATTACGTGATTTCTTCAATTTTTACTGTTAAACATGGGAGGCAGTCGTAAATCCTAGCTGTATTGCGCTATTAAACGTCCGCCAGATCGGCTGCTTGTTTGCTACGCACACAAGTTTTATGGTGGCTATAATAAACACAAGAAGCTCCTCAGTATCATAAAGTAATGTATGCAGGAATGGACGCTGGCCGGCGTTGGCTCTCACACAATTTCACGCGCGCTTACCTAATGTTTGCCGAGCGATTTGCCGCCGCCGTCAGATATGTGCTCGTTTTTGCCGCTGCAGACGGCTCGTTCATGCGTGCTAGACTTTAATATACTCGTACCTGCCATTATTGTACCGAATTGTCATTTTGCGAAATACTATTTATTTCCGTCAGTCCTTGGATGGGTGACCAAAAAGTGGCATACCATTTTTGGTGCTTTCGTGGGTTGGATGACACGTTAAATTGTAGGTCCCGGCTGTTTGTCAAGTACGGCAGTCTGAGAACTCTCGACACCAGAGTTAGCCACTCTCATTCGATAAGAAGAAGATAAGTTTATTTTTTGTGCGTGTGTGCTTCCACTTAGTAAGTAAATTTGAGTGTGACCAGCCACTCAATCATCACTTAGCATTTGACAATTTCCATAAGATTTTCCACATCCATTTTATGGGTTTATTATCTTTAATTTATTTTGTTATAAAGAGAAATGTTGGAATATCATTAGTTAACAAGCTTGTAACAATTATAGCAGTCACTTATCTGAAATTGTTATTCAAATGAAAAACAAAGATTAATCAAACGATATCAACTTCTACTTTTTCCTAACAATAAAATATGTAACAATAGTCCATCCTGTGTTCTACAACGGCGTCCTCTTTTTGGGTTGGGCTTCGGAATTGAACTAGTTTGTATTTCTTTGACGATGGGATCTTATCGCGCGATCGCTTTCTCAACCCTTTAATATATGCGTCACCGTTTTCGGCCGGAGCCGGTGCGTTCGAAGTAAACTTGGGTATAACATTGTGCGCCCAACTACAACCGACTCGGTATTTCCAGAGCGCTGGAGCAATAAAGTAAGCAGTTTTACAAGTGAGTGCCCCCAGAACGAATGCTCCGGTTAGCATACGCCTGATATTCTTATTTTATGACTGAAAAATCTTACAAAGAGAATATTCTCAGACAAAGAGCTTGAGACGTTAGTTTTACCTGTACTATGCACTTAAGAAATCTTACGCTGCGCAGAGATTTTCGTTTCAGAAGAGTTCCATTTCAGCACAGGTATGCTCCATCATCAACTACAGTATCGTCGGTATAGATGTTACTCCAGGTGACCTAGAAGTTTAATGTCTGACTATCCAGTTTAAAAATTGTCCGTAAATCGTGGCCCGGTATAGCATTGATTTGGTCCAGTGAGCATGTCAAAAGTTCCCATAGTCATTACTCGAGTTGATTTGTTGTATTCAGTCCCACGAAGAATGCTGGTCGACAACAAAGCGTCCACATTATGTTGTCGCACGGCGCGTCGCGGCCCAATTAAGTGAGATTTATATAACCCCTCGACGTCTTAAGACTCCTATAGAGACATTATCAGGGATTTGACTCGGCGACTTGATTGTTCCCCAATTTCCTAAGCACCACAACAATGCTCGGGCAATTTGTCTATCCTCTTAGCGCGCTTACTAACACGACGCATCATCTTGCTGACTAGGACTTTTTGTGTGTTGTGTCACAGAATTTAATGGCTGACATGTCCAGTTAGTTATTTCATAACAAACGTTTTTCAACAAAAGTATGTTTGTAATTCACTATATTATTCGTATTTTATTTAAAAACTCATATAACATCCAAACAGATTGGTGAAAATTGCCTACATACTTGGAACAATAAAGTATGTCCATAAAAAATAAATTAAACCATATCCGTTGATGGTATACCTAAGTTCCAACCAATAACCCTTTCAAGTGCATATGAAAGGTTCGTTTTCATAATAACTGGTTAGTTAAATTGGGCTACCGAGCACCGCGCCTTTTGTTATACATACAAGAACCACACCCCGCGTTTATCTAAGCAGTAGCTTTAAATGATAAATGAGCTCCCAATCGATTTGAATAACAAGCAGGCAGATGCTCTTAATCCTTTTGATTTCATTAAACGCATGCGCCCCTCGGCCCCTGTCGGAAATATCACTCGCGCGGAGGCCTCGATCCGAACGAACTTTGTTCATTATAAGGTTCATCCGAACCGCACTAAATAACAAAAAACATTTTAAACCTTTTATTCTCTCAATGCTCCTTTAAAAATGCTTAAAATATTTATATTCCGTGCGTAAATTAAACTCTCCGGGATTTGTGATTGTCTACTAAAGTTTTTTGAATTTCTATCTCGCCCGCGATGGTGACAGTGATTTGTCAGCCGAATAATATCGTGAAATCACTGGCGTCATCCTCTTTTCTAAGGACGTCTAATGAATTCCCTCAAGGCATTCCTTGCGCTTACCGATCGTAGATTCATTTGTTCGCTCTCCTCGTATACTAGGCGGAGTGAAAAATCCGTCACTATTAATCATGTCGCCGCTGAAATACAATATGGTGAAGCCGAAAAAATTTACATAGGTAATTTATACCCGAGAGGTTTGGACTACATAAGCACAATCTCGCTTTCTTATTTCTAGTCGCTGTAACACCACGTTCTGATTTTTCTTCTTAAGATTACAAATTTTATTCAGTCGTAACAGTTTACATTTGATTGAAATGATTGATGGCCATAAGAAAATTTTCTCGTTTATTTATCATATATTATGAAATATTCGAATGATTTATTACGGTTGCCATAAAGAATATGTTTATCATTATAGTTGATGTCACACTATCGATAAAATTTGCATATTTCGATTATTAAATTTCATTCTTCTCGTCTCGTACAGGTTTTAAATTGTTGATCGAGAATTGCATATTTGATTGTGTCTGTCGGTTATTTTATATCACAGCGGGGCTCCAGCGAGGTGTTGGCTGGAGGTCTTATCGACAACCAGACGAGACTTCCTTACCAATACTTGTTAGTACTTCTTCAAGGAAAAAAATAATGGTTTTCCTCCTCATCAGCCTTGTTATTACTTCAATCAACATTATTGAAAATAAGTAAACACAAACGAACATCATGTACATATTTCTTAATTTGATCTGTAATATTTTTGGCCTTTCAATTGTTTACCTACTCTGTATTAATATTTACAAATTGATTTTCTAAATACTCGCTAGCAACAGCGCAGTTAAATTCGCAGATGTACAATAATGCTGATGCCAAAATCATTGTGTTTACATTTGGAAAAAAAGAGACACGAAACTATTGCTAACAGAAGAACTAACATGCTGAATCCTCTTAAGCTGAGTAATATCTCAAAGCAGTAGAGCGGCGGATGCCTCGTTGGCAACACTTCATTTTCGGGTATGTGACGGTGATCGATTCGATCGGATCTCCGTTTGGACAGCACGAGTTTTTACCAATGTCGGACGTTACCACAGACTCTTGAAGATGATGTAGTATTCGCGCTTACTCCCGTGCTGTTATGATGAATTGTTCAAGTTATGACCCTTGTTTTTACCACACGCTTTTTACCTCTCTTTTTATTTATCGAGCCGGTAACTCACTGTTGTAACGCGCAGTTTATTTGGATAACTGTTCCTGAACGATGAGATATTACTTTGATCGGTTATTTAGTAGCGTTCGTAGAGATCACTCGCTGATAAATATTTCAATTGGTGACAACTGTGGTTATGAACCTACAAGTAATGGTCCGGAACGAATTAAAGTTAGTGTTTTGACGTTAAGCATTTAAATGTCACACAGTTACACAACGCGTGGTTTATTAAATAAAAAAAAGATAGGTCTGTAATAAAAAAGTTCAAGATTATCATAGTGAACTTTATTTGGTTTACTGTATGTATCAGTATGTGTGTATAAAATTAAATTTTATCATACGTACATATTACTTTGTCAATGAAACTAGCTATAATTCTGCGCCATTTTTATGCATAACAAACATATTTATACATCCTTTCGTGATTCGTGCTTGCCTCTATTTCCATGTAAGCCATGTAACAGTTTTCGCGCAGTCATGCTTTAAGTGTCGATAGTTTTTATGGCCGCAGTGTTTACATCATTCAACGCCAATTTAATAATACACGAATTAATAATTCATGTGACTCCGCCCATAGGCGTCAACTGAGCGATAAATATGGCAAGAACATACTAACCGCCTATACAGTGTGTCTTCTTTACCTACTAGACCATGTCGGGTCCCGCCTCGATCTAACAGCTGTACTTTGTACTATCGACATATACATACACTCTTATAACTACATATATGATGTATGTAGCTATTGTTTGATGATGCTATTTTCACTTCTATTTTACTTCTATTTTTATCGAATGTACGAGTGATAAAACGTGTTGTTTGCTTGGTAAATTTTGGTCAAGTGAGGATTGTATTCGTTTAGCAAAATGATTGATAATATTGGTGTAACTAAATAATTATTATTTAACTCGGTTATAAAACTTAGTCTCGCTTTGAAAGCTGTTTTTTTTCCGATGAATAAATTATGTAAAAAATATGTAATCTTATTTTGTATCTTTGTTTCAGGTAAAGCTGCGTAAAATTTTAATTGTACCTGAGTTGGCGAACAAGTATGAAATAGTTTATTAATTAGAAAAGACAAAATGCATTCCATTGTCTTCGTTTCGCAACTCCATGAAGCGTGCCATTCATTTATTACTTTCTGTACATTGTCTTAAAAGTACGAGAACCAGTAAAGGCTATTAAAATAATTAAAATTAGTAAGCCTCTCTTGACTGCCACTGCAATGTAGTAAAAAGGGTTTTCTATTATTGCAAACAATCAATTGTTATCTCTTAAAGGCTCGCTTCTCTCGTCAATAGATTGAAGTAGCTTATACTATTGTTTGCAAAGAAAAGGATTAGGCTGATGGTAACCGTTAATAATACTTACACAATAGAGAACTTTGTATTCGTACAATGCAATGACCACAAAGGGAGGCTTTTTAGGAGTTTTTTTCTTCTCAAAAAAGTACCCTTTATGGGATTCGATTTTTTTAATACAAAAATAGCATTGAAATGATATTTTTTTTAAATTCGAACCTTAGGTTTTGTCCATACTGTTAAAAAATAATATCATCTACCTGCTAGAAAAAGTTTAGAGAATATTTATACTTATTATAATAAGTTATCACCTAATGTTCTTAAGTATGAAACTAATAAAACAAAAGAAAATTTAAGACCAATTTGTAAGAAAAATATATCAATTTAACGGCATTGGCAACTAGGTTACTTTCTGATAATGTCGGTTCGTTGAAAAAAATCGTATCATTAACCGCAAACGCACGTGACTGAAAGCACCTGACGATGACGTAAACCTTCTAAATGCATTTCTTCATGGTGGTTTGCAAATTTCACTACCATCGAAAACTCGTGTTTTGCTTATGGAACCCAACGCTATCGCTGTGCTAAGAATCTTGCTTATCCATCGCTCCTATGACGCAAAACAAAGGATCATGTGTTAATTCACGATCTTTTATTCATCCATAAACCAAAAAAATAAGATAATTATTTCGATTGATTGTTTGAGTATAACTCACATTTTTTTACCTTTATAACGTATAAGTACGACTATTACCAATAGTTAGTTTTGTTAATAGGCCCTTAGGGCGGCTTGATAAACTCTCGACACCAGAGTTGGCCACTCTCATTCGATAAGAAGAAGAAGAACACCATTAGTTGATTTTATCATCCTAATTTGAAGCTAGAATTTGTACGCTGTGATATTCTATTTATGTTTCGCTTCGTATATGTACAAAAATGTACATACCAAGTAAATATCTTTAAAAACTAAATAGTATTTACATTTGACTACATCTCCTATACAAGTACGTGCCTTGTACATACAAGGAGGAAAACAAGAACAATCGGCACGAACGTTTTGTTCTGAGTTCTAAACACCGCTAGTTCTACGAACTATTGCCAGGTACAAATGGTATGTGCGTGAAATAGAGTGAAATAAATAAATGAATGCTATATGTATTAGATTTGTCAAAAACTTAGTACTATTTTACTGTTTTAAAGTGTACATGTATGACAAATATAACCTAGACAAAAACATGAATTTAATATTATGCCCAATATGGCACATTATTAATTCTCTCCTTAGCGATAGGTAAGCCAATTAAACAACACACGATATTTCTTTTATTAATTTTGAATCATTCAAAAGATGTTAAAAATATTCGAATGTCAACACCTTATATGTATTAAGACAAACGAGAAACATGAATATGAAATTAACAAGTTTGCTAATAGCTTGAATGGAAACAGAGCATAAATCTTAATTTTAAATATTTAATGTCGATAGCTAATGATAATGTACTATCTTACTAAGCGCTGCTTTTGACGGCTTATCAAAGACCAGTTTAACGTGTCTCTACAATTAAACATTCAAAAATTTCTTCATTATTTCGTAGGAGAGCGACCAAAAAAGCAGCACAGTTGGAATATGAAAAATTATTATGTAATAAGATACTGTATCTATTTTAAGCATAGATTTTGTGTCTAAAATTTAACAGAAATTTGAGCTAAAGCGTTACGCTTCTGTAATATACATTCTAGAAGCTAATTAGCAAATTATCTATAGAATAGAACTTAATAGGTTGTGAGCCACGTAATCAATCAGACTTGATAGAGCGACGATCGACACAGCTGCCAAGCAAAGAAAAAAACATACCCGATACAATCTAAATATTGGAATGGACAGCAAAACATGTGGCTTTTGACGATGGCTTACAACTCAGTGCCTATATTCGTTACTTGTAAGAGAAGAAAACAACACCTCAGTCCTTACAACCTGAGAGAGTGACAATATTTTATCGTACGCTTAAAACAATACAGAAATGTACGGTCAAGACAGGAATAGGTGGAATAAATTCAGAATAAATCAAAGTTTATTGTTGACTACTCTGGTCGCATGATTACTGCTATGTCATCCCAGTCCAAGTGTGGGCGACTGAACAAACCGTGGGACGACCTTCCAGCTCCATGGGTATTTTTATTGTTAACAAATTTGACGCGCCTCTATTGCTCTCTTCATAAACTTGCTGTACATCTGATGTGCATGCCATCTGTAACAAAAAATCAATGAGTAAACCTCTTTTAAATCAATTCTTAATGAAAATGAATAGGCATTCAAAAATTTTCTCCTTTGTTCTGACATGTAACAAAATAAGAATAATTTGCTTGTGATTTTTATGACAAACTTTTCTTTATAAGACTTCACACATTTCATTGGGAAATAATTACACAAGACCAGAAGCATGTTCTTAATTTGGTACATTGCTATTCGTTTGAAGATTTAATAATATGCATTAGTTTTATAAAGCCTCCTTCAAATGAAGAAAATGTGATTTGTTTTGTAACTGAGCAGCATACAATCGATGCAGATGCATAGGTCGCAATTTCAAAGAGAGTCCTAAGTAAACTGTAAGTTGCGTAACGTATTATTCGCCAAGAAATATGATGCTTGATGTTCGTTTATCTCTTCAAATATTGGCTTTGGATGATAGCTGCCAGCCTTGACACCTGAACCAACAACGGTCGAATACTTTGCAGAATAGAACGTAGAGTCTATTGATTGATTGGGCCGAGTTTTGTATAAAAACGTTGAAGACATAATTTGAACTTACAATTTTTGTATATTGTTAAAAATGGAAGAAAGTTGTAAAACGTTGGCTCGTTTATAAATCTGACGACCTAATAACTTTTTTTAGCAAATGCATATACGAATAAATGATCTATAAACACAGACATATAGCCATTAGTGGCCAAACATCAAATAAAAATCCTATGAGTATAGTAAAAAATAGTTAAACTGCTGTGGTAGTTCATACTCGCATATTTTTTACCTCAAATATGTCGCAATGTAAATCGGCGGTAATTCCCTTATGTTCATATACAAGCATCAATAGTAGCTAGCAACGTCCACAAACAGAATAGTTTTTCAGATTCCGAGGAACCATTTTGATCTCATCGGATCTTCATTCCCCGAATCTCGCTGTGGTCACTGTTTATCTTTGTAAAACCTTGTATTGTGCACCCGGCGACGATTACTAAAGGATGATATTTTAGGGACCCACGCCGCAAAAAGTCTTACTATCCTTGGCCTATCATCAACAATTTTAGCTTACCTCCTAGAGTCGTGTTTCTTATTACGGGTTGTGACTCCCTCGCAGTTAATTAAATTAAATATAAATTGATTTAAAAAAATTGTTAATGAGTGAATTATTTCAGTTGTGTAGGTTCACTTCTACATAACAGAACAAAGTTACATATTAGTCTGGAGTATTTACTAAAGAGCTCTCGTAAAATTATTAATTATAATTTCTTAAATAAATGCTTAATATTAAAATACTCAACAGAAATAGATACAGAACCTTCCCTATGTTTGTGTTCGCGTCAGTTCGGTATACATTCTCAACTCGTCTCTAAGATATTATTGCGGCTGATGATGTTTTAAATGTTTGTGTTTCTGCTCAATGTGACGCGCACTGACGTGAACGATCGAGTCCTATTGTGTATGAAATCGGCCGGCGAAGGCTGTTTGCTTGAAACCTTTATGTGGAGTTATAAGAATATGGGCTTTAGGACCAGGGACTAAAACGGTTTTGATATTTTGGATGAAATGTTTTGATGTAGCTGTGCTTTATGGTGATTTTATTTGCATAAGTTTTAAGTGATATTACTATGAAAGTGACATAAAACACAATTCATAAAAAAGGATCATATTAAAGTATCAACAACGAAAACCACTCAATTCAAAACCACACATATCTGAAAATTACATCAAAATTGTTATTTTTACATTAAATATTTACTATTCTTACTTCCATAGTTTCGAAAACCTGTCTTGATTAAAAAACAGGAAAGTATCAAGACTATTTAGGCGATGGTATTAAATTATTATCGTATAGCTCCTACGCACATTGTTCAAAAGGTAAACATGTAAGAAATTCGTTCTTTTTGTCCGATACTAACTATTGGGTGAGTAGTGTAGGATCTCCATGCGTTACTTAATTTCAAGGACTAGTTAGTTGTAAAATTTCAAACATTTTCAATTTAACAATGATCACCTACATGAGTAGTACCTCAAAAATAAATTGTATTATTTTTCTTGTAAAAGTAAAGAAAACAAATCAAGTAACTTTCTAAGTTAAAACGCAACAAATTTTAATATTAAAAACATAGATGTCTGTACTGATGCCCTAAAATATGGTCACCTCGATGTTATATCAATCAATAGAGGCGTAGTGTATGGAACAACACCAAGTCATACCGCCGAACATTTTTGGTACAAATTCTTTGTAATGTCGGCTTTCGGACATCTATTGTTACTCGACCATCTAAAGGAAGTGTGCGCATTTGCTCGGAATACAACATCATTGTGTTGTACCTTCAAAGGCGGTCCGTTTACAACTAAATAGAAGATAGGAAGAAATAATTTGTTTACGATGATTGACGTCTTATCAATCCGACGCGGCTTTTAAGAATAATAACCTTATTTACATCAACGTCAAAGTTATCGGGCCTCATTAACGTTTAACGCCGATTCGGTGCTCGTCAAGGCGTTTAAACACAGATTACAAGAGGATATAAAATTCACTATAAACTCGTTATTTATACGACAAAAAAGGAAACAGTCGGGGCGCTCATAGTATTAAATATGTGCTCGAGATCATAAAATAAAGAATTTATAGGCGTCCTTTGGTATAACCGTGGTTGGTTTTTATGACTTCACGGGGCGTTTATCCAGCGGAGCGCGTGGTCGGAGCTCTAGCATTCCAGATACATGCTCCCGTTGTCACTGTATGTACAAGTATGTACGCGAACATTCCCCAGATTGTTCCAAGAGTTACTTCAGTTATCGCTGTACGCACAGAGTCGGTGTCACTCACCGTCTCCATAAATTAAGAAAGCTCGATTACACGCCTCTACGCCGGTTTCGCGGCTTTACAGCCTAATGAAAATTTTATTATCTATTTGTCGTGGCACGAGTTACATACGGAACGACTGAGCGTAAAATATTACGATTCGAAATCGATAAAGCTCGGAAGTATTGAGAGTTTTTCTCGAGATGACTAATGCGGTATGCTAAGCGTCCAGGTGTTAAAGGCTTATTGGGTTTCACACCTAGAACACTTGACGCAGTTAACCGAAGCATCATGTGAACATTATACGCGTGTAAAGTACATAAAATCAGAAAACGCGTGACCAACAGTTTAACGTGTGTATCTGTATGAGTACGCGTGAAATTGTGATTATGAACTTAAACGAGTGTTTCAATCTACGAGATGGTGCTTACAATCTAGTCTTTAATTTTACATACCTTATTATGCTTTTATACTATATTTGCATAGTGAGCCCGCGGCGTTAGTGTGCTAGTTTAACAGTGCTTGGATTTCAATACTATATTTTATTCGCTTGTTTTGTTTCGCAGTACTTAGGTGTAATTGTTATGTAATTTAAACTGCACAGTTTATATGAATTTTCTGTTGTTCGCAGGTTCTGTTTCTATTAACTTATATTGCATACAATTACGTGTAAGCACAGGTGCATTTATTTATGTTCAAGTCTTTTCTATTTACCTTCGCGTTGAATTTAAATCCAAACTCAAACTCTTAGCATTTATTTAGGTACGTAGTATGTATGTTAGTATTACAAGGATGCAAAAATGACATAGTTATTTTTTTCTTAAAACAGACGGGCTTAAGCCATGTGTAACAGCTCATAAAAAGCGTCATACGTAGATACATTAAAGCAGGAGGTATTTAATATTGATTAAATCGCCGCACGATGCGTGCGCAGGCGCCGCCGGTGCACATTGTGTCGGATTCGATATGGTTTTTGTGCGAACGCATACACGCCATTACGGGAGTGAAGAGGCGGCGCGTCTTGTGTTTGCAATCTGGGAAATAGTGACAAGGTCATCATGCCATAAAATAAAATGTGTTTGTTAGTATGTTTTATCGTCTTTCGCGCCGCAACGGAATGACGGATGGTAGTGATTTTTTTGTACAACGGTGTTATAGGTTCCAGAGAGTAATTTAATGTCACTCAACGCTCTTTTTATCCGAAAATACGGCAAGCGTTACCGCGAACATGTTTTTTTTATAAAGTACGTGTTATTTACTGTTCTATTGCCTGTATCTATAAACTGTACTTACTACTGTGTGCTACTTCTAGACCAACATTAAACAAACATTATGGGATGCCTCAGCCTCTCAGCTGAGACAGTATTATATGATTTACTAATAATCTTGATGGGAGTTTATGAACTAATTAAAATCTTAGTCTTTGAGAAGCTGTAGTAGCTTAGAGTCTTCAAGTTTAATTTTTAAGAATGTATGCTAACACTGTCGTTATATACAGCAAATTTGGTAATATTATCAAACAGCAATAACTTAATAAATTAAAGTATGTAGAACGATATTAAACGTATACAAGGTCAAACGTAGACGTCAAAATGCGACCGATTTGCTACAGTTTTTGTGACCACCAGCAGAGGAACTCGTCATCGTGACGCCGCTCAGGTTAGGTTAGGTCATGTCGGGTCGTCGTGTTATTACTACGTTAAAGTTACTATTGGTAGATAATGTGTCCAATGGCGTCTTGCTTTGCTTTGCAATGGTCTTTTTACTTATAACTAAAATATTTTTTTATTTATTCTTGTCTGAATCTAGTGAATTAATTACGCACCGAAACAGCATTAAATATGTATCTCTTTATTTTTTTATTGCTATACTAAAAGTCAACTAATTCGTTATCATTTCAAACAATACATATTTAAATCTCATAAATCAACTTCATTGCTGTACGTAATGAAGCAGGTACTTAGTGAAATGCGAACTAGATTTACGAAGTGCTTTCAGATTTGTGTTCGTAATACAGTTCTAATTGTTATTTATGCAACGGAGGTTCGCACGTGGGTAGCTCGTAGGCCGTTATGTTCTAATAAGCCCGAGATGAATGGAACGTATCTTTGATTTATGCGGCGGGTTTATGCGCATATTGCAGACCGCGGACGCGCCACTCGACTCTGCAACTTGCCAATCGCATTGTGATCTATACAACCTATTAAGTTCCCCGTAATATTGACGCTATCACACTTTGTAACGGTTACGTGCAGTATATGCAGTAGTGCAAGTTCAGTCACGCCTCCAAAGGAGGCCCGGACTGACATGACTTACAATACTCGCAGAGCCCGTCTCCGGCCGGCGAGCGTGACTCGCGGACCTTATTATAATCACAGATCAGTCGATTGTTGTGACCACAAAAATGCATAATTTATAGAAGCACAACGGGGGAACGATCCGGGAGACGCATAATCGACGTTTTTTTGGAACGAAGCCTTCGCGGCATCTTGTTACACATAAGTTTTTATAAAGAACTACCAACTGATGCCTTATAACGGGTGAAAGATGCGCCTTTTTTTGTACGCAAGCGTAGCTTGTTAGTTGACAGATTGTGCTAATTATTGATTTATTAATTTAATTAAATACTTAATAGTAGGCGCTGTTGCAATTTCCGTTAGCCGATGGAATAATAGAGCTTTCAAGTTGGTGCCACGTTTGATTTAGAACCGAGCAAATAATTTTAACGTCATTTTGCAAATTCAAATACAAGCCTTCTAAAAATTGTTATTTATTGACTGTTGTTATTATTGTGAGGGCTAGATCCGTTGAAACTGAGCAGAACTAGAAATCTGTGGCGTGACAAGGTTTGTTGTGACTTTATGGTGACCATAAACCGGCTATTACCATTCACACCGATTTATACGGTTTTATGCCTCGTGTCTATTAATTGTGGTAGTTGTTTGACGAGACGATAAAACTGAAAGGTTTATCACTTATAAATTACACATACCTAGATCTGAATTTCTTAAGATTTAAAATACAAGATTCACATGCACGATTTGGAAGTACTAATTTATTTGTTATGGTTTATAAATACACATAAACATGTCTACAATGTACATGCCTATATGTTGCATCATAGTACATTTTCACACGGATTTTAGTCAGTTTTATCATTATAAATGTATGTATGTGTACAAAAACATTGATATTAAAATTATTTTCGAACAAATGAATACCTATAGAATCAACATAAAAGGCGCTCAGAAAACCGTTAAATTTGTTCCAATCCACCTTGTAACCCAAAATAGCTGGTCATAGTTTCATCCTGGTAACATGCATGTCTGTCTACAAAAAAAGTTTACCTGAGCAAGCTGCCCATTCCTCGGATATGAGAAATTCGAGTTGCAATTTAACGTCTATTGTGAAGGAACAAAAGGCGTGCGATGCGTTCATAATACAGGTGCATCGATAGTTTGAATTCAGATCCCTAATGCCGCGTCAGTTTACGTGACCGGTTTTATTTCACGCCATTCCCGGCGCTTTGATAGCGTCCATTTTGTGTAATTGCCGTTAAACTCGGCCCAACTATTTTTCAGTGTTTAGTCCTTTTTGTGCCATTGTCCCGGGATGCGAGATTAGTCGGCTGGTCCGCCCACGTTTCATTAATGTGAATCTAACTCGAGTTGTGGCGGCCGAGTGCCCGGCCGGGTTTAACGTGGCTTTTGTTGTCGATCTGCTTATATTTTATCAGCGATGTTCGGAACAGATGTTGTCGGGTTGATTACCACACTCAACATGCGTAGTTTTACATGAATGCGGTTTGTTGGCTGTTTTAGTAAAAAAGGGGAATCTGTATTTTTAGAGAAAAAATTCAACCGACTCGCTTGATATTGACGATATTGAAATAATAATGTTACCTAGACTGCCCTGTATTCGTGTAACCAGTCTAAATAAAGTTCCACTGGAGTAAAGTTGTATTGTCAATCCATGCCGTACGAGTGAAGTCGAAAGATCAGCTATCGGGCAATAGAGACGTAGTTACCTCGTATCTGTGGACGCTCGATGAAGCGAACTACTTTTGTCCCGAAGATAAAGAACATGACAAAACAGAGCACGTTTTCAAAGATTGCTCTGTAAAGATAGTAGGAGATAAGAGTGATGAATGGTACTAATAGTGTCCAACTCTTAAACAATATACATTTTTGGGCAATATGCCTATTGTTAATTTGATATTATTAAGAATGAGTTTGGAAAACATGACTCATGCTTTTGTAGCTTTTGTCTTCTGTAGAGTAAATAGCTGTCTCAAATTTTAATGAATTAAAACATGTTAAGAAGAAATAACAATTTATTAATTAACAAGAAAGTAAACAGCTTGCTACAACAAACGGTTTCGAACCAATAAAAATTTATAACAATCGTTCTCGTTAAGGAATTAATTGTAATAATATAATTGCCACTTTATTACTGCAGTGCTATTAAAACATTGCTTTATAATAACGATTAATTTTGATCGAAGCCATTTAGAAGAAACAATATCAGAGGTTTTATTTGCGATCGATAAAATACAATTGAGCAGTGAGTATTCTTCCTGCGAACGGATACACGACGTGTAAAGCAAACAAAAGTAGTGCAAAACTGAAGGTAATAAAGGGAGGCTGGAGGGAATCGTCCCGTCCCGAGGCACGTACGGCAATTCGTTCTAATAGTGGATGCCGACAATGGTGCTATTCTGACATTGTTTTGTTAGGACGAACGTTGGGCAATGCAAAACTCGCCGCCGCCGAATCCCCGACGCTCCACTTGTAAAAGGCGCCCCTGACATTTTTTTTACTGTGTAAACGTGGGGGGCGCTCTGAAGTGGTCCCCGAGCGGTAATTAATGAGAGATTTGACGTGAGCGACTGTTTCACGTCACACTGTTTTGGTAACAAATTGTAATGAATCGCTCCGCGGGACCTCACACTCGGAATGTCTTTTCAATTACGTCATCATTCGGGGAATGATTTTATTCTATGTAGACCGAAATACACCACGTATTTCTATGAGACAAATTCTCGGAGATACTTGTATTGCGTATCAGTTTAACGTAAGTAGTTACCGACCATCAATCTCCCGTCAGTTACAATCGATGTGTGTAATGAGCAAGCCTATTTGGAGACCGATACGTAAGCCATGAAGACATTTCCTCCGGATAGGCAGTGGGCAACAAACAAGCGGTATCACTACCACTGACCCACAGAACCAATTTGTTACTATCACTTTTTAATGGAGCCATTAAAATAGTTTTGCGGTTGAGAGCGAGTCATAACATTTTGGCGCCTGTTAGTGTCTCGGATAACAAATATCTTGCGGTCGGAACGATTGCGCGATCTGATATTGAAAAATTGTTTCACATTACTCTGATCGCTTCATAGAATCACGATTTGTTGATTCGGCTCGTACTCAAAGGTGACTAAACCAACATTCCGCGGTGACGAAGTATAAACAGTTTGTTTCAACAGTCCCTTGTTAAAATCGAAACTGTTAGCTCAGGATATTTCTTAGCAAATAGATTTTTACAGTTCTACTATTACTGTGACACTAATGGTCTGTGTACAATAATGTGACTTTGTCACTTTTTAGCATTAACAAATTATTAAAATGGACATAATAATAAGGCTGAAAATCCAAAATGAATTTTCTGTGCATGAATTTGGTCAGCAAAGTTCGTACATAAAACATCAAGCTTCATTTTTACCTTGACGCTAAACCTAACGTTTTTGTATAGTCCATTGGGTGTGTCGTGTTTCTTCTGTGAACCACAAATAAATAATTCTATTGCTACGTCTAGTCATATTTCTTTTAGTCCCAAGCTAACATTTTTTGTTGCAAACAGCCCCGAATGTGTCATCTGTCTTAATTGTTTCACAGTTCATTGTGGGCTTTGCAAAAAAATTGAGAAAAATAATAACTTATTTTGGGACTAGCTCTGAGATAAAAATGTTAAACGCAATTAGTTCGGGTAATGAACAATGACACTGACAGTAACTCGCACGTGCTTCGACCTATTGTTATAGTCTGGATTTGACATTTGGTATTTGGAGCTTTGTCACGCTTGATGACAAATTCGCTTAGTATTGTGTCAGTAGCGTGAGTCACACACATACATACATAGGTACTAGCTCAGTATCTGCTTACTTGTGTTCACTTCACTTAATTACATTGTGACATGTAGCTTTCATAAGTCAAAGGCTTTACAAATTACTTGCTGGTAGTTTGTTGCAATATAGTACCTACTAGTGGTAAAAGATTTTAAATCTACTCTGTCAGCTGTATTAATTTCTACAAATCATTTTGTTGATTATGTTAGTAAATTATTTAGAAAGAGGTAATAAAATAAATAATTAAGGTTTGGTTTTGATGCTTTAGTAACATTTATTAAATTACATAATATTTTTATTAAATAAAAAAATTATAGTATCTTAATATGTAAGTTGGCACTTGTCATGTAACTGTGTTTGTACAGTATGTTTGTGTTAACGCCAATGCGTAACAGGAAACGTTATTTTTACAATCGCGTAAAGTAATTTGGCAGATTGTAATGTCTCCTTTCCTCCTATCCAAATTTCCTATTCCCGTCCTTGTCTATCAATGAAGTAGTGGGGCCATCGCGCTAAACAAGAAGAAGCAATCCACCCTCGGACGTGATGGCTGCAATAAATTCAGCTCTGCGCGCGCGCATAATAAATTAATTGATCTATACCAAAACCTATTCAAGAAGCCTTTGCAGTGTTGTTAAACCGCGTATACGTTGGATACAAGTGGTCCCGGAGGAGCTGCCGCATATTTCACGAAGGAAGACCCTACCTACCCACGTGAGTCCTTTCACTTTTTACTCTCTGCCAAAATTAGGTCATAATTTCGCAATTACACATATTAAGAATCCAGGCGCATTCATTTTATGGTCACTTCGACCGGATTCCTTATAAATTTCGACATATAAATCAAAGTGATTTGCAAAAATTTGAACCTTACCCGCAATAAGTAGTTTTTTTTGTTTCGCACTGTAGTAGGTAACTACTACCTACTTTTACTATTAAGTAATTTAATTTACTGGCTAGTTATTTAATAGAACTTTAGATAAGATCTGAATACTACCTCAGTAATTAATTCATATAGTTAAAATGACGGACAAGAAAGAAAAGGAAATTGATAGGCTCCAAAATAAATTAACGGCATATTTTGGTCATATGCAGTCTTTGTATGACTCACTGCAAAACTTAGATTCTGATAATACTGTTGAAATTGAGGCATTCCTAGGATCATGCTATACTATTGACAGTATGCACGATAAATTCGTTGAAACGATCGAGTTGAAATCTTCGCGTGAGGTATCCACGGAAGAAAGCGCGGCAAAAACTGCTTCGACTTATCAAACATTAATGGCGTTCGAACAGCTTTATGCTAAAATTAAATATAAAGTTAACCAATTAACAAAGCAACAGCACAGGGAAACTGCATCTAAAAATAGTCAGGATTCGTTAAATATAAAAATTCCTAAGTTAGAATTATGTAGTTTCTCCGGAGCTCAAGAAAGCTGGCCCATATTTTATGAGACGTTTCGTACAGCAATACACGAAAATACTAGTTTGTCAGATGGCGAAAAAGTTATTTATTTGATGAGCAAACTCAGTGGCGAAGCCCTGATTGTTTGCCAAGGTATTTTGCCGACGGCTCAAAATTATCAAGTTCTCTGGACGTCATTGCTAAATCGATACAATGATCGACGCATAGTAGCTGCTAATTATCTCGATAAATTAATGAATCTGACAGTAACTGGGAGTAGCCCCGTAGCCCTTGAAAATTATATTGATAGTTTCAATTCGATTATTTCAGCGTTACGGCAACTAAATATAACCCGCTTAGACGATTTGTTGTTCATTCATATCGGATGCAAGCGCATTGACCTTGAAACTATTAAAGCGTTCGAGATGTCCAGGTGCGATATAGATAAGGATAGGTTGCCGAGCTGCGACGAGTTTGTTGAGTTCGTACGTAAACACGCGCAATTGTTAAAACGCGCTCATAATGTTGTGAATGTTAGTTCGAAATTTCCTCAGCAACGTAAGGCTTTAGAATTTAATAATAAACAGACTTCAAATAAGACTGTAGGTATAAAGTCGAAAAATATTAAAACTTTTGTGAACGTGCAGGATCGTCCGAATTGTATTTGTTGTGACAAATCTGTGGAATTCCATTCATTGGAATGTTGTCCAACCTTCTTATCGTTGTCTGCCCGTAATATGTATGCAGTAATCAAACGTCATAATCTGTGTATTTGTTGTTTTGGTAAACACAAATTACCCGATTGTACTGTGAAAAATAAATGTTCGACTTGTTCGCGCTTTCACAATGATTTATTGCATTTTGGAAACGAGCAGCAATCTTCTGGTAACTCCACACTCAACGGCCCTAGTGTCAGTAATACGCAGGTCAGTTTGTGTGTTGGTGTAAAGTGCCCAGCTGCTACAGACGGAGCGGGTACACTCGGTACCTCGACTTCCGTTCTGTTAGGTACAGCGCAATGTCATTATGTTGACAAGTTGGGGCAAATTCATATGTTGCGCGCGATTATTGATAGTGCGTCGCAGCGCGACTTCATGACGACTGCTTGTTGTCGTCTACTAAACTTGCCATTGTACTCCACGTCGAGTAAGTACGTTTCAGGGGTCGGTGACGTCACCAACCCGATTGAAGGCATTACTTGTCTTACGTTACGATCTCGGCACAACGACGAGTTACAATTTACTATCCAACCACTCGTGGTGAATAGGATCACGGATGCACTTCCGGTGTCATTCATTGATACCACGAAGCTCGATTATTTGAAAGATTTGCCTTTAGCGGATAGTCGTTTTAATGTGCCGTCGGGCATTGACCTCATTCTAGGCTCCGATATGTTCGCTAGAATACTGCGCCCGAATACGATTTCACGTAGTCCCGGTGAGCCGGTAGCTATTGAAACATTGTTAGGCTATATTATTGTAGGTCAAGCTCCGGTGCAAAATAATACGTGCAATGACGTCCGTGCGTATTGTACAATGGAAACACCCGATAACAGTGTGAACCGGTTTTTTGAATTAGAAGAAGTGCCTTCTATTCATAAAAATAATTATTCTCCGGACGAGCTAAAGTGTGAGGAGTTTTACGTCAACACTACGAGACGCAACGATGACGGCCGATTTGTGGTGTCTCTTCCTTTCAAAGAAGACCCGGTATGTTTAGGTGATTCGATGAGAAATGCGAAGCGTAGATTTTTATCGCTCGAGCGTAGATTGTTAACTGACCCGTCTATTAAATTAGAATACGATAATGTGTTTCGTGAATATTTAGATAAGGGTTATTTACGCGCGATCGATGACGTCACGAAAGAATTTAATACGCCTCATTACGTTATCCCGCATCATATGGTTTTGAAAACGGACAGACTGACTTCCCGTTTACGAGTAGTATTAGATGCCAGCTCCGCGACCTCTAGCGGCGTTTCGTTGAATCAGATTTTACACACGGGTGCTAATCTACAAAATCATTTGTTCGAAATATTATTGCGATTTCGGTTGCAACCGATTGCTATCAGTGCTGATATTAGACAAATGTATTTAAGGATTTTAATGAGTGATGATAACTGGCGCTTTCAAAGATTGCTTTATAGATTTGATCCTAATGATCCGATTCAATTATTTGAAATGACACGAGTTCCTTTCGGCTTATGTTGTAGCCCGTTTTTGGCTATTCGTACTATACGGGAATTGGCTATTCAAGAATGTGAACGGTACCCGGACGCTAGCCGTGTTGCACAGCGAGAGATATATATGGACGACCTGGCTACGTCCTCGACTACTGAAGAAGCCGCGGTCGAACTATCGAATCAATTGATAAAGATGTTTGCAGCGGCCGGGTTTGATTTAGTGAAGTTTTCTAGTAATTCGCCGGCGGTAATGGAAAGTATACCAGCTGACCATCGCGTTTCCGATGCGGTCGAGTTTAGTCCAAGTGATCAACTGAAAATATTAGGCTTGCATTGGTTGCCTGCGGAAGATATGTTTGTATTTAATGTGAACCTCGACTCTCGTCCTTGCACCAAACGAAACATATTGTCTCGAATTGCACGATTTTGGGACTTGATTGGTTTCTTTGCTCCTACCTTAGTTCTGGCGAAACTTATAGTTAAGTCGTTGTGGGAACAGAATTTAGATTGGGACGAAACACCAAATTCTCATATCGTAAAATTATGGGAAAAATTCGAGGCTGAGTTACCATTATTGCAAAATGTTCGATTACCGCGTCATGTAGGTGTGACTAATGAGTGCGTCGTGACTTTACTCGGGTTTGCTGATGCGTCGGAACTAGCTTACGGAGCTGTTGTATATATTCACGTATATTTCCCTGATCGTGATGAGAGTGTCATCAACCTGGTTTGCGCTAAGTCGCGCGTCGCGCCTTCGAAAACGGTCGTAACTATCGCTCGCTTGGAATTGTGCGCGTGTCTTATCCTGGCCAAATTAATGCGTGTAGTAATTGATACCTACGCTTTGCCGGCTTGCTCTGTCTATGCTTTTACAGACAGCAAAGTGGCGCTCGCGTGGATTAATTCTACGCCAAGTCGTTGGCAGACATTTGTCGCAAACAGAGTATCGCAGATTCACGAGTTGCTTGATCCGAGTCATTTTCGTCACATTTCGGGTCAAGATAATCCCGCTGACTGTTTGAGCAGAGGCTTAACTCCCGCGCAACTGGTTGCGCATCCGTTGTGGTTCAATGGTCCTACGTTTGCTCAACAACCTCAGCCCACGTGGCCGTTGAATGATGACTTCAGTACACCTGAAAGCATTCCTGAAGCTAAAGTAAAGGTAATGGCGACGACTGATTCGTCTGTTCCACCACTTCCCATACTGTGTGAGCTCGCTAATCGAGTCTCCACTTGGTCTAAATTACTCAGAATAGTAATTTATGTTTTACGTTTCGTCAAGAAATTACCGACGAACCTTTCAAACTCACATTTTGAAATTGCAGAGCTTGCAATTATTAAGTCGCTCCAGAGTGTGTACTTTGCCGATGTGATTGCTAAATACAAAGCGGGAAAACAATTACCACCTGCTTTTCGTAAGCTCAATGCTTTCGTCGATGAACAAGATGTATTACGCGTTGGCGGGCGGCTGACTAATGCTGATATTGAGTACGACTCTCAGCACCCCATCTTACTGCCACGTCGTGATCATATTGTGAATTTGATAATTGAATATTATCACATCAAAAATTTACACACCGGACCGCAACTTTTAATGTCGTTATTGAGACAAAAATATTGGATTATGTCGGCTCGCAATATCGTGCGAAACAGAGTGCAAAAATGCAATGTCTGTTTTCGTGTGCGACCTACTAAGCAGTTTCCTATGATGGGTAACCTGCCCCCTTGTCGAGTGAATGAAGCTAAGGCTTTCTGTCACACTGGAGTAGACTATTGTGGTCCCATAAACTTGGTTTTACATCGCAGTCGAGGTGTCAGCACTGTTCGTGCGTATATATGTATTTATATATGTCTGGTTACAAAGAGTCTACACATCGAATTAGCTCCTTCTCTTAGCACAGAATCGTTTCTGAATTCCCTTCGTCGCTTCCTTGCACGACGAGGCCCAATTGGCACGATTTATTGTGACCGAGGGACCAATTTTATTGGAGCCAAATCCTACCTACAGGAAATGTATAAATTACTCGAATCTGAAGAGTACCGCGACAAGTTCGCAAAATGAGTTGCGCGATAAGCGCATTGAATTTCGGCTAAACCCAGCTTCGGCTCCTCACATGGGAGGAATCTGGGAGATCAACGTGCGTTCTGTCAAGACTATTCTTGCTAAGGTAGTAGGAACTCAGCTCTTGACATACGAGGAGATGTTGACCGTTCTAACACAAATTGAAGCGTTGTTGAACTCACGCCCTCTGTCAGTGCTGAGCAGTGACCCTTCTGAACCACTAGCTTTGACTCCCGCACATTTTTTGGTGCTTACTCCACTGAAATCTCTTCCTTCAGAAGATCTATCTGACGTGAATTTCAATCTCTTGAAAAAGAAACGAATCGTCGATCATTTAGTGCAGTCTTTTTGGAAGCGTTGGAAGATTGAATATCTTCACACTCTCCAAGTGCGGAATAAATGGACGAAGTCTACTGATTCTATCAAGAAAGGAACTGTAGTCTTGCTTGAGTCTGAAAATAGCGCCCCTCTTGACTGGCCTATTGGCGTGATAGATAAAACCTTCGAGGGCAAAGATTCAGTTGTTAGAGTTGTCGATGTGCGTACGAAGACTGGCATATATCGCCGACCCGTCGTTAAGGTGTATCCTTTACCTACTCAATAAAATTTAAATACAGTCCACAAACTCTCATTAGTTAGCTATAAGAATTATTGCTAGGATAATAATGATATTTAGTCTTAATTAAGTAACTAGGTTTTCGTTCATAAAACACTAGCCAGTATGTTTTGGATTACTTATTAGTATTAAATTCATTTTTGTTTTTGTTTTGATAGTCATGTTATGTCGAAGTGACTTTGTTTTGAAAGTGCCTTGTACTTTGAAGGCCTTCCGACCTGTCAAGGCGGGGGGGATGTTAACGCCAATGCGTAACAGGAAACGTTATTTTTACAATCGCGTAAAGTAATTTGGCAGATTGTAATGTCTCCTTTCCTCCTATCCAAATTTCCTATTCCCGTCCTTGTCTATCAATGAAGTAGTGGGGCCATCGCGCTAAACAAGAAGAAGCAATCCACCCTCGGACGTGATGGCTGCAATAAATTCAGCTCTGCGCGCGCGCATAATAAATTAATTGATCTATACCAAAACCTATTCAAGAAGCCTTTGCAGTGTTGTTAAACCGCGTATACGTTGGATACAAGTGGTCCCGGAGGAGCTGCCGCATATTTCACGAAGGAAGACCCTACCTACCCACGTGAGTCCTTTCACTTTTTACTCTCTGCCAAAATTAGGTCATAATTTCGCAATTACACATATTAAGAATCCAGGCGCATTCAGTTTGTGAAATTTGAGGTTAGATTAAACACATGTCCAATTTCTTAAGTCGGGTTAACGCGGCTAATACCGCAGTATGCCGCTAGCATAAATATACGTAGGTTGTCGTAGTGAATAACTTTAATGAAGATTCAATTACTTATAAGTTTTATAAGTCCACTAAACTCGGCGACGGTGTTCATCGGAGTGGTAAATTTTCCAAAGATCGTCGTGAGCTCGGTTGTTCCGAAGCAGTTTGCGGGCGTTGTTCATCCCCGGCCTAGATTATCTCCGCTATGTCTAAACTTGCTTAGTTGCCAACTTTGAAATCTTAATAGCTTACTGGAATTCCTCGTCGCGACGGTTTATGCTCAAAGCTTTATAAGCTTCTTATTTGTTTTCAGAAATTCTGTTTTAATATGAAACGCTATATATAACGATAGGTATTTTAACTTACGAGGCAATGAATAAAATTCTGCAATAATAAAATATTTTCTCAAGGAAGTTCCTTCGATTAGAATCACTTGAGAGTGATCGGAAGGTTTATTTGAAAGTGAAAATACGTTCAGTAGTATTCAATTAAGACATAAAAGACGAAATAAAGGCGCTGCAATTTACCTTATTTTTGTTACGTGAACAGAGAAATAATCTTTGTCGGGTTTTGTTTAGAATTTTTCCATTTATTTTATTACTGAAGGCTGCGGCCACCATTGTCTAGGTGGCTTTAAAATATTTTTTAGCCCCCGTAAACCCTTTCGCTTTGGGTGTTCTCTCGTTTATTGTTTCTTTATTACAGACCCTCGCCGACAATGAAGTTTGCATAACGTTCACCTAATACGATTTTACGCAGTCCCCGATGCGTATTTCATTTTCCCTAAAAGGGGTATTTCTTTGTTTGTTTCGTTCTAAATTATAACACCGGCCTAGTTATTAACCGATGTCCGTTTTGTTTACGTAAGATTTTCATCATAATGGTAAATTAATGCTGTTACAAAAATGTTTGTTTGTTCCCATGGCATGATCCCGCGTGAGGAGGAGCCCTGCTCCGGGCTGTTTGCTCTAATAACAGGTTTCCAGAAACAATTAGTCGGGACTCTTTGTACGCGAAGAATTTTATCGTTTAGATTTATTATATTTGAAGAGGATTTTATCACCGGTTCAATAGCTTGTGAGTCCAGCAAACGCTCCGACTGGACCCTCCTAAACATTCGTTCCTCGGAACCAGGTAGAATCGAGCATTTATCGGGCTTTTTAGTTTTTTGTCGTAGCATTTGTTATTATTCGTATCCCTCGGATGTATTAATCTCGCTCGGGTCCCACTCAACCGGTCATTACCAAAAACTTAGGGGCGGATTGCGTCCGGGTGCCTAGTTATTACGGCCGTTCTATTTAAACTCTGTATCATTTACAAAATTAGATGTATCGCTAAATATTTTATAATGTCGGACTGGAAATTGGTTGGGTTGTTCAGTGTTTATAGTTTGACGTCCAGTGAAGGGAACAGCGTGCAACCGGCGCAGCTCCGTAATGACACACATTATGCGCTGCGATCCAGGAAGGCAGGACTAGATCACTCATTTTTATGTCACTTTAACTGATTTGACACGCCCCAATATTAGCACGTTTAAACACGACACTGTAATTTGCTTCTCGTTTTCTTGTAACGGGTTCTCTTGATAATAAACTACCATTTTTATTCCGCACGACGAGAGACATGTCACATAATAAGAAAGCTCCAAATGCCTTTTTGTGGAAATAATTTGAATTCATCGTGAATGGCGAAACATTTCCACGGAACATTTGTCGCCGTAGCCGCACATTATGGCCCCGACATATTGTCATAACATAGCATTTCATTTCACTTTGGAGAGTCGTAGCGAAGCATTATCGGCTTGAGTTTTCGTTTGGAGGCGGAAATGAGAACAGACTTTCCGCGGAGACCTCTTACTAAAATAGCATTTGTTGGAAATAGAGCACACCGCTGTACTCGCAATATACGACAATGAAGGGAGCCAGCTACGCCCCGGAAAGAATCAATTATACAGGCCCTAGTTCAGAAGACATGTTGCCGAATGGGCGAACTGTTTGTTTAATAACATTTTGGGTTACTATAAAAGTCAGGGTAAAATATTTGTGTCTATTGTCCGGCGGCTCTTTGTAAGTAAATGAAGCGATATTTTTTTTTCGTTAGAAGTCGCATTCCGTCGCGTCATGTCTCTATTTCTAGCGGATGTGCATGAAGTTTTTGTCTGAGAACATTTCCTGTCCGCGTTTCGTTTGCTTTTTTAATAGTTTTATCCTTCCCATTCATATGGGGTGATAAATTCGACTTATAAATAATACATTTGTCATGAGAAGATCGTATGAGCGTATTATTGTTAGTTTTTTAACAAAATTTATTGCCGATGTTTATCACGGACAATTTTTTAGTTTAATACATAGCTTTATTTGAACAGCAATTTCAATATTTTACAAATTTTTTCACTAATCTATCACATATTATGACCGTCGTTATAACTTCCTGTAAAATTAAATACGTTTGTTGTAAAAAAAATATTACTCACTATATAGTATTTTTAAATCACAAACACACGTTGTATATTTTTTTCACAAACACAACAACGAATACCCATGGTCGTCACCATCACGTCTATATGTACATTTAATTTTCAAAGCGTATTGTTTACATGTTGTTTTGTTGTTCAAATGTGTATCCTTAAAATGCCATAAGAATAAATAAGTTAACATCTCAGTAACGTTGTACGTGCTAGTGTTTCCAATGTACGTCGCCGCACGGTAGCTGCTACAGACCTATGATCAGACCATTTATATGCAGTGCTTATGGGGCTGAATGCGACTCGAATACCTCCACATCGCTGAAATTGTTTAGTAATTTTGTATTTCCAATTTGAAATGGACACATTTAGTAATAACACGTAATAGCTCCACTGGATGAACGGACGTTAAAATCCAAATGAGAGTTTTACGTTCAACACTCACTTGAGCGTTTCATAGATTTTGAATTCTATGAATATCTTAAAGGCACCGGTTTTTATTTACTTTTTAATTTAAGCATATCGTAAAATCGGAAGTTAATGTGATCGTTCCAAAGAGGTTAACACTTTTACTAAGAAAATACGCAGTGCTTACATAACTATGATACTATTAGTGGGAATCGACGCGAGACCAGATTGATTGATCATTGCCATGATTACTCGAGTGTTAAACTCTAACACATGTTAGCTGCTGGCCACTTGAGACTTTTCGTGCTGCACTTGATGTGTTTTGGCGATGGATATTTTATTAATACTTATGCTGAGACCATACACAAAAACCATAATACGTCTGAAGTACTCTAAGCATCCATGTGGGAAAGAAGACACACTTTTTATATACAGAGTGTTTTACGGTTAAAACTTTTTTCTAGTTACCAATCAAGTTGTATTTCTTTGTCGAGTTCATTTGTGTCTCACACACTGCGCCGAGAGCAAGGCCTGGCCAGGTTTCCAAGACGAGACACTTGTCATGCATATATGCGGCCGAGTATCTTCAGTATGCCTCCCGTTACGTAAACAGGATGTCGACTCTATTGCCACTATAAAGTAACAGCACTTAATGATAATCAAGTTCAATATACTTATACGGCTCAATAATAGCTGTTTGCTCAGTAAACCCTAAAATTCGTTATCGACCATTGCATTTTAAAGCCATTTCACGGGGGCTGTTTGTGCAAACAGGCTTCGGATAAAAGGCCCGTAGCAACTTTCTCAAATAATCGTTAACCCGAAAATAAATTTAAAAATATGGTGCGGTTAATATAAAATTTATTGCCAACGCCAGTAGCCAATTTGCAACTTTTATAGGGTCGGCAGCGGTAACAGTCTAGAGTAAATATATTTAGGCCATAATAACATAAAAACCACTTGATAATCATAATGTTGCTTAACGAGGCAGTAACTCGGCTCCAGGCACGTCGGAGTATGCCTCGCAGTACAGCTACATATATACATACGTACATAACATATAATATCATTGCATACATACGTCAGGGATGTGCGACTAATTGCTATTCGTTAGCTGTGTTACCGAACCTCCTCGTCGTCAATTGTCCTTCTATAAACCCCTATTTTATTGCAGTTTCCTCTCTCGGTTTCGTTGGCATTCATCGGTGGTACTACCAAATCATTAAACTGTGGTTGTTGTTTTTTTCTTGATTCTTTGTTTGCTTTATGATAATAGGTGTTCGTTTCGACGCGGTTCGAGCGGCAGCGATACGGTGTGAAACTTAACGCCTTCATTCACGCTCCTTTTTATTGAGGCACTTGATTTAGCGAGCCAATGTTGTTTTTAATAGACTTTAGGGTTTGCTTTTTATGGTGTGTTTGTTTAGTTCACAGATTCTCGGATAGGTATTACAATGGAGTTAATCGTTAATAAGTATAATCTAGACGAACATGCTATTATGTATTTTATCGTAGGTTTTTTCTGAAAATTTTTGTCACCAATTTTAAGTCAGTATCTGTGTTAAATTGGGTTTAACTTACATGAAAATATTTTTGCGTACTCTTATTAGTTAGGTACATAGCTTAAATTAAAATTGCCAGTTATTGTTAAGGATTTTCCGTCTAGACAACTTCAAAACAAGCTTTTGCTAACGTTCCATTCTCTTATCTTTTCAAAAGAATTCTTCAGTGTCTGCTGTGCAGTTTATACCAACTATTTCTGGTCGCTCTTTGAAAACAGGCTAACTGCACTCATTAAAAGTTACACCGCGACCACAAGAACCCTCAAAAGTAAGACTAAGACTCGATGGAATTTATCAGCTAGCTCAAAAGTATTCCAGGGGAAGTCTTTCGCGGCTATTATTCCCTATTGTCCCATACAATAAACCGTTCATAGATATCGCTCTTGGTCCGCAGATTCGCTCGCGAAATCGTCACGTACCTAATAGTTTTGTTGTTATCGCGAGTTTCTAACCACTCTTCAGTCGCTTCTGGGACGATATTAAAAAGATTTTGGCATCGAGCCACGTTGATATTGATCTTTATGCTTGGCCAGACGGCCATACCATCGCCGTAAGTGCCGCGGCCGTCGCTTTAATGACTTCCCATGTTTGTAACTTTGGGATGCGATATTTTATGTCGCGAGATCGTCCACATCGACTTTTACTAGTGTTGTTTTCGTAGTTTTAAAAATGTTACATATTTCTTTTTATGTAGAGCCATTTGTCGATTCGGTGAATATTCATGAATTGACTTTACGAGATAAATTAACTGTGAGTGATAGATTGGTGAGCATTTTAATGGTTCTTCTGACCGTTGCCTTTTTATCAAATTTCAATAACTGTTATCGGGCCTGTCATATTCCCCATTAGACGAAATGAAGGTGGTCCTTTGCTTGAAAAAACGTTAGATAAAGAATCAACGACTTTTCGGCTAATTCATTGCAGCTGGGACGTTATCGTGCCGTGCGAATTGGAATATATTGTTTAGGCCGTATGTAATTAAGTCGCTATGCGTGAAGGGCGACACCTGCGTTCTATCTGGGAGATCGGCTGTTACGGTTTATGGGGTTCCTTCCAAAAACAATGGAAACGGCAAAAAGTCGAATGCGGGTGTCGGGTAGGTATAGGAGGGTGCCGTGTAGGGTAGGCGTGCGGGCCGCGACGGGGCGCCGCAATTTATGATTGCGCCGTGTCAGAGTGTTAATGAACGCACTCTGTTGCTCTTTATTGAGATAACGCTGGCAATCGATGGCCGCGCCGCTATCGCCCCATTACTTATTGCGTCCTCCGATCTCGCGTGTCCCTCTACAATCTATACCTCCACATATTTTCGTTCGCAACATTCGTGTCGACTGACTATTATTAACCGTCGCTCCGCGAGATAAGCTAATCCATAATGTCGTGGCCGGTGCCGTGTAATGAGAATATTGCATTAATAACGATATGGAAAAAAGCTTATAAAATTATATAAAGAAGCTCATTACATTATGCTTATTGCGTGTTATTAACTTTGTCATTTTGCTTTTGAATATTAATGTGTCCGACTGCGGTAAAGATATGCATATTATTGTCTTGATTTATTGGAAATACATTCTACTTATCGCTTGCGCCTTCTTTGAGGAATGGGGAGTCGTTTACTTCAACATATGTATAATTACGAATAATCTTTTATCGATATTATGTATCAAGAATGCATGCTAGATAGGTACACTAGTACGACTTCTACCTAGGTGATATTTGAAACCAAGCATATTATTATGTACATATTATGTTGTGTATGTTGTATATGACTTGACATTGAAGCCAGTACGCGCCAAGATAGCTCGCAATTATCGTACATTCTTATCTATACCATTGACATGTGACATATCGAATATTATTTTTATATGAGCCATGCATTAAGATCTCCGGAGAATATCGTCGACGAACGCACGACGCGTATCTGAGATCCGATCGCAAGATATCTGAAAGAGAAATGGCATAACACTTTATAGACGCCTTACTGTGGCGACAAATTTAGGCAATGCATCCCACCTGCAAATATTATGGATTAAGAGTGTGTGTGTGTGTGTGAAAGTATTGTACATTTGTACGTACACGTATGCTTGTGTAGAATATGTGCATTTTTTATACATTTTTTGTACATCGATAGGTATATATTGTTATTTCTTTAGTCTATAGCTTTCCACTTTCGTGTCTGGTTGAGCTTGCTTGGGAACGATTGTGTTCAGCCACCTGATTGGATTACCTTTATTTACATGGGATATGTTTGCGTTAGACTAAAGCCCGCCTGATGCATTTCGGCCATCTTTCCGGTCACAATGACTTTCTCCAGATTGACCGCTGGTTTCCGTGCGATACCTACTTATTTTCTATTGATAAGTAATGAGATGTCTTCAGTTTGTATGGCTTATGTTATTAAGGGAATGATATCATCATCGGCTGGAACCTCGACCGCTACCGATCTGATATACGAGAGTATCGCATTGTTCGCGCATACAGCTTCAATAAACACAGGAGCTGCTCTCGTGAAATATTGCCACTTCTGTGCGAAGAAGAGCAGGGGTATTGACGGCCAGTCATATTTAGAGTTACTTGATTTTCAGTTCTTTTTTTCTAGTTGTTAGTTAACTAATAAATAAATGAGCCTATGTTTGATCACATCTAAATTGATAAAATGTTATTAAGAGGACTGCGATGACGATTAATACAGACTACTGAGTCATCATAGGAACTTCAAAGACATTTTTTCATAATTTTTGTATTACTTTATATTTACGTGTATGGAAATAGTTATTGATTTGTTTGTCACGTGTAGTCCAAGCACGTTTTCGTTATTTTTTATGCATATACATACATAGTTTATTTATTTATTCATAAGCACAAGCCTTACAGACTTAGTCCAATTGCTTTAGTTAAATATTACCTACATAACATTACTTTGACATAGTTTGAGTGTAATTGTATCATACATCTTTTTAACTATTCCACAACTTGCGTTATTTAGTTAGGTGTATGAATAAATAAATATTGCGTTGTTTGTCCCGATTCCTTCCTCACATTGACCTGGTTTCAGGCGCCCCCGGGGCATGCATCATTTCCATAGACGTAGACCATCTTGCATGGTAATGGGTTTTGCCAAACAAAGACTGAGCAAGGAAGAAATGGAGCAAAAAGTTAAAAAATGCGCCCTTTGTTTCACTTGATGGGTTACTGGGTTACTTGTGATTAAAGGGTCATTTTAATATAAATATTATTTCGTTGTTCTATGATTTACCCAAATACCTTAGCATTATTGTAGTATGTAGTTGGCTTAATGTACGTGTTGGCTTAAGCTGTTAGTACATCTATACTATATATTATATATAATATTATAAAGCTGAAGAGTTTGTTTGTTTGAACACGCTAATCTCAGGAACTACAGGTGCTAAATGAAATAAATATTTTTGTGTTGAATAGACCATTTATCAAGGAAGGCTTTGGGCTATATAACATCACGCTGCAACTAATAGGAGCGAAGAAACAATGGAAAATGTGGAAAAACGGGGAAAATTATTCCGTTACGTGCGCTGCAAAAATGGTTCAAGTCGTGGGTAACAGCTATAATTTATAAAGCTGAAGAGGTGGTTTGCTAAAATAAATATGATGCCCAAAATAACTATTCCACGCGGACCAAGTCGCGGGCACAGCTAGTAAGTAAATAAAAATAAATAAATGAGAGATTTATTTATTCTTGGTGAATTAAACAACGTTAACGACATTGGGTCTAATCTAGTTTACCTTGTGCTTATTTACAAAAAAATTGTAACTATGTATTTTTTTCTCTCAGTTTTCACAATATTATAATAAGTTTATTAAGTTATTCATAATAATGGTAAAAATTATATCGCAACGAAATAGAGCGTGTTTAAAGATTCCGGCGAAAATCTAACATATTTAACAACAAGTTTTCAGTTCAAAATCAGTATAATTGCCAGTAACCCTGTGTATCTCTCTAAAAGCAAAACCATGCATCTCAGAAAAGAAAAAAAAGTCTTTCTTTAATTTTTTATAATATAAATAGAATGTATGTGCTACTTTCATATGTAGGTACCTACTTGCTCATATCTGGCATTGTTCGCTGCATGTCGCAACGCAACGCATTGACACGGAACTGATGATACGCGGCATCATGAGTAATGGCGGTGGATTCACGTGGAATGACAAATATGCGCTTTACACTTTGGTGAAACAACGGATTTTGTGCGTGCGTTTGTTGTATGGTTTGTTTTGGAGCTTGTGTTTGTCAGTAGATAATGATACAATCTGTGTTGGGATATTTGTAATTGACGAGTCTTGATTCAAGTGATTCTCTGTAGCGAAATTAATTCAAATCTATTGCTACATTTTTGTCACACCATAGCAATTTTCTTATTGTTCTAACTTTTTTATTAGAATTTAAATTAAAATCACAATAATATGCTTGTGCATCGCTTGTTGTTGCACTTATGTGATGTAACAGCCACGCTGTTTTCTCGACAAACCGTCAAATAACAATTTCAACCTTTTTTTTTGTTTGCGATAAGTAAGTTCTTCATCGTAACACTATTTCTATGGCTTTTTTTTCTTATCGTATGCAAACTAACTGTATTGAGAGTTTACAAAAGACCCATAAGGACTATGAATTCTTCATTTTTGTTACAACGATAATTTCAATAAACTCCTTCCAGTCCAGTTCACATTCCAGTAGCCTTTTATCAGCAGTACACTGGCTTGCTACCCGCGTGCGCCGACCGAGTGCTGCCCGCCTTATCACCAATACAATCTGCCGATATCATTCCCGCAGTCATCGCTCTTGGTTCCCTCTACCATTGATAACATATTTCCTGTACACCGTGTGCTGGGTTAGTGGCAACTAGTGAAGTAAAGTAACTAATATAACATGGCGCCATCTTCTGCCGCTGGCAAATAATAATGCATGTTTTTTATCAGTGGATTGAGTCTGTACTTATTACTTCAACAATTTACATTTGTTTTTATAGGAGAGCGCGCTAGATCGTAGATTGCAATATTGCTCAACATCAAACCAATGTTGTTATTCGATTTTTTTAAATTTTCGATACAGTTGTTCCATGTTCTACAACAATTCTAGCAACACGTGAAAAATTTAGACATAAACAAACTTCTATATTTCCAATTTCCAAACTTGCAATACACCATTAAAACGTTATACGAGTACCTGTGTTTCAAGTAACCCTTTATGGTATAGACTATAAAGCCATGTGCTCATCTCTATTCCGATAGAATAAGGCTGATTGTTACAAACGTGGATATTCACATAGATTTCAGCTACATTGTAACTGAGAATTTGCGATTGCATGCATTCTGTAACCGAAACAGATCGTTTTCCTATAAGACGGAGCAGAAAATTCTATTTATAAAATTAATATTTATGGTGATAGATCCTTGATGTAAATCATAAATGATTACAGAAATATTACGGAAACTTATGAACTAATTAATTGTTTTTAATAGTGGCCTTAATATCACTTTAACACAACGTCATTTAAATCGACCTTGGTCCTGCTTTTCTTATATGACATATTCTGATATCTCTTACCATAATTTTGGATTCGAATTGCATGACCTTTTTCTACCAATTCTAATGTCGCAATAATACAAACCATCTCATATGTCTTATTAGAATCTCATGATTCTTGTGTTGGTTTCAGGTAAAAGAACGGAGACTAAACGACAATTTCATTAATCTTTCTCGAAATAGATATCAAGTATCACAAACATAGTAGTAATTATTAAAAAGCCTCTCTTGCAGAAATATTCGAGATATATGTTTGCGCCTATCTCTGTCGTCTATGAATGATATTATGTTTGCTGTTTATTAATAAAAATCAGTAAACATTTCATATATTAGTAAACATTACGTCTGATTAGAATAACAAGACTCAATCGTGTATACAATATTGCCATAACACAATTTTTCCTTCTCATTAGATTTTTTTAAATGATGAGTTTGAGGAAATAATTTTGTTACGTAAGTATTCTGATTTAAAACTTGTCTAATCGTCCTGATCCATGAAGCGATAAAAGTATTTTCTACTACAATGTATTCAAAAAGTTCATCACATTCAAGCTCGATTTCCATACGGTAGATAATATTTTGAATTTCTTATCTTAATTTATTCGCCGCAGCCTCCATTAAGTTACGAGTATTCTCGCTCTACTATTTCAGTATATAAAATACCATAATGTTATGGCTTGACTAAGATTACAGAAATGTAGGCTCAAATGATTTAAGTGTAAAACCAACGGTTTAGTGTCGTAGCCCCATTTTGGCGTCACAACCTAACCTCGATACGTAAGCACCTAAGCACGCTGATCCTTTATCTTCCTCGGAGTCAGCTGTAATCTTGTTTGATTTCCCGCAATAATTTCAACTAAAGGTCCCACAAACATCGTCCCGCATAACGGGTACACGCAATAACATACCCGATAGACATGACATTAGGCGAAAAATACTCTCACAGTTAAAATCCACATGATACCCCCGATTCACATACACTTGAGTTTGAAAAATACTGAAACATATAAGCCAAAAAATCCAAGTTATACGAGTAGGCCAAATAAACAAATTAAAGTCAAAGTAAGATAAGATAAGATAACTTTATTGATCAAAAACTTAGGTTCTAATACAAATTTTGATCGCTACACTCCACACTAGGATGTAATGTACCTGTATTGTGGAGTGTAGGCTCTTCCTCAGGGTTATACATATATTTACATAAGTAGTTAAATCATAATAAAATCAGTATTACATGTGTTTATGCCTGGTCAAATGCTATAAAGTCAAATCGTTTATTATATTATTGTGTTTTCAATTACATTATTATGTTATGTTGCAGATCTTATGCATAAATTGGTACATGAAGACCACAATATACCCTCAAAGGGTGTTTACTAAGATTTTTTTACATTATTGTTAATTGGTAATTACATGTTACGTCTTCACGCTGGTTAGTCCTTTGTTTTTTTATACTGTCGCGTTAATGGACTGGATATAGATAGGTTCGCGCAGGACTATTTGGACATGTTTAGAAGCTGATTTTTATCATACTTGTTAATTCAATTGTTTCTATTTTACGCCGCAGCAGACTGATTTCAACATCGAGTGATCGACTGACTAAGTGAGTGTGTGTTGACTGGCCTGTTAGTTTAGTTGGTAGTGGCTCTGCCTTCTAATCTAGGGGTTGCGGGTTCGATTCCCGCATGACACAAGTATTTATGAATTATAAAATTTATAATTATTTGTGTTTATTCTGGTCGTTTGTATGTATAATAAGTATGTATTTACAAAAGAAAAGTATATAAGTATTATATCCGTAATCTAGTACCCACGACACAAGCGTTTGCTTAGTGTGGGGCTAGATGGCGATGTGTGCAATGTCCCTGAATATTTATTTATTTTATTTAGTGAATCAAAGTAATTTTCAGTTATGGTAATAGCACATATGGTAATAGTACAGCCTCTGATAGTGAGTGACTGCTTTGTACGTCGGATCACATCGAACAGAGCCACGGGCAGCATCAACTAGAGGATAATATAACGCGTCTCTTGTTTGAATTGTCAACGGTTACACGCATTACGATCTCATAAATTTAGCGAAAGACAGCGCCAAATGAGACGTCTCCTGGCCGATCAGTTGACGGCGACAGTGGACATACTTTACGTACACTGGCGAGATCACAGTTCTACTCGTAGATACGTCAAGTATAAGATATTCTCTGTTTTGTCTATTAATGGTAAACGATATTTTTTGTCAAAACCAAACTATAGTAAGAACGTAAGTTTAGGCCTAAAAATATAAAATTTCTTAAATTACATTCACGAATCTTCTATACATATAATAAAGCTTAAGAGGGTCGAAAGTCTGAACATTAAAGATATTTAAGAAAAATGTTTGGAGATGCTTCAAATTGACAGCAGAATGCATTCCAACATTTTTTTGAAATTTTGTCTGTTTCTCGGTTTGTCTGTTTATTTAAACGCTCATCACGCAAAAACGGCTGGATGGATCATCATGATTTTTGGTATGTAGGTAGAATAAGGTCTTAGGTGTGTTGTAGGCTTTTTATCCTGAAATAAAGCGAACAAAGCCTCGGGCGTCTACTGGTCACAAATAAAAGCAATTTAATGTAATAGAATCGAACAATTTTTTTTAAAATGCCAAAATTTGACTTACTATCGAAGTCTATGATTCTTGTGTATTGTCTCCAAAAAGCTTCTTGTTAGAGTGCAGTCAACATTTCAGTTGATTTAGTTGTTTGATGTTGACCACATATCAAAAACAAAAAAAAATAAAAAAAAATTATAAGTGTATGTACTGACTGTTTTCCGAGTATGATATGATATTATGATATGATTGTTTACGCAATGGGTATACATAATTTATTACTTCATTAGCGCACACAATGTCATTACTGCTGTAATTAATTAGTGTTTTACTTCCGATGGAGAATGTTAGTTTATAGATTGCTAATTGATCGAGATTACAAGTATTATAAGTAGGTACCTGTTTCTAAACGATACAAAAATATCAATTAGAAACAGGTATTTAATTAGAATCGAATTAAATATTTTCTTTTTACTTTACTAATAAACTACATATTTATTTATCTTGTTTTCTCCTCGAAAAAGACGGACCCAATTTTACCTAATCAGTGAATGTACCTATCATTTATTTATTAGTAAGGCAGTGTCTTATTTACGACTTTACTCGTAAATAAATAAGTAAAAATTTTGATTATTTTCTCTTCAAACTTTACGAAATTGCAATAGTCTGAATTCCATCGTATACTCGTTGTGTGCCGCGGGCGGTCGCCAAGTTTTCTTACTCAAAATAACCGCCTCTACGAGAGCACGCTGCAGCAGTTAGAGCCAGTATTGTAGCTCTATAGATAAATGGAACAAATTATATTCGGTCTAAATTATTTAAAAATATGGTTTAAACATGTTTAGATACAAATAGATTTTTACACCAAGTTACTTCAAGTTTAGTTTGGTTTTGTCTTTTACATCGAAAGTTACGAGTATATTCCATTTAAAACATTTTTTTATCAGATACTTAGTCATACACGCGGTTTTTATTTTTGTGAATACATATTTACACCTATTGCGATTCATACGAGTACCGCGGTACCTATATATGATTAAAGGAACAGAACCTATAAAACTTTCAATAAAATAACTTATTTCAATAAAAAATGTAGAAGCAGGTGTACTGGCATTATTATCCGTGATAACAGCCTCTATAGGCGCCGATACGAACTAACGAGTAAATTACATAGCTCGGGAAGTGTTTGCAAACCGCCCATTCGCCCGCGCGTCTCTCGGCACCGTTTCAAATTTACTGCACACAAACTATTTTCATAGCAGCACAAACTTTGTTGTTCGGAAAAAATACTAGTCGCTATGAATTGAACGGACCTTGAAGCTATGTTAAACTTCAACAAAATCTCGCTCTACCGAATACAGATCTATTTTTAAGTTTGTCGACAAAATTGGTTGATCGTGTCGTGATTATAATTTTAGTTACGTAAGTAGAGTGACTCACGGTTGCCGATAGATAATTTCAACACGGAGATCACCAGCCCGGCTAGCTCAGTCGGTAGAGCATGAGACTCTTAATCTCAGGGTCGTGGGTTCGAGCCCCACGTTGGGCGTAACTTTTTGTGATTTTTTCCTGTTGTATACCTGTTTGTGATTGAAAATCAGTTGACTAAAAATTGGTAAAATAGTATTTTTTTATGTTCGACTATTGTAGCGAAATAAATATGTTTTTCTGTTTCTGTGATTACACTCATATTTTAACATAACAATTTGAAAGTAAAGCAACGTAAATTTAAATAACGATTTTTAAGCTGCTGAAATAGTAGTTTATGCAACTGTCATATAATACCCGTGTTATATGCAGTTGCAAACACTACTTTATCTTCACTAATGCAAGTAATCAAACAACAAGCCATTTTTAACTTTTAATTTATTAAATTAAATTCACGCGTACGTGTATTGTCACAGTGATTTTGCCGCCATTAAAATCAAACCAATGAGAGCGCAGCTGCGCGCATCAATAAAACGCGACCAACCTGATTAGCCTTGCAATCAGGTTGGTCGCGTTTTATTGATGTTATAATGAGATATTACGATATCGATGTGGATATTATACCATCATGTGAAATTGCTTAAATTGAGTGTTTTGTTGTCTGCGCTATAACAGTAGTAATTATAAGTCAAGTATTGGAAACATAAGTAGAATGTTACAACATTAGTGTAGATAAAAAATATTACTTAACCACGAAAGCATATCAGCAAAGTATCTTCATTTGAATATAATAAGAACACGAAAAAATGTAAAAGAATGTAATACCTGAAAGCATAAAAACTTGAAGCGGCTCAATCACTCCACAGTACGTGAAGTTAGCGAGTCATAACAAGCGAAAGATTGAAATGAGCTGATAAAAAGCGAATCGGAAATCTTGCCGAAAATACGTACGTACATTACAAGGCGGTAATTTCATAAGGGATTCTTTCGTTCGATATGGGAGCAATCATTAGCGAGCCGGGCTCAGTGCACCGGAGCGGGCTTTTTGCAGAGATCTACGGGAGATATCCCTGAATATGCGGAGAGGTGCACGGATCAATGTGCGCGAAGGCATTTCGAAATCCAATCCCGACACTGGTGATTGAAGATCTCTTATTTTAAGCGCTCTATTCGATGCTTAACTCCACCAGTTTTCTAGAGACTGACAGCCTTTGAATATACTCGTATCTATACGAAGGCATATAGTTCAGTTAGATACACGACTGTAGATAACCATTGTGTAGTAGTAATGATTTTTATTGAGTATTAAAAGGAATTCTATACCTTAATTAAACAGCTTATTTTTTTCTCTTAAGCCACAGTTTTATGATTCAATGCAAATAATCAAATGTTATTTTTAAATTAAACCAAACATGTTTGTTCTTTTGTTCGCATATTCAGCAAATTCGCCTCAACTTTATTGTTCCTGGCGCTGCGTCGCGGCGGCTCGTTAACGCGACCTTTTGGATATTTATTGTATCCTCTTTACAAGATACAATTTCCAACTCAAATATCAATATATCTCGACGTAAATGCATTCGCGTTTTTGCGAAGGAAAATTAGATGAGCCGAAAAGAAGATTCCTTAACTTAAGAACTTAACATAACTTACACATTTAAACAAAAATCGATTACTTACAAACTTTTAATTTGAAGTCCCATTTTTTATCAATTGCACGTTAAAAGTGTTGTTTTGTTTATAATATCTTTTTAAAATGAACGTGTAAATGGAAATTGTACTTATTATTAACTTTTTATCAATAGCCAATGTAGGTATATAGACTATATAGTAGGTATACATATATTAACAATAAAATATTAATTAATTTATTATCAATAACAATTAAATTAAATAATGAATATAGACTAGGTACCTACTCAAACCGTCCTATCTATAGACAACAATAGACATATGCCCATAGGGACATTGATTCCCATCGCCACGGGCGACTCTAAATAACGACAAACGATAAAATCTGACACATTGCGTCGAATGTTTAGAAGGAAATTTCATATTAGCGATTGAATATTATGACAGAAAAGCATCCTACACATTAGGTCAAACAAAACACTTCGAGATACTTACATAAGAAAAATTCTACTATAGTCATTGTGGAATTACCGCATAATGGCGCATATGGCCATTCACCCACCAAAAGGGACAAGATCAGCCAAAAATTAGATTTGAAAATGTTGTTTCGCAACGCAACGTTGCAATCGGCTACTAAAATTTTCATACGAAAGAAGTTCCGTACGTTAGCGTGATTTAAGCAAGTACAGCGACATCTAATTTTCTCTTCTCGTACTAACCGCCGCCGTTTATTATGCCGCCGTCTATGTATTTTCAACCGACTTCAAATAAGGAGGTTCTTAATTCATGTGGTTCTTTTTATTAATATTTTTAACTTCCACTTCCACTACTTGTTCAACTAACTTTTTATACTATTAACGAGTTTTTTTCTACCTACAAGAAGTCTTACCTAAATATAAATTACGCAAATTACATGTGAGTGAAAACCGTTTAGTTAACATATTATTGTTTTATCTGAACATACATTGGAATTTATTAAACAATAGTTAATATTCAATATGTAAACAATAAAATATATAAATATTTTGAAATATTACATTATACCTAGTTGCCCTTAATTATAGGTTTAATTTTTGTATAATTTACAATATGACTTGATTGCTGCCCTATTGATTTTAAATTGTTAATTATCATGTTCATAGTGTCATACGAATTATTAATATGAATCGGTTATACGCACTCGTAAGTAGCCCTTCCTTGCGTTGCGCAGTTAGGTGAGAAGTTGTTAAGTCACTTTTCTTTCCATAAATATTGCCAAACTACTAGAATTATCGTAGTATGTATATTGAATACACTAAGGTTCATAAGTCAGCCGTGTGACAAGTGGAACAAGAACAAGTCTCGATTGTGAATGAAAACACAATCCCACAGATACAAGATAAAAGCGAACGCGTGAAATAAATTTGTATATTGACAACGACCGAGTAGTATTTAATTGGCGTGTCAGCAGAGACATGTAGCTTGAACGCAAAAGACAAACGACGAAATTCTTCATTGTTGGCCTCTGACACATTCCTGCTTTCGCAAACATTAAAAAGAGGGATCGCGAATGTAGCGAGCTTTAAAAATAATTCTGGAATAAGTCGGACAAGTGCGCGCATTTCCCAAAATTGTACACACGCGGAAATTTTACAGCCGACGCGATTTATGGCGTCCAAGCTCGAGGAAAAAATCGCAGCTGCAAACGATAAATCGCTCACATCGTCTCGAAAAAACGAGAGTCAAATAGAGCTCGCTGTGTTCTCGACAAATAAACTCCTGCGATGCTCACTAGTCGATCATTTAGTACCGTTGCTTCATATATTGTTTCGTCCATAAACGATGAGCTTCGAACGTGTAAACATGAAATTGAATTTGCATCGTCACTTTACTCTATGATAAAGTGTAATTTATTTTATTTGATGAAATTGTACGTGTTGCTCTCGTCATCGGACCTCGTTAATGTTAAGTGACTATGGCCGGGGATTAACATACGGATGGATAGATGCTTGTGGTCATAATTTGCGAATAGTTGGGGCTATTTTAGTTATGTGTGACTACAAATAATCATTAAAGTTTTAGTCGTTCTAAAGCTCATGATTTTTTTTATTTCAAAATTAAATATATACATAATATATATATTTTTAATAATAGTTCATAAACATATCGAATTAATATTTTTACTCTTTGAGTAAGTACCACAGAAAAATCAAATATGTAATACTCATGTTTCGAAATAAATTATCAAGATTTATTCCAAGTTTAATTTCGGAGCAGTTCTACCGCTATGTAATTTGTCCATTCACGTGAAAGCATTCCTATCGAAACATTTATGTATTTAGTATCGATGTTCTAATATCGATAGTCGAGGTGCGAATAGAGGTGGCACGGATCGCGTGTGTTGCCATCATTTGATTTACCGCCTTCTTAATCACGGGCTCGTTCTTAGAGATTTATGCTACACCTGTTGCGCCAATTATTTAGGTACATTCGGAAGTCATTTCTCTCGGACCCCGCGATGTTCATTAACGAGTTACATTGTTCCGCGTTTGATGAGGGCCGCGGCCATTTTGGGGGTGTTTCCACTCAAGGACGATTTGTTCTTTGCTTATTAACGTTGCGAAGGGTTGAATAATTTAGAAGTTGCTTTCTAGCGTATGATACAATATTTTGTTTGCTATGCATGTCTCAGAATATAAAAACCTATTTCAATCTTGGAATTGAATGGTAGCTTATTACGGTTGTAAAAAAACTACTGAACGCTCTTATCCGTTTAATAACACTTTTAAAATAAATTAAGTGCAAATAGCGTAATCTGCGTAATCCGCTCCTTGATTGAAGGATAGCTTGAATATAAAAATAATAAGATGTATATTGAAAAAAATATGTGTACCTAGTAATGGCTTTGCGAGAAACGGGATTTTTATGCATATTTATAGAGTCCAAAATCATATAGACAGGTACCAGAGTTTTAACGACATAAGCATATTTTACGAGTATGAAATTGCTTTAGTGACATTTAAGTTGAAACACAAATTATCTGGTAGCCCCATGAATATGCAATCGATATAATCGGATTATTTATTTCAACACCGACTTGTTGAAAGAGGAATTTTAAATTATTTATTGTGTTGTGTGAAGAAAAATAGCGCCTACGAATAGTTTTTCGTTGTCCGTCCGTACATAAATTACGCATAACTCTGGATGATTTAATACCGGTTTCTCCGAGTAGTATTTACACTACTTTGCGATGTTGGAAATAATAAATAGCGTCGATATTTTTTAGACGTGTGAAACTCGCAACCTTCGATTATCTGTGTATCGAGTTTTCAATGGCGGTAATTTGATAATTAGGTGTGTCATACGCACGCGCCCGCGCCGCCGCCGAGCGAATAATGACACCTGCTGTATATACATTCATTGAATTCTAGAACATTAACAAGTTCAAAAAATCTAAAAAAAATGGTTTTCAATTTTTATTGTAAATTATTTCAAACGAAAAGTTTAACGATTACTTTACGATTACATGTACGAATTAAAAAATAGGATATTATTGGGTTTTTATTTGTAGTATTATTGTGTTTGGCATAATATTTATTGTGAATTGAGCCCTAAAATGTATACCGTAGGGGTTCCCGAGTGGCAGAGTTAACAATCCCTACTACCTATATTATTAGTTTAAAATAAGGAATTATAAAAAAAACCGGTGTCAGGTGCTGATTAAATAGATCTTTATTTGCCAAGAGAGCTTGGTATTCTTGTGAGAGATTGGTATAAATTATCGCCTTCACACCACCTTATCTTTGATATCAGAAGTTGCCGTTTATTCACCATCTTGTTAAATAGGTATCGGCGGAGTGTTAATTGATACGTGTCGAAAACCACTCTGCAAACCGAGCTTAACACCTTTTTCGCCGTGTTTTCTCTGCTTGTTTGCAATAACGACTTTTGTCGTAACGCAAATATTTTCATGTTTACTCTACTAACGCCAGGTGCATGAAAAATCCATTAAGAAATTTGCATTTACACGTTATGTTAGTGTCAAAACATTAAAGTTCCCATTCGTACGTGATGTGTGCCCTAGTTAATGATAATGAATACGTCACCTGACGATATTAAAGTTTAAGTCTTACAAGCACTTCAAATTGTTCTCAAAACCTAGAGGCTTCTCAACAACTTCACGTTTTCATCGCACAAGATTTACAACCAAACAAACTTAATAGTCCAGTCAACAAGTATACAAGTGTGTATTTTCGTGCCATTAAAATATGTAGACGGAGCGCATCATCACATTTCTCATCGGTAACACTTTATACTCCGGGTCGGGTCGGTCGGTCGGTCGCCTCGAGACCCGCCCGTGATTTATCTGGCCGCATCTTCAACCTGCGAACGGCCGCTTATTGCCAGCTTGTTATTTATAATTTATTTTTAACGGTCACCAATTTGTAGGTGCCGTGGATGTATGTATACTGTACCTTGTATGTGTATTGGTAGGAATTCGTGAACGCTCGTGGGTCGTGCGTACCGAACACAAACACACGTTGTTAAGTACGTACATGTGAGTACTCGCGTGTTAATTAACTTTTTCTGGGAGTCGTGTGATGTAAATTACTGGGATTTAACACTTGTAATGCTGATTAGGAAACACTTGTTGTGGGAGCTAAATATTTCTGTGTGAAGTTTTCGTCTATAAAACTTAATGAGTCGTACAGAGGAGATATTAATGTAGCTCTACGATAGTTTTATATGCAGTTCAATTATTTTCAATAGATAAATAAAAGTGATGAATGGGTTATATTTAGTTTTTTAATAAGTGAATATAATTAAATAAATAACCAACAAAACGTACTCGCACCGTCACGCAAGCGTTCCAATTCATATGTATATCACAATGAATCACCCACGAGCCCTGAGTATATAATATGTGATCTACATTTCAACAAGCCATGTCCCGAGCATGTCAACGCATATACTCAGTTCGGCAACACGATTCGACGGTCAGATATACAACAGATTTACAATACGACCTGTAATTTATGGCTTTGTCCGATCTAGATGTAATTTAACGTTGTTGGCTAACATAAATCAGACCCATCTAACATCGGTGCAGATATCTCGCGCTCTTTGATAAATCAACTGACTAGATTCGTTAGGCGCTTACTAGATGACAATTAGTATGTATTGCGATTTTTGGAGGTAATTTTATATATAGATGTTGTTTTCGATTGATTGTGTTGTTATTGGTTAACTATTAGATTCGTGAATACGAAGAGTGAGCGGGAACTTTATTGTGTGCTGTTCACTTGAACAACATAATATGTTGTTCAAGTGTTGTCAACAGCACACAATGTTGAACATATGGCAAAGTTAAATTAATTGTATTAAACTAATTAACGACAATAATTACCTTATAAAACATAAATTTAGTGTTAATGTGCTGTCTCTAGTATTTTGCAGTATCATCCATATTTCGATGCCTGTAAAACTGACATTATCGAATTATCTGTTTGAATGCGATGCTAATTAGGGCGCTAATGCTATACCGCTGTTACGCTTATGCAAAACTAGAGATAAAACATTTCAAAGATGCCTAACTACCCACTTATCCTTTGTGGAAACTTTACAGACAACAGTACATATATGTTATACGCGGACCAACAATAGGCATTTAGATCTATCCCTATCTTTCTGGATGGTCTGACCTGGAAGCTGACGTAAAGCGTGATGCAGGCAGAATTACAGATAACTTATGCAAAACAGTTTAAATACAGCTTTAGTATTGTTTGTTTTTAATAATAAAAAAACATATAACATTGCCATACCTTTTATCAATGAAATTCCCAAATCTCTTTTCTGAAATCTCTATTCCCCTTGAACTATAATTTGTCGGTCTTCAAGTCGAGAGTAAACCGGTTTCTTCTAGGCAAGCGCGCTACATCGTAGACTATAACGTTGCTTACCATCAGGCAAGTTGTAGTCAAGCGTAAGCCTATATCATGTAAAAAAAAAAATGAAATATTGAAGCATTTAAGCCATTTTAAAAGATTTGATGTTAGTGACCTGTATTTATTTATATCGAACCATTCACATAAATTCTTTTTGTGAGCATTTTTATGGAGTTGTTAGTTCCACAATAAAGAGACGTCTCTGCAGTATTAGGTGTTTGTGGTATTCATATACTAATGTTTAGTTCACATTGCCTATCAATACGTTTAATCCCTTGTAGCGATATAATTGCTATCACCAGTGGGATTTATATGAAATCCATCTAATTGTAAAGCGTGTTATTGGTTCATTCAAATAATATGGTATATACAAAACATTTTCGCTGAAACGTTGCAGTTTTGGAAAATATATACATAAAATTTACACCTGCAGGCCTACCACAACGTTTTTAAAAGCAGTGTCATTGCCGCGCCGCTGCGATTCCGCTGAAATTCAATGCTGCTAATATTCGTACCACAAGCTTATGACGTAATATCGCGTTCCAGCGGATTTCAAGCGGATTAGGGATGAGACACTGAACGAATGATTTCGCTAGAACTGCATAAAATGAAAGAGTTTGTGATAAAATATAGCACAACCTATAGTAATTTTGCTTTCAAAATTTGTCACTGTCACTGATTTGAAAACAGTTCTATATTTTCTTTGAAACTATCGTACTTGTGTGTTGCCAGATATCGGCTTCAACCGTATTTAGCTCTTTTCAAATACATAATGTAGTAAAAAAGCACAATAACAATTATAAATAATAATAATAAATAAATAATAATAATTATTATTACAATTATAATTTAATAATTATAATACATAGAAAAAAATGAGACACACATATAATTGCAGATTGAAAAGGCACAATTATTTGTGTATGTTTGGTACATAATTTGGTACATGAAGAACACAATATACCTTCAAAGGGTGTTTACAAATAATATTAATTGTTGTGTGCGGGCCGGTCTATTTGTTTTTTTATTATACGAGTATATATGTTATTGTGTTATTGTGAATCGGACCCGCGATTCTCGGAACTAGAGGCTGAAATTCTACCAGCAAAGCTACGGGTCGGTAAACCAAAATATTGTCAGTGAAATTGTAATGAAAGTAATGAAGTCTTATGAAGACCTTATGAAGAACTTATGAAGACTCTGTAGTGACGGACGAGCAATTAAAAAGGCAAGAAAAAACAAGTTACATCAAATACATGACTGATGACAGATTATTTCTGCGCACCACCAAAACACGAGATGCTTAAAAAAGTTATACCACTACTACTAGTGTGATGTCGACTTTATCTAACTTGTAAGTACAAATTATATAATTCAGCTGGTGTACATTTTCCAACTTTTTTCCAAAGAGTTCGTGCTTATTTGTATACAGAAATGGTACGAACTGCCAGATCACTATGTCTTATTCTCTTTTTTGCTTGTGTGTGTATATAAAATGTCATGTACGGTATAAAAAAAATACTCTGGTAGCACTGAATGATTTTGTAAACAAACTACCATAACAAACTGCCTATAAATTATAACTGTTTTATATATAGAAATGCATTGGGTCCCCGATTTAGAGGTGCTGTATGAATACTACACAGTATGATGGACAGAATACCGCATGAATGTGTTCATGCACAGTGAAAAACTTATCTAGATAAACCAAACACTTTGGATACGCTTCTTAACAAAAAGTTGATTTCTTCAAGCGGCTTTTTGTTCTCGATACAAGCTGATGGAACGTGGTGGATCACCATGACTGTGATCACGATACCAAGACGGTGACAAACCATCATCAACTTCTTACGAGCAAGCAAGGCTGCAGTCGGATATACTCCTTCTATTGGAGCTGGACGATGATCACATTCCTCTGCAAGCAGTATAACCACTTAGTAGACGAACGTTTACTCGTGTAAATTACTTTTCTGTGTGAATACTCTATACATACGATGTGGATACATAAACTTAAAAGTTTTTTTCAATAAATTGATGTTATAAGCTTGAATTTATTTATACTGGACGACAGTTATTATGTTGGGGAACATAAACATATAACACAGAAGTTAGCTCTAATTAATCATCCTTTTTAACTCTAAGTTCTCTAAGATATCATTTAGGTTGTTAGCTTATGCGTTCTATATTGTGTCTCAACTATACTAATTTATAAAATAGGTTTGTGTGGTGTAGGCATAGTGTGTTGTACCTAACTATACTGCTACTTTATACCTTTAAGCACAAGATGGGACCTATTTAAGATTTATGTTTAAATTAAACAAATAGTTATTGTACATTTTGTCTTATTAACAGTTAATACCCTATTCACAATAGTATATAACGAAGGGCACTGAGCAAGTCACTGTTTTCAAAGCTAGGCTACACCAACATTCTACATAACGATGCCCTGCTGCGGTACTGAATCATCGTGATATTGCCACCTCATCTGCTGTGGCGGTAGTGTGATCTCGAACTGGGTCCCTGCTGTAGTTTTGGGTCGTGATAGTTGGCTCTTAAGCTTGCTGTTGGCTGATGAATAATAAATAGCTGCAGCTTGAGATTTTTTTTCGTTGCTCCACATATTCACTGGTGTTCGGTATTTTCGCAAAAATTGTGCCGAACCACACACACATAACCATTGTATATCAATTAAATTCAGTTTTCTTTCATATTTTCAATAATTCAAAGGATTTAAATGGAAAAATATCTCAAATACGCAAGCAGATAGCAGCGTTTTTAGCATCTCAAAATAATGTCAAATTGACAGCTCAGCGATAATGATTCCGCTGGCAATTAGACGTTATGGTACCGATTTAGGCAAAACGCCTAGGAAATGAATGAACAAAATCGCGTGACGTCATCAAAACCTCGACGCGCCGCGACACTGATTCCACCTTATTTAAACGTCAGAAACTAGACGTTGTAGTACCGATTATCGCAGCAGCACTGCTGCAGTACTGCTATAAGACGTTGTGGTAGGCCTGCTGATATGTAATATCAGTATGTTAAGATCCCGATTTCAAAAAAGTAAGTTTTATAAAAATATACTTACAATCAATAATCTCTATTTAATGTACTTGATATTGTTAAAGAAGCGTTATGGTATAGGTATTTGTGTTCGGTGATAAAACTCAGAGAATGTTTCATTTATTAATTAAAAAACCTGTTTTACAATAAACGTTGTAAATTCAACCCCAATATTCGATTCATCGTAAAATTGACGCCTCAAAGTGGAATAACGCACATTTTACGTTAAAATTGGAGACGAAATTTAAATTAATTGAGTTTAATTACGGGCCCTTAAATAGAACGACACAATATTAAACATGGAAATGTTTTATTGGCATTACAATGCTTGTTTTGGTTTTTGCAATGGTGTCTAGTTTCGATTTAATTTAACACGTTTTTGTACAAATTAAGTTATATTTTTTTTGTGTAATGAGTACCTTTGTGCGTTGGATGGCACGTTACAATTTAGGTATCTGCTGTATCTCAGTGTATAGCAGTCGTTAACCCACATAAGATACCTCTACGGTAGCCGGAAATTTGTAAACACCTGATTTGACCACTCTCACATAAATTTACTTAAAAATATCTATTGCCATTCTTTACTTAAATAAACGATTGTACAAATATTTATTTCATTCATAAAAAGAAAAGTTACAAACCGGGTTGGTTCTAAGCTTAATAATTTTAATTATTTGCAATTGAAATTCTTAAATGGACACTTCAGTTCAGTGTACATTGTAAAGTTTGCAAGTATCAATGTATTTTCTAACACATTTACTGTAAATTATGTCAGAAACAGGAACAGGGTATTAATTGGCCGCCTTTAGAATTCAGCGCGCAAGTTTTCTAGATTAAAAATCGAACGCAGAAAGCTTGGTCAAAAGCTCCATCATTTTCAAGATGACTTGCTTCTTGCTTCGGAATTGCTCCGATTGAACTAAACGATTGCTTCTTCAGTTTAGCTGTATTTTGTTGTTATGAGTACCATACAAGTATATAAATTACATTGTTTATGAACTATGTCAATAATTATATTTCAATCAGTTAATAAGTACAGTTATTATGTATTATGATATATGTATTTATTGACGGATATAAAAAGAAATGAAATGGTTAATCATATATCAACTGAGTGCAGTGTCAGGCTGGGCTTGATCGACATCACTTCGTATCAAAATTGTGTTATTTTTCGAATGCATTTATGCAAAGAATTTGACATTTTATATTTTTAATGTAAAAATAAAACAATGTTTCTTTATTTAATAACAAAAGTAACTGTACCATACCATACTTATATTATGACTACACAAAAACTAATATTTATTCTTATTAATTTTACATCTGTTTAAGGCGGAAGGACAACTCGGTATAAAAGCGCCACAGCATGTTCTACTAACGCTAAGAATAGACGGTTTTTGTTGCCATTCCGACTGGTAAGGACCTAGACAAACTTCCATATTCGGGGAACCTTGTATGATGACATTGATGAACGGTTGCACGTGTGCTTATTTAATATTATTTAACTACTTAGATAAAAATAAAATTGGTATTTCACGGGTAAAAATATAGCGTTAGTAACGTAATAACTAAACTAAGTGTCTAACTTTGGTATATTTTTTTTCAAAACTCTTACCATGTATACTACTGTACTGTACCTACTACATTCTATGTAATTGAATGAGTTTTGCTTCTTGAAATGTTAATTTCTCGCTGGTTTTAAGGTTTAATGTTAATTTACCTGTTTGCAATCGTATTAGTGTTTTAATAAATTCTACTGTAAGTAATAAGACCACCAATCAGGAAACATATCAACTCTAGAAATCAATCAAACGAACTTATAACGTATAACACCTTCATTGATGTCTCACTATAATAAATATGAAACGAACAAAAACTAGTGGTGTCCATTTAACAACGACACACGTAGCCTTCGTTATTAATGACACACAGACATCCGATGAAAAAGAAGTAGCTAGCCTCTATTAAAGGCATGGAAACTGCTACTCGTTACATGCTCCCAGCCCTATAAGGTAAGTTAATAATTTGTTTGCACATCAGCCGCTCTGTCGAGCGTACAAGTGGGCAGACTCAATTCCTATCGAGATAAACAGGTCCGTATCGTACGAGCCAGATTAAGCGCCCCTTTCCAAATTATTGAGAACGCCTCGGCGAATATTATTTTTCTCGGAAAAAGATAGATCGCTTAAGCGATTTTACGCGAAATTAATTTTGGCAGTGAGCGACAGGGCGCGTCCTGCTGCGCCGCTCGCAGTCCCGCGATGATTTGTTGCGATCCCACCGCGCTCGCTACACTTACCGATAATGACGCATACCATTTGCTCAAAGGCGAGAGCGAGGCTTGTAATTCGAGTGTGTTATCGCCGTTTCCCGGTAATCATCGGTAACCGCCAGTTTCCTCTACAGAATTAAAATTGGAATGCGATGATACGTTCCGAAGCAGTTTGGTAGCTCGTATATGTTGGTGTCGTTAGATGAGACCGCGCTCCGCCCCAGTTGTCACCGCAGTCGACTCAGCTGCAATTAATCCACTGTAATGCGATACCAGTCGCTGTCGTCGACGACGTAATGCATCGTGATTTACGCGCGACGAACAAGCCGTTAATCTTATTACCACTTTCAATAACTTTATTATCGGGTGTTCCACGCAGAAGCCACGCAAACCAATATGTGCCTTGATAACGCCGCCCAGAGACTATTTACAACCACCATAGCGACTCGGTAGGAGTTAGGAAGCTTCCCACGAAATTTATTTTAGTCGACTTAACGATTGTGTTCGCCTCACCCAAAACGGAAAGTTAATACGGCCGTTGCTTAACTTCGATTAAACGGTTATAAAGGCTTAACAATCTGATCCTCCTTAAGGGCTCCAATTATACCGTTCAAATGATCGTGTCACGGCGGCACCCAAATTATCCGGTTGCGTTTTGGAATAAAATAAATACCTTTTGTTTCATAGATATGGTTTGAATAACAAAATAGAGAACCGCCCCGAAGCTAAATAAGGTTCGTGTGAAAACGTTTCTTATTCAGCTCGCAGCGGGCCGGGGGCGACGACGGACGCGATTCAAATTCGACATGTTATCCCTAAAATACCAATAATAAGATGTAAATGACGAGTCAAGCGGCTTCCACCACAAAAACAGCTACAATGAAAGGAGGTATATTTCCACTGAGGTCCGTAATTTGCATATATTTTCGTAATAATAACTTCCGTTTGAAACACTCCGGACGTGTCACGATCTGATCTCATGTAACTGCGGTAGCACTTTGATTGAGCTTTGTTTCCTCTACGCCTCAGCCACTTTGCCGGTCTTTTTTGATGTTTTATTTCTATTATAAATATTTATTATCAAGTTAATACGTCTTTGGAGTCGAAACCCTCTCATAACAAGCGATGAGTACATGTTACACCAATATTATGCAGCGATAATGAGATATTTGCACCTTGTTTTCATTATACGATATAATGGACCCACGGATTTAAGGCACCCTTGATTCCTACTGAATTGACTTTGATTTTATTTGTTTACAGTACATATTTGTATCTTTACAAACTTTAACAGTAGACGATAATTGCATCTGTCGTTTATCCGTCCAAAATGCACGTGTTTGTGATAAATGTATGTTTTTCACTAAAATAATGTTGCGTATGTTTGTAGTCAATTTAATTTTAGTTTTACAGCGGTCATATTGCACGTGGCTATGTTTTCATATGATATCGCTCTCGGTGGGTGGCGCCACGCTGTCCCACAGTAGTAGGTCCACATGGCTCTGAGCTGTCTACTCACGAGCCGCAAACACATTTGTATTCAACCTTTGTGTCTCTCCACACCGTCTCAATGAATAAAAGTAATACAACGGGAGTGTACTCAATGAATTATGTATAAAATTTTTAATTGAACGTTAAGAGTCGCTCATTTTGTCTGTCAATCGGTAATTGCTTATTCATTCGGAGTCCGTGATCGTGACACAAGTGTCTAGCTGTCGACTCGACACAGAATAACGCGATGTTAACCAAATTTTAATACAGAAATGGGAAGTTTTAATTTCTTTCGCTCCGTGTTATTTTGCAGCGGATTAAAGTTGTAGGTGTGGTTTGCGTCGGCCTGTCGGCTTCCGCGAAAATTCACACTTTCTGATGAAAGTTTTAACACAATTACCCGGCGGGCGACCATTCCGGGGCCCTCGACGACAAGGAAAAAACTTGGCAAAGTACAAACTAGCCAACACAGTCCAATTTAGCAGCGTCCGTATAAAGTTTAATGTACCCAATCTGAAAAGTCTCCGTAACCCTGCATTTTAACTAGGCATGTGTAATTTTACTTCCTACTTGCCTAATGTTATTTTTAATTTAAAGTTTTTTGTTACTAAGTTAATTATGGAAACAAAGTATCATTGCCTCATTAATCTTCGCAATCACATTGCAAGTGTGGCGTACATGTGCAATGAAATGCTTTAGCGGGCCGTTTTAATTGATAAAATTTATCAGCAACATTAAACTCGATTTTAAACGAAGTAAATTCGCCGATCAGTTTGACGTGTTAGGAGCTCGAAATTTTCGCTCATGAAAGTCAAACCGTGCGAGAACTAGCTATCCTCGGGAGACCTGATAAATATTGATAGGTGAATTCGGGGACCGTTGTGAGCTGGCAAACGTCTGAATTAGCCCAAACTTGCTCCTTTGACCGGAGCCCGTAGTCACAGTGTTTGTCAGGTGTAGCTTCTATTTTGTGAGCTCTCTTGAACCTGACTCTGTATGCAATTGGTTTGCAGTTGGCAACGGATACAGGCCTGACTTGTTTAGTTTATTTTAGAATTTAGGTCATTGCATAATATAGCATAATAGTATTATTATGCTAGTTAGATACTTTTCGTTTACTGAGAATAAGTGAAGTGTTCAGAGAATCGTGCTTCTAGAGTATTTACGAGCCGAATGAGTAGTAGTAGTACTTGCTAATGTAATTTGCTCCAATGCTCTCAGTTGCAAAATTTACTTACACTGATTGTGTTTGTCACACTCAAACTGTAGACGCAACAAAAGTTTAGATTGAAATCTAGGTCTTGTACACACCTCGCGTCTAACAAGACGCGCAATTTAAAAGCGAATCCAGCTTCGCAAACAACAAGTTCACGATTAAGTTTGTTAACTGGGAGAGGGTGTTAAGAGCGGAGTTTTATTTCAGTCGCGTGCTACCCTTGATCCGATCCAAATTGGGCAAATTTGTTTACATACATGACGCGGTGGCATATTACAATATTCGCGGCACGTAAACAGTGCGGCGACACGACAGCGAAACCACGCGACACCTCTTTGATGTCCTCATACTCTGGCGCTAATAAAACTCCACTGACTTTGTACGAGACATGTTTGTCATATAAACGAAATTTGATTTCCGCCGTGATTCCGTATTCCAAACTCAATTTCGCAGCATCTTTGTTTGTAGCACATGCGAAACTATTTCCGTTATCCTTCTTGGGAGTTTGGGACGGCCACGCGGCGAGTTATATCCACGAGTGACTTTTCTGGGTCGCGTCATGCGCGACACGCCGTCAGAATCATGCTCTCTTATTTTATGTGATACGATTACATAAAAAATGTAAGTGTTTGCTCCGGAAATGCTTTCTTTTTGTGTGCGAAAGATGATATTTTATTTACACCCTTCAGTTATTCCGAACTATGCCACAATATTCCTGATTTACGTGCTTCTTGTCTGGCTGTGCGCATAGTTTTCTGGATATCTTACGTATATGATGAAAGTTTTAGTTCAAGATAATCGTGTAGAATAACACTCTATTTATTTGACGAATCATACATAAATACGATTTGACAGATAAAATATATTTTTTTATTGGATATAAATTCATTTCGGAGACGCTGCTAGAAGTATAGGTACTAACTAGTGAATAAAATTAAGAAAAAAACTACATACCTTAGAGGTTTCAACCTGTGATTTACCTCTACCAGCCGCTAGGTGGCGCGTCTCTCGGACGACAAGACGCCGGCTCTCCGTATAAATTAGCTCCGGAACAATGCCGGTAGTCGCTGTCTCGCAAACAACGTCGCATGGCCACTGTTGAAACTCCTTCTGATAGCTCGCGATAGGTGGCAGCACTTCTTATATATATTGAGTGACCTTAAAGATCATTTTCTTAATGAAAAAGTGAAGCTAGTGTGGTATTGTTACGCGATTACCCAAATTTAAGCAGTTATTGATGTAGTCATTCTTTGAATATGGTGACCAAAAAATTGCATTACATTTGGACAGGCTAGCTAGTAGAACTCGGTTATTTCCTTTTGAAATTCGATTCTCGACTTAGACGTTCAGTCGATCACTATCGTCCAAACATACCATATCTCGGTTCCAAACATTTAGTTCCATTTATATCCACGCGCAAGGTTATCTGGCTAGGAGTCTATCGTCCGCTGTTACGGACCTTCTGTTACTGTAACACTAAGCTGGAGAGATTTGCGGGATATCACAGGTCATTAAAAGCTTGTTTGGTTGTGAAATTGTTTTGAGAATGTTTAAATGTATTAAAAGATAGATGGCGCTGTATGAATATGCGCTGTAGCAAATTCGATATTGTGTCACTGTTCTTACCTACCTCAATAAATCTTTCGATTTTAAATTTACTTTACACTTTCCAGTTAGTATTCAGTCTCCTCCAAGAGGACAATGAGAAAACGTGTTATTGAAAATTTTACACCAAAATTCTGAAAGTCAATACAAAATTTACTAGAAACAATTTTATTGTCTACTTCCCCTTACAACACTTACCAGGTAAGTGGCTCAACTATTTTTGCAGAAATTCACTAACTTCTTGTGGAAACTTTACAAGGCGCTCGCTGCTGTAAAGGAACGCATTCGCAGGTGTACAGTGAGCGACGGAAGTTGCGCAGCGGTTTTTGTACGATGTGTTGGGAAGTTGTACACAAGTTGTGCTCGGGACTGTACATTCTACAGTGACTAACCCTGGCGCTGGCCAGATTTACGGAGTGGCACTAGTCTGTGGGACTGGCATTGTATACTGAAGGATTGACCTTGACAAGTAATTATTTCTCTCAAAAATAAAATAAATCAACCCTATTAGCTCTAGCGTGATACGGATACAAAAAAGGTATTTATGTACCAAGTGAAAGAAAAGATCCAAGTTATACAATGTCGCACAAAGAGGTTAAAAAAATGTCGGAAAACCGATAATTCGGCGTCGGCTCCACTGCCAAAAACATTACTCTTAAGTTATAAGGAAGTGAAAGTCTATTATTGGTATATGTCGTCAGTCTGCATATAACCCATCCCACTTCCCGAGCAATTTAAGTAGCAGTTGTAGAACTCAAGTTTTGCTACAGCAATATGACGCACTAATTTGTGAAACTGTATTATTGTTAAACACAGGAAAAAGGTACTTTCTAAGATTAGACAGTACTAACGTATAGTAATCGTACCTTGTCAAATATAAAAGACAGTTTACGTAGTCAATGATAAAATGCGTTGTGTAAAAAAATGCATACAAAATACAACATTCTTGTACTGAGGTTTTAAATTTGGTTTAGGTTTCGGAATCTGTTTCTAAAAGCGGTTACGGTAGTCATAATGTTTTTACGCTATTAAATCGTTTTTTTGGAAAAAAGCCTGTAGAAAAATACACTGAAACTTTATTAGAGGTGGACAGGTTACGCCTGTTACTGTAACAAGATATAAACACAGTTTTTTTTTGTCTTATTTTTTTTCTGTGCTTTTATTTGTGTTTTTATCGGTAGTTGGAAATGTCCGAGATGGATTCGCAGCATACAACTTGCTTCCCGACAATTAGCACAGCTCTCACATAAAATAATAACCACCGACGTCAATCATAAACAATGTAATAGCTATTAGTAGTAGCAAAATGTCTTCTAAACACACGACTTCCTTTCAATTAATCACGAGGCAATCAACGCAAGTACAAACATGATTAGCATGCACCTCGCATCGGTAAACTCTCGTTACATCTTCAGTCTGTACACGCAACTTGTTGCTAATTGTTGTTCACCTGTGTATGAAGCACTAGCACTGGTAGTAATGGTGATTCAGATGATGATAACAATTCACAAGCTTACTCACCGTAATAGGAGTTTGGCAGCCAATCTAATCAAATCTTAGCAATATGATTCGACGACAAAAAAAATATATGTATGGTTCGGTATAGGAATAACAGTTTACAATTTGGAGCATGTGCGATAATTTATGCAATGCAATGGCATTTTTTTGTAATTCCTAAGACTATAAGTACCATGGTTTATCGACCGATGTACAGTTTACTATCCGATACTATAAATTAAGTTTAATGCAACAATGCTTAAACTTTGTGATAGTTATTAATGATGCGTAACTGAAAGCCTGGCATTAATCGACACGACTTACATATATTTATAATTGTTATTAAATTCACTCATCCAATTCAGATTGTAGAGCTTCAAAGTAACCATGCTAATCCTCTCTATCAAAGGTTAGGAATGCGGCTCTCGTTGATTACTCATCTAACTGCTATTTTCCAGTTAGAGCTGTGCTTTAGAGTTCAGTGTTACTCTCCCATTTGTCATTTTATGATACGTAGCTGTCCAGGGTATGCTAGCCGTGCACTATCCAGCCGGTCGTAAGCAGTAAAAGTAGTCATACTAACCTCTATTACCTAAAAGCATGAAATTCTTAAGAGTATGGAGTAAAACTAAAAAATAATCCTGTATTTTAAATGCATGGTTTGGTATTGAGGTTATGAAAATAAGTTATTACAAAAAATATGTAGTTTTAATTATTAATTTGATCTTTATTCTTATATTCATATTTATTGATAACAAGTAACAGTTATTGAACATAAGATACGAAGCAGCATAAAGCTGGTTAACAAGTTTCATTTGCAAATATAACTTATATGTCGATCGTAATTGTTGTTTGATTTTCACATAATCTTAGTTTATAATTTTAGTTCCTATTTTCGCAATGATACTCCACCTATCGCAAGCTATTTAACGACATTCCTAGGAAACCATCTTGTAGACCATAAAACGTCTGCCACCATATAATTTTATTTACAAGAAATGATACCGCCTTTGTTTAGAGTGATTAGTTCAGTGGTTTTCCAGTAGAAAGTACCTCAAAGCAATTTCGAATATCGTGTCTTAATTTCTGTTTAATTGCCTGTTATTGTTATTGACAGCTTCATCGAGAGAAATAAACTTTTCTAACATAAAACGTCTCTTTTACGCATCGCGAAAATGTGTGTAAAAAGTGTAATTCCTTAATGATACAATAAATTAATCATCTACAGTTATATATACGCTTAAGAAGTCAAATGCATTAGTTTTCTTATTGGATGATATACTTATACGCAGCAGTGGATGATAACAGGCTTATGATGATAATGATTTCAACTGATTGGAAAGACTATCTCTTTTTGTGTCTTATTCTAAACATGTTCATTCTAAGTGATCATTGAATCAAACACTCATTATATTAACACCTCGTGCTGTGTCGGTAAATTTCACGCATTTTAGCGAGATTGAAAGCAATGTTGCCACAACTGGATACTTGTTAATTGGATAATGGTGCATAAATTGTTCTCACTATGGCAATAATTGTCTTATACTAGTGCAAGCTGTTGGTAGAGTTTTTTTTTTTAACTTGAACGGGTTTGCACTTCGCCACAGTTAACCTGATAGCAAGCAAAGGCTTAATAAAGATGAAATCTGTATAAAATTACCATAGGTTTCTTATTACATATATGATTTTCAGAGATTGATGTTATTGTAGTTTTTTGAAGCTTTCAGTAAAAGTTAGAGTAGGTTACATAGGGTCAAGTTATATCCACTTGAAGATTTATCCCAGACTAGCACGGATTTTACATGCAACATTTTTTATAAAGACAACCGCACACAAAACACAAACATTACAAAATATCAAATAAACAAATTCAAAAAACGTTGTTTATAATTTCAATTCTGAGTTACGAAGTAAAAAAGCAATGCTCTGCTACGCGTATTGAAATAATCTGGCCTAATATTATTGATGGGCGCTCGAATTCGATTCGGACAAGTGTTAGCAAACATTATAAGCTTTTATGGTCGTACATTTATCACTCGAAACTTTTTGGTGTGGACATTAACCGCCCATCGGACTGGTTTGTCTTGTGATAAGTACCTAATTAAAATGTTCATTTCTTTTATGATGCTCGGTATCGTTATAAAACGGTGATGCCTTTAATGCTGCCACAAGATTAGCTCATGATTAGGGTGTAAAATGTTTATGGCCGATGAAAATACTGTTAGATATCTGATGAGCTTTTTTATAATCCTTGCTTTAAAATGAATTGGATAGAGCTAATTGCTCGCTTAGATTGTGGCGGGAACGTGCCTTAGAATGTTGTTTTGGCATAAAAACTTTATTAATTAATATAATAAATTGATTGAAGTTAGTAATTCTATAAAAATTTCGTTTTATTTAGCCATTATTTTTCGTCTGTTGTAATATATGAGTACAGATATAAATTTTTGTTTTACTGATACTTCTCTAATATTAACCAATATCATTGATTTAATGCACTTACATAAAAGAACATAGAAGAACTAGTTTAACATTTATTCGTTTACCAAATGTGACTTAAAATTTAGCAATACTGTTAAGCATTAGAAACGTTTCTAAGGTAAGTGGCTAAATAAATTCAACCGATACCGTTTATTGGCTAATAAATAGCAGTAATACATCAGTTGCCCAATACCTAATAAAGTCACGACTCGCGTTAAAGCTAAATCTAGGGAACTACGTAGTTTGATTTAATTGAATAGTTCATTCTTTTTAATATACGTGATTGCACCTGACCTCTTTATTGCTTTGTGATAATTATAAATAAACTAAGAGGAATAGTGGTGACTCAAAATCATATATAATGATACTAATATAATTTTATATATTTTTGGAAATGTTTAAACCAAGATATAGCCTTTCCGGTGTTAAATTAAAAAAATACGTAAAATAATTTATGTGGACAATTTTTTTACACTTAGCTTATGTAATATTATTTTACAGTGAGACTTAAACGTGAATTTCAAATAGGATGCCAAGAGTAATGTAGGAAAGATCGAAGCGACGGAATCCAAATTCTTGGCGGTCTTGACGTCACTCTACTTTTTCATTAAATGTAACCACAGAGATAATAGCCGTCAGTGCGAGCTCTCTCAACACTAAATTAACGAGTTTTACAACTCTGAGACTTTAAACCGTTCGCATAAAATTGTCGCGAGCGAAATGAGAATGTGCCATTTAATTAGGTTGGATCGCCGGTCGCCATGTCTGAAGGATATTGTCGAATTTTTGGCAGTAGCTTAGGTCGTATCAAAATACTTTTGTCTTAAGTAAAACAAACATTGCAGAGTCAATTAGGTGCCAATGGGTTTGATAGTTTGACGTGAATTACATACACTGTATTTGAATGGGGATAATCCGAGACACTAACGCTTAACATGGTTTGGTTCTCAAATGATTTCGAAGCAATTCTTTTTCAATTTTAGCTATTCCATAAGAATTTTCGTAATCTAATCAGAATACGTTTATGGTGGTTGTCTCCTATATAATATACTGATTTTGCAAAATCTGACTGACACTGGAGTACACCACTCTCATACGCACTTACCTACTGTTTATACTGTATCAGGCCATCTAACTTGCGTTCCGCCAACATTGCAGCTTCATGTCCGCTGCACTCCCCGCACCCCTCGCTCCCCTCTCGCCTGCATTTGTTTCCAAACTACCCGCAAAAGAACTTTAACGAGATTACTCCAAACGTTTTATAGGTCATCTCATGAGATTTATTTCACTGTGATTTTAAGGCATTTTTCATTTGCGAAGATTAAAAGAAATTCAGTCATTAAAAGTAATGATTTAGTCTCAACGTTTATAACCCTTAAGATATTCAGAGATTTTGTGAGTTTAAAGTTTGGCATTGTTTTAATGTTGTCATTAAATGAAGTAATTTTGAAAAGAGTTAACAAAATCATAAGTTATTTTTATTAACTAGACTAAAAACAACACATATAAGTACTTTCGGATTATATTCTTACCTACAGATAATCCGTCGTGTTATTTCTAGTTAGTTGGTGTTATTATAGTCCCCCACGGGAGCCACTATAAGATAAGTGCGCGAAACTGAACATCAAAGGCCGCATAAAACGCACTTCATTCCATAAAGTTCCATAACAGAGGCGTTGGCAACGAAACGGCCAGCGCTACGAGAGCCCTTAACATTCACTTTCCAACCCTGCTTTCTCTGATCTCAGTTTAGTACCTCGCGAAGGGGAGGCCTTGTAAAGGTGGCGCTTCATATGACCGACGTAGCCGCACGCGGTATCGACGCGCTACCCATCTAAATGGAGAGATCCTCACGAACTACCCGCAGCCCTTGTAAACAAGCAGCGTTCTCTATTCAAACTATCGTTACGCCCTCTATTCGCCGTTCCGAGCCGTATTGACGGCCCGGGAAAGGTCTTACCGTTTGACTGATCGGTGAGAAAACTTTTATCGACGGCCACAGATTTCATGTGAGCTACGAGACGGCAACTTTATGAAACCATCCGCTTCCTTTCCCTAATACATATCGATACTCGCTTTCAGAAACAAGAAAGTACCGCATCTCATTTAGAATATAATACTATGAATGTTACAGCTTCTAACTCTAATACGAACAAAAGACCGTTTAAAATTAAACACAATGAAAATGCAAAGCACCTAGGTGAGTGTGAGCTTGCGCCGCAATGAATTGTGACAGTATAAAAGCTTTGTTTGTTGCGAAAATTAAATTTTAAACGAAGTCAGTTAACGTCGGAACAGTTTTAAAGGAGTGCACAACGGTAAAATTTTTATTTATCCTATTTGTTGCATTGCGCTACATTTGTCCGGAAAGTCGTCTTTATTTGGGCGCAGAAAGAGCGATGCAAAAGTTCCCATTTCTGTGACAATAATAAGACAGCGGACGCGAAGCAGCGAGCTCTGCGACGCTTTAAGACAATGCTGCTGAAAATGCATTACCCTAAATGTCATTGTGATATAACAACTGAAAATCTCAATCTCTTTCATATTTTCCCAGCTACTTCCGGCTAAGAAATTACATTTTAAACATTTTCTTTACAACTTTGTATTTACGAGGTTAGCGTTCAAGATGCGGCTATCAGGGCGCGTGGATCCCCCTGTGACCGAGGCGTGTTTCGCTGCTGTAAGAATTCGCGCATTTTTACCGTATAATAATAAAAACTTGTAAATAATGCAAGTGAAGCGAGCGACGGCGGGTCACGAAGCGCCGCGGGCGCGAGCCGTCATCGCGACTTGCGAATTTACGACTTCACCAACAAATATCACGTGGTCGAGATCCCTCCGCACGCGTTTGCTGATTCTCCAATTGGTTACGTGCCTTTACTTTTTTTGCATATTCCAAACTGAATTATCCTGATAACAATATTGTTTTTACCAACTTATTAAAAATTAAGAGTTTAGTGGTATATAAATACATATATGCAACCAATATAATTATGGCATGGGGTCGAATAAACAGTGTCATAAAATGAAACTATTCCTTACTTCCCGTTATCGGTAATGCCGTTCCGCATAAGCGTAAACAAGTCGCATAATAAACGTATCATTACACAGAAAAGGTCAACAGTTATCGCTCCAGTTTTTATAAGGCGGCAATTTCGTTGAAATCAAGCACACGTCCGAGCAATTTGAGAGGAGGTCCTGAATATTATTATCACGGACCGTGGCCTCATTGGCTCTGAGTGGCGCGGAAGTGACGAGAAAAATAACCACGGAGATATTCTAGAGATGGGGGATTTTCCTGCAGCTTCTTTGCTACAGAATCCCCAAAGAAATGTTTTAGAATCGAACAAAACTACTTATTTAGTGATTACGTAGTTGTAAAATTAACAACACCTTGAAATATGAAAACATACACAATTTATATGAATATTTGCTTTACAAGCACTCCCACACCCACTAGTCGACAAAGGTAAGCCTCAATAAAGGGTATAGGCATAACAGCCACAGTTTTAGCAGATTCGTGGTTAATTCAAAGGCAATATAGCGAACCAACTTAATTTTCGGGCTCACCTCAGTTTCCTTTGTATGTAACCTCGGCGGATTAACGAACTTCTGCTTCGCTGGCTGGGAAGCCAGCGCTGATAAACATATTAATGTGAATGTTTGACAATTAGCTATCCCAAACTTCAGAGGAACCAATCTAAAGTTTTGTATTTATTCGACGGAAATTTATTTTGAAGGGCTTACAGAAAATCCGGGCTTTATCATTCAAAAAGAAAGGTATAAATGGTGCCGATACTAATAAATCACAGAAGATGTACACGTATAAAGATACTACGGAGCTCGGCATCGGTCAGCCCGCGGACGGTCCGCCGGCGGGCGTCGGAACGTCTAGGCGCCACTACATCGCACGGAAACTCCTGTGACCCCTCTAAGCCTGATTAATAGCCCAACCTCAAAGCCGCCTGTGGAATCACGCTGTATTTTTCCTCCGAGCGACAATCTTCGTTTTGAATTTTTCAAAACACGATAGGCCACTTAGCGGTGCCGTGTCTCCGCGGCCGTAAGTTAGCGCCGCTCGATACGCCTGCCATATTGGCTCGTTCTTTTTGGTCGCGATTTACTGGCCGGGCCTCGGGCGGGGGCACCGTGCTCGCCGACACCGGCCGCTCTCGGAAGATGGACGCACATTTATTTACCGGTGGTTGCATTCGGAAGCGTGCCCACTGCGCAACATATTTATGTAACCCACTGTCCTGCTCGCGAGAATTGCCAACAATACTCGAATTCATTCCGGGCGACGCCTACAATGCAGTTGGTGTCTCGTAATTTTCACAATATTCCATTTTAATCCGACAGAATGTATTCGGTGCTTTAGATATATATAAGACATTTTTCGTGTCTTGATACGAAAACTCGTACTTGATGATATCTGAATGTTTTAAACATGTTTTCGAGCAAAAACAATTTTACACGAGTCAAAGCTGTCTGTGTATTGTAACCTCTGACCAATCGTTTCTTTCACCTCTTGGCTAATCAATATTAAACCAGACAGCTCACAAGATATAAACATACATCGCTCATAAGTCACAATAAAAGGAAAACGAAACTTTCGATAACGACACACACATTTATTTTTATTTGAGTTATGAGATGACACGTATGCTCATTTTATTTAAAGTAATTGAGTGTAGATAAGAAGCATATCTCGTGCGATAACTCGGAAGAAAAATGCATTTGGGATGGTCGAGCTAATTCACAAACCTTGTTCGGTGGTGCTACGTCCAACTAAATTTAAAACTTGTAGCTGGAATGAGAAAGTGCAGTCTTTGTTTTTGCACTTTCCACAGAGAAGTTCCGACCTTGTGGGGTGTTCGGATTTCAAGATTAGTTCACTTTGTAGTCGGGTGTAGAACAGAAAGTTTTTTCCTCTGTGATAATCGAATTGCCATCTCTAAGACTCTGTCTTTTGGTTTGACTCTAGCCAGTTTAAGATCTGTTTATTACTTGATTTTGTCTTATTTTTCTACTAAAACACAATAACGCACGGTGAGCAATAATTGCTGGCAGTGCTCCTCCGTGCCGTTCCCGTCCATGTATTTCCCGGCTCTCGTACAGCTTCCACTTCCAATTACTCTTCGGAATCGGTGTCCACCGTAATTGGATTGGGCTGGCAACCGGACTTGTTGGCATTTTAATTGTGCTATTGTGACGACGGACACCGCTCGCTGTCCGGGCGACACTGTCCGCGCTAGACAAACCGCTTTTTACATCCCTGTCGCGCACCGGGATCCACGCGCGCCGTCGCATCATCAAACGTCCTGTCGGCTTAAACTAATCACCATCGGGCACATACCAGCGCCAGATGAGCGATCCGATAAACGACGGAATCTATTTTTACACGAGATTACCAAGTTTCCCACGATGAAAGGGACGAATATGCGAGAATAGCACAGCGCCGTTGAAGCGTCAAAGTATTTCCACAAAGGAAACGCGCGCGTTGTTTTAGGAAATCGAGACATTAATGGAATGATTGACACGTATTGTGGATCCTTCTTCTAGGAATTGTGGTGGGTCGTGAAATATAGGGAAACGAAGCATCCTCTGGCTTAGTTTAACACAAAACTTTATTTAAATGTTTTGAATTCTAATTTAAAAAAAATATAGGTACTTAAGAATTCTGTCAATACTTACAAATTTTCATATTTTTATACGTTGTTTATAATAAATGTTGTGTTTATGTAAAATAGTTACATTAATGCAATCTGTTGTTTCTTTACACATATTTATAGATTTTTCTAAAAATAAATCTTATTGTTCGTTATTAGAAGAGACGCAAATTAAAATTCAGACGCGATATTTCTTTTAGTTTTCATTCGTTTTATGTGATCCATATTATTCACTACGAGCCCATTGTTGGCGCGCTGTGGTCGCATCGGAATATTTTATAAAAATTTTAGAAACAAGAAAAGAAGAAGGCTCGAGTGACAGGTACACTTATTCGATTTTATTGTTTTGGTTTATTAATGTTTTTATCGGTTAGCGATCGCGGAACGTGGCGTTTTGTAACGATGAATAATATATACAAAGTTACTGGTAAACAACAACAAACAACAATTTGAGATGAGTAAATATTAGCTACTAACAATTCAATCGCAAAAAATCTTGTTTCCAAAACCATAGTAGTACCGTGAAGGTATGTACAAAAAAGATTATAAAGTATTTAGTTTACCTTCCATCCTTAGTAAGTTGCTTATGAAATGCCTGAAACCTGTATAAGAATTAAGAAGAAACGGAATTTAGTTCGCTGTTTTACCCACAAATGGGAAGTTTGATTGATGTCGTAATAGAATTCTGAACTTTGCCATTCATATCTATTATACCAGTAAGATTTGTTTGTTATCGTTAATTTGATTTACACGCTTCTATAGCTACTTTGCTGTTGAATCTTCAAAACTTCAACTAGAATTTAACTTGATGGAATGGAGACGACTTTTTATAATTCTGTAGTTTTATTAGGTTTATCGGTTCTATCAAAATAAACATAATAATTCTATGAACTTGTACCTATTCACATATTAAATTAAAATAAACTCAAGGCCACTGTAATATTGCTTTTTGTATAACATCTTTCAAGTGATGTAATATTATTCGTTGACACGGTTCTGTCGCGCCTTTCTTTTACTTATTCGTTTTGTTTCAGCAAATATCTCTCGGCTCCTAACTCACTTTTAAATTTGAATTCTTTCGTCGTATTCTACGAAAAGGTATTGGATGGCCGCCCTTTGTATCACTTTTTGTGCTATTCCTTGGATTCGGACGTCGGCCATAATTTATTGCGCATTTTGGCAAAATAAAATACAATATGTGAAAATTTGTTTCAAATAACATGTTCTCATGTTTAGGAATAAAATATACTTAAAGAGATACCATGTTAGGTTACGTCCTAATTAAAATTTTGATTAAAGAGAAAACGTGCCGTTAATTTCATTTCAACTCATAGCTATATAATTAATATTCATGATCACTCGCATTATTACATATCGCGTCTCGCAGTACTTTGTGGAAATTGTTAAGTTTCTTCTGCAAAAATAATCGCCCGAACAGGGACTTGAACCCTGGACCCTTGGATTAAAAGTCCAATGCTCTACCGACTGAGCTATCCGGGCTTTGTTGTGCAACCTTAAAATAACAAAAAGTATATTTTAGTGTGTATTTCTTGAACTTATTTGGTAGTTATATGAGTTATCGTTGCCGATTGTTACCAAAAAAATAACCTTTTGTATGAAACTGGTATAAGTAAGTTACACCAATTCATATATATGTTTAAATCCAAATAATGTGATTGCTACGCAAAATGCATAACAATCCAGGCTTCAGAAATAATTTGTTGCATTCATTCACTTAAAAAAAGTAATAGCTGAAAGTATTAAAGAAATAATGTAATTTTCTGTAACTTGCAACGAGCAAGCGATCCGTGAAACACCTAACTGTATCGAAGTGAAACAAGAAATAACCGTTACCGTTTATTTGCACGAAAAAACTTTCTAAATCACACCGCAGGGAAATAATTTGGGTTTGTTGTCTAAGTTTCGTTGCGGATATTTTTTTTACGAAAATTGCAAACAAAAAATCTAATTGCCAACGAGTTTGACTCTGCAACGCTTTCTCCCCATATGGTTAAAGTGGTTTCTTGTTTTTTTGTTCGTAAGTAATCGATTTATTTATCTTTTGTAGGAAATTAATTAGATGATGTGAAACTAGGCGTTTCGCACCCACTGTAATTGTTTCGCACCCACTGTAATTGGCTTGTAAAGTGAATCATTTTGAATTAGTTAGGTATGGCTGTTTTATACGTATTATAACGTAGATCAGACCAGTGTACGTTATTTTTCAATAATCTCTAGTACTTCTCTATAGGATAGCTATTGTACGTATGTTGTTGAACTCCCTGCCTGATTCTCTGTTCCCCACGCACTATAATCCAGTGATCTTCAAAGCGAGAGTGAATCGGTTCTTATAGGGTAAGCACGCTCCATCTTAGGCCATAGCCTTTGCTTGCTATCAGGTAAACTATGGCCAAAAGAAAACCCGTTAAGTTAAAAAAAAAATGTAGTTTACTTGTAAAATACAATTGTTTTCTACAATTAAGCTAAAAGCATTATAGAATACAATGTATTTGTATATGTATATTTGCCTTGTACTTTCTAGTCGGTATAATGTAATTAGTACCTTACCATAACACAAGTATTTGTGTATAGACTACTCTAATCCGCCAATAAATTTATATCTAATAGACAAACTATGTACACTACGAATTTTTATCCAACGAATAGCCACTGCTTTTGCAATTTGCCCATCAAGTATATCAAATTACAAAGTCGCATTACGCTCTCATAAAACATCACAGTTACAGTAATTGTAGTGACACTAATCGTCTAATTCTCCTTAATATGCCACTTGTGTGCACATTGAATTCTTATGATGCCGTTATAAATACACTTTTCTACCTGTTAAAGTAATTTTGGGAAGTTTTTTCTCGACATTAATGTGTCCCATGTGTCTTTTCTATATACATGAAAGAAGCAACAGAGTGTTTACAGTTATAGAGCAGAAAAAGTAACTCATCAATCATGCATAGAAAGACAAGAACTTCTATGGTTTTATATTGCTTTCGAGAAAATATATTTGGTACCTAAGTTAAATAGGTAAGTATGCTAGAATCTATTACAATCAGTTTTTTATCATGTTATAAGTTGGTGCTTTTTGTTTTTAAGCGTAAAATTTTGCATTGGAGTGATATCTTCATGTAGTTAACATAATTATATAGTTTTCGAATATCAATAAACCATTTAAATTCGGGCCATTTTAGACAGCCTCATCCGAGCCCCCCAAGCAAATACACGTTGAACTTTACGTCTATTGCAATGTTCAATCTACAAACATAGTTATCTCTGGCAACTTGCTTAGTAATAACCTCTGTGACTGTCTCGTGACGTGTGACATTATAACGAACAAATTGTGTGACTTCAATTGAAATACGTAATTGCCACGTTTTTGAAAGCTTTGACTCCATGGATACTTTTGATATCAAAATATAATGAGGCCTTCAAAGCGGTGAACGTAATAATAACTCTCAAATTCTTCTTTATGTGGCCAAAAAATCCCTGTCTATATGTATATTTTATTTCAGTGATGGTTGTTACAGAGTCTTATTATCATTTTCGCGTTTCAGAAATATATTTCTAATCGCAATATTATACTGCTTCGTAACTAGTGGATGGCTCCGGTCTGGCCGCCATTTGTTCGCGTTATATCGGGTTTAAAAATAGCATAATGTTACTTTTGGGACCCTATACCTACTAATTAAAATCAGAATGATGTGACACTCCGTTACGACATGAGAACAGAACAAACACTATTCTCGTCCGTATTTAATTTTCTACTTGATGGTAAGATGATTACGGTTCGCTAGTGTTTGTAGCGATAGCAATGCGTAACTCTGCAATGATCTCCTAAAAGCCGCCAGTACCGTAACACATTAACATTACAATGCTGCCTTTAGATGGACAGGTAATAATTGGATAGTAACTCTCATATAAGGCCACCTCTCCGAGCGGTTGCCATACAAGTGCATATCTGTTTCGTTCATTCAATTAATTTAATCAAACGTATTGATTAAACGTCAGGTACCCAATTAAATTGTCGGCGGCGCTGATCGCGATGCAATCCGGACGCTGCGCAGCAAAGGACGGGAAAATGAAGACGGAAATTGAGGCTTAGTCGCGAAAATATGCTGATTTCGGTGAAGAGATTTCGTTTGCCTTTTTTTTTCGGGAGCGTTAAGAGAGTTTCGTTACTAAGATCCGCTTGCATAATAACTCTTAAACACATTTAGTTATATTGTCGCTTTACATAGTGTGTACTCATTTATGAATTGGATTAGTCAAAAAGGATTAGTTTTGAAAGACGAATAACTTAAATTAGGAAGTGTTACAAGTACCTAACATATTATATTATTATACATCTTGAAGTATGAAGTTTTCGTCCCTTAATTTACATATAATTGAGTGCTTTATGTAGGCTTGCTTATTTTTTTATGATATTCATTAAAAAACTATGGGTTGTTTCGTACAATACTGAGCCCAACACATGATACGAAAACCTTCGTGGCCTGCGGTGTTACAATTCACACTTCCCCAACAAATTTAGCAAGTCTTATTTTATTTGAAGTGCTCAAGAAACCTTCACATAGCGATTTATGAATACTCAACTAAAATATTGCTAATCGAATGTGTTTAACTTAGTTATTGTCTAAGATTTATTTCAGTATACAAGACAACCAAACAAAATTTGAGATTAAATTAAACAATACATACTTTTCAAGAGAAGTATAATGGTTGATTAACAGTGCCATTTTCCTTCGTTTTTAAAATGCGGTGAACAATGAACAGCTAATATTTCATTTATTCCCATCTAGGATCTATAATATTAACCAGCGCCAGTCAGTTTATACAACAAAGAACTATTTAATGTTAATTTCCCTCAAATAATGCAGAATCACTAACAAAACCTGGGGCTGTTTATAACAAGCTCTAGAATTCCGTGAAGGAATTTTGCATTTAAATAGACGTTGCCTTTTTAACGTACAGATGTTATTACCATTATTACGGGTGGCATTTCCAAGACACCATATTAGGAGCACCCACTTTTTATATCCAATAACCTTATAGACTACAAAAGTCAACATTGTTTCAACTAACGAAACCCGTCATTTTACTCGTTAACTATATCGGGAAACCAACGGTGGAGTATGGATTAATCATCTCAATTATAGGTGCTCATTAATTCAGTCAAGGAAATCGCATGACTTGTCATTCAAGAACAAATGTCTGTGTCTTAAATTTTAGTTCCTGCTACATACATATTAGCTTACTGTGTTTATAGTTTTATAAAATAATTTCTTACAATGTTAATTCTGCTTACAATGTGCAACAATTGAATTATAATTCTAATCTTTTACCTATGACACAAGCGTTTGCATAGTATGGATCTAGATGGCGCTGTGTGAAATGTCTGGAATATTAATATATTTATTATTCTTGTGTATAAAATTATGGTATAACGAATCGTGACAGGTGGTATTTGCGTAATACTATGTTATGGTAACATTGAATCGCTTCGTAGTAGGTACTTTTATAATGTATTTACGCTAGTTTATTTCCACAACTTTGCTCGTTATTTATCGGCATTGAAGGCTACTCAGAAATCTATCCATTATCCATATAACAAATTAAGAAAATACGTCGCTAAATTAGAGCGTGTAAAGTAACAAACATCACTGAACTAATAAATTTACGTTCTAACCAACTTAATATTTTTGTAATAGTATGATACACGCATACAAAGTAGGTGTTGTGTGTTTATGCAAATGATAGGGGTCTATGCGCGTAGAATAGTAATCACTGGCCACTAAAGGGGTGAAGGAAGGAACCATAGCAAACTCCTCACTATATTGTATGGCGGTTGACAGGCAAATTAGATGACTGAACTATGTAAATTCCAGGAAAAAATGTAAAGGAAACGACAGTAAATGCTTAAATGTATAAGTGGTATTGTAAATATATTAACCGTGTGATAATATTTTGCAGATTAAATTATATTTGCGACAAATAGTAAAACGTTAATGTTTATTTGTTCCAGGTACGGTCCACTTAGTTATCATCGAGCCTGCTACTTGAAATATAAGTCGGTGAAATAGTATTGAAAGCCTACGATTTCAAAATCATGAAGGTAATTGATCAAAATAACATATCTAAAATTATTTAGATGTGTCTCATACATTAAAGTAGTTACAATAGTCTACGTTAGTGTCTCAGTAAAGCCTCTTTAATTATTATGAACATTAAAATGGCGGCATCTTTACGTAGCCTCCATGTTTTTCCATCTCCGTATAGAGAGTTATTTGTCATCGCTATAATAAATACGCCTTACGATAAAAATGTTGTCGACAATTTTGATGAGATTCCCCTCCATACGTGTGAGAGTTTGACTTAATATCTGTCTCCTGCCTTTCATCTAAAATGAGAAGTTATTATCGTAATATCGTAATTTTCTAACATGAAAGTGCCGAAATTGTGTCACACTTTTAATACGTGTCGTGTTATGTGTAATCTTTTTTAAAGTTATACGGATCTATTTGTGTTGATTAAAGAATTATTGCGAATGTGTCACGCTCGGCATTAATGTGATATGAATCTTGTTATAGCTTTTACCGATTAGTTTATAAAGTGATTTGTATGATGTGGGATTATAAGTTAACGATTACTTAGGAACTCTACTAGCTATATCAGATATTGAACTTTTCGACGCAACATTAGATAAAGTCAAGGTTTATTACCGCCTACAGTAGTTTAGTCCGAAAATTCTATGATGCACATATTTATCGGAAAGAAATATAATCAATCCGGATCGCTTCATGAATGTTAACTTATATTAAACATAAAATTTTAAAGTCCATGACTAATCATTGTAATTTTTTTGCGGAAACAGTAAAAGTAAAAAAGCGAGGCCGCTAACGTTTTACGTCTCCAGTCACGCGGCAGATTGCTCGCGAGAATGAGTACCATCATCCCGGCCCTTTCTGAAAAGCATCTCGTTATCTCGATTTAACTGTCTTGACACATACAAATTTTATTTGCCTCTTTGCGTTGCAGGCTTTGTGAGCAAATTTTATTTTCGCGAAATTAGCCGTCTGAGGCTTATTGTAAGCGAAATAAGCGAAATCCAATTACGTCTGTACACTTTAACGTTTTCGCGTTTGTGATCGAATTCCTTTCAATGTACGAGTATGTCGCGATGTTCGCGCGAAATTGCTGTTGTATTTTTTTTAACATTTACATGTATTGTTATCGGCTGCATCGAATGCTTTGCTATTCGCCAGATTTCAGATATACAGTCGCTCTAACACTCAGTCGACGCGAGTTGCGGCACGTGACCGTTAGAATTTCATTTCAGTGAAAAGATTTCAACAATAGTCTTTCAACCCCATTGCGAGTACAAAATTTTAAACTTCATGAAAAGTTTTATCTTCTCGATAATGTGTGTTGCTAATACTGCAATAATAATGAAACGAACATTTCGTTGATATCGTAAGCTGTAAAATATGAAATAAAAGGACCGTATCTTAAATACACTTATTAAATATACATTCATAACACCCGTATGATTAACGCTTGGCAAATTATTCGTGTTATCGCTGATGCGCGAGCGACGCATCAAGTGCATTCAAGCTTGCAACATAAACTTATGAGTCAGTGGTATAAGTTTCACGTCATAATTTATAACAGTTTTTCTAGAACTCGGCATTTAATGATGCAGTTTAGGTGTAGCAAGTAATAGACGCATAAAAAACTTGAATGATATCTTTGCGTGTTTATATCTGTGTTAATAAACACTTGCCTTAGCTTAAATGAGGCATGGTATGTCTGTGGTGCGGGGAAGCGAAATATTTCGCAGGCTTTTTAATTAGTGAATTAATTTTAAAATAAATATAAAATAAATAAATAAATATTCCGGGACATTCCACACAGCGCCATCTAGCCCCACACTAAGCAAACGCTTGTGTCGTGGGTACTAGATAACGGATATAATACTCATATACTTTTCTTTTGTAAATACATACTTATTATACATAAAAACAACCAGACTCAACACAAGTAATTATACATTTTAAAATTAATAAATACTTGTGTCATACGGGAATCGAACCCGCAACCTCTAGATTAGAAGGCAGTGCCACTACCAACTAAGCTAACAAGCCATTTATTCCGCTAATATTAATAGTTCCGTAAGATATTGAAACAGAAGGAAATGTTAACATCAATTGCGTCAAACCTCATCATTTACCATATGATTTGACAAAACAAAGAACCTTAGCAACTACCGTACCACAGCCTACCCAATGCAGCACTGCACACATTTATAAAATATCATATTCAATACAAGTGCCTTGGAAATTGAACTTTGTTTATCAAGTGCAAGGCCCACATTATAGCCGAAGGTAGAATGTACCTTCGATTAAACGATTGCTGGATGGAACATCACTTGTCTCGCGACTCGGACCCGCCTTGCCCGAGATAAACCAGCAGTGGTAGTGTCATTGCGCATTAAGATTGTTCCTTGGAGGGAATAATTTAAATGGCGCGAGTTTATGTTTTCTTTTATTTAACTACTACTTTGTAGTTAATTGTCTCGGCTAAGTGCGTCGGGGAACCTTTTTTATGTGGCTATCAGCGGGTCTCTTATGTCCACTGCCATCTATCCCCTGAGCGAAGCTCCTTTTCTTTGATGAACTTAAGATATTTTTAGAGAACTTAGCTTCGTATTTTCTTTTCTTGTAGATATTCTATAACAATATTGATTATTAGGTTTTTTTTACATGAGATAGGCTCACGCTTGACTGCAATTTGCCTGATGTTAAGCAACGTTATAATCTACGATCTAGGTAGGTACTAATTTGCTAAAGTTCTTGTACAGTAATAAATAATCAGAGATATATACAAAAAATACAAAATTACTTTATTTTCAAAAACTTAACTTACACCCTTATAAACTAATTTATATATACAATCATGACATACCTGTTATGTTGGTAAAATAAATAAATCCAAACATGGTCATATCATTTGTCACCAAAAAGATAATACTTTCAAACAATAATAAACAATCATAGGTTCATATACTTAATATGCGTGTAATGTATGAATAATGTAATACAAATGTGTAAAGATAACATTTTTATGTGCTGTACATGACAGGTAATTTATTGTTCTTATGCAAATTCATTTTCCCAACGTGATTAAAAATGTTGGCAACCTTGTGTTTACAGGCCTGTAAATTATTTCTAAGTAAATTGCTTTGCTGCATTTAAGCTGCAATTATTTTGCGGCTATTACTGTAGTCTATCAAGCTCGTACGGGTATTTTATTTATAAATGTGCCGTCATAATATAAATTAAATGATTTGATGTTAAAGGAAATAACTTACCAAATCATTTATTTAATTAACAATTTATGACTGTTAAATTAAATGTTTTTGGAACTTTCAAGTATTACAAAAAACATTTAATTAGTAAAACACGCGATTTGTAGTTTGCCGTAATTCAAGCCGTGTTATATACTTAGTTAGTCCATATGAGATAGTACTCGTTTCACATATGGAGGTATAAAGACTGTATTCCGTACTTGTCAATCAATAGCGAACGTCGTTAGTGAGTTCGTTAACTTGTTCCGAGGTGAAATTGGCGACTGAATTGCTACGACGAGTGTAGGTATTGGAAACATTTTGAAAACCTAACTTGGGCAGACACGGTGCTCTTACCTCTAGGTAAGCCCCGGTATAGGAACGATTTTTTCATTATAATCATTAATTAATTCATTAATCCACAGCCCTTGGAATCCCACTGCTGACTATAGGCCTCCCTTTGTATGTGCCATCTGCGTGGATATTTTGCAGATCATTTTAATGGTACCATAGAAATAAAGTTTCTATTTAAAGCTTGGCAAATAATTAAAAGCATATTTTCTGCTATAAATAGCCTACACCTTACATTGAAAAACTTACATAAAATTTTAAAATTAAAATTCATTTAATTTTACATCATTATATTGATAATTATTGTTAGTAATAATACCGACAGAAATTCAACAAATTTATGTGTGAAAACTATATTTTTCCTGAAACTTGAACTTGTACTTTTTTTTTATTAATTTATTTATTACCGACTTAGTATTCTTTACTGGGACTGGGACTGGAGTAAATTATGTACCTACATTGTCTATATGAATATTAGAAACTTTTACTAAGATAATTTTATACTTAAATGTAAAATGCATTTCTTTGAGCTCGTGTTTGAACATTATTTGTGTATTTCCGCTGTGGTCAACTCATCATAAATATATTTTCGGACACTTTGAAGTATTTTAAGCAAATATTCCCAAATATTGGCGGTTTTAGTTTCAATATTCGCTTTGTTAATATTTATCTTTGTATTTCTCACATAAGTTTTAGTAAAATACCAAAATGAAACAATATTTGAAGGTACGAGTATAATTTGTCTGTAAATAACTCCATATTATTTACAGTTTGTCAAGTTAATTGCCTTAATACGATTTTTGTTTATTTGTTTAAAGTTTGTGTTTGTTATTTCTAACAATTTCTCTCATTTTTATTCTAACAATTAACATCAATTTTATCTCAAGTGTATAAAATATATATTATGAACTTCCTATCTTACTATGGCGTATTCTTCATTACTGAGTGTAGTAATCAATTTGTTGGGGGTTGGAATTCGTTGGTTTCGTATACATTATTTTTAAAACAAAAAATACAAAAATCTTGTCGGTCGTGATGATTTTCGCTCATTTCCATTTCAGTTTAGAAACAATACAAAGCTGATATTCATATCCCGACGAGTGTTTAAAACATTAAAATATAATAAAACAGTGTACGCGAGAGATCTAGTGTCGGTTACGAGGCGTGTAGAGCAATTTGCCCGTCAGTAAGTACTTTGTCATTATGCATCAGAATCGTGACGTGTCGAAACAACCTCGCAATTATCATGTGTGTAAAAGGGATTCTTTCTTGACGCGGACAGGGAATGCTGTGCAGAGGCTTTGGTGTGATTACTGTTTGGAAATAGATGTGTTCGTCAAAATGTTGCTATGATTTTTTATTCTAGTACTTAGCTTGATAGATAGATGAATACTTTATTGGACACACAAATAAAAACACAATACTAATCTTGTTACCAAGAGAAATATATTCTATATATGCGTATGAGTGTCAGTCTGTTGTAATATGTTAAATACCACAAATAGCTTGATTATTTGCTCAGATATAATGTTTAGTACATGTGTACATGAAATAAGGTGTAGTGGTTTATGTTACTTACGTATGAACGAAACTTAATGTGTTTACGTGGAAATAGGTTACTTTTATATTTTCTTAGCTGTATTTATGTAAAAGACTACTCATTTTTATTCACAATATAGGACAGAAAAGATAATCAATCAATATTTTATTTCTGAAATATTCCATGAAGGTTGAAATTGAAATTGTAAAGATATACCAAAACAATATTAATATATTCGTTTTAATAAAAGTGGCAATCCCCGATTCATCATCACCGCAAAGATATTTCTCGGTATTCGCTTTATATGTGCTCAATAAAATTGTTTATTTTCTGGTTTAATTTCAACCGCAATACCTGAAATAATTTACGGTTATCAATGAGCGCCGCGAAAATGCCGAAGATACCGATAGGTTCGACTCGGCAGACGTCGCAATGCCCCAAGTTCACATTATTATAACGAGCCGGCGGCTCAGGCCGCGGCCGCCACGGGAAACTGTGCCCACCGTCTCTTACAATAACACCCCTTTTGCTTTAATAGCCGAGATCGAGGCATGCGATAACAAGCCGCCGATAGCTGAACCCGTATTTTATTTATATATCAGCTTCGCCCCTTTTTCAATAACGTTTTTCTCCAAGAAATTTTATTCCTTAATGGTATGGCGACTATGGGGGCTATGCTCTGTATTTACCCGAGTAATTATCCGGCGATAACTTTGAATATTCAAGGGACAAATTGCCGGTCAAGTGCAATCCCCGAGCCGCGATGTGTTGCAACGATCTTATCTTCGCGATAAATCGACCGTAATGCATCTGAAATTAAAATATTTTGCACTTTCTATTCTATGTAGGTCAATATTTTGGCCGCGAGGAACGTTTATCAAAACCACGTCTCGGACCTTAAATCTTTATTTTGAAAGTACGAAACACCGCGCGGGTGAAAACTTTAAAAACTATTAAACATTTCCTTGTAAAAATATTCACAAAACACCTTGCACCGCTTGTAAATTTTTTGCACAGTCACATTTTAATTGCGGAAGTTCAAGATAGACGTAGCTTGCTGAAATGTAATTTGAATGTTTCCAGAATTCCCCAAAGCTCCTGTGATCGGTGAGCGTGTTTAATTCGTCGCGCCGGCGGCCGTCACCGTGTAGTGTAGATGCGGGCCGGGCTCCCGCGCCGGGGCGCCGCCCAGCCAGCCGACACGGCTGCACCGGCCCGGCGCGGGTTCATTAAGGAGCCAGTCGCGATGGCATTGTTAACGTTTTTAATTCACGTGTCCAGTACATGCGCCGCCTTCCTCCGCTCCCAAGACTGCTGGGAAATCCCACTGGAAAATTAACGCCACAATTTTATACCTTTTTTTCTCGTTTGCGCGAGACGAGCCATTTTATTTATTTCACGCTTCGATCGCGTCGCAGCGTTTAGTTAACGCTTTTATTTTATATTTTTTATCGTTTTGTAAAGAACTTTTGTAATTTCCCTTCGTTGTTGTTTTAACGGGAGTTCCGTGTAAATCCAACGCTGCGAAAGTTTTGCGCTTCTGATTTATTATTATTTTTGTAGCGGACGCTATGAGTCCGTCAAAATTCCCACGGCGAGGTCAAGAAACGAATAAAAATATAACCAACATCCGTTCTGTTTAGATAGAGCTGAACAGCAAAAAGTTAATTGTTTTGATTGCCAATACACAAACACGTCGGGGCGTTCGTCAGCCGCGAGTTATCGCCGTAGAAAAGCGTTCGATCTTAATTAGTTTTCACGTCTTTAGAGGCGCCTAAAACGATACCATCGCTCCCTTACTACGATTTGTTTCCCTTTGGCACTTGCTCACGCCACAAAAAACAGATATACGTTTTTGTTGTACGTGTTTTATTCGGCTGTTTCCCGGTGACGTATGGTGATTGGGTGGCTTGTCCCGGCGCCCGTGTATCTTATTTATCATCATGATAATTCCCTCGCGGTGTGCGTTGCTCGAGAAACAATATTTGAACGGCCGCTCTCCACTTGATGGTTTGAATGTTTATTGATTATATTTGTTTTAAAACAAATTAAACATTGCGCCGGCGGCGAATTTAATTAAAACTGTCAGTACGCCGACGCGTATTTCAGATGGAGCGATATCTATGCAGTATCTATTTTTTGTCGTGTCGAGTACAATGCGATGAAAAATTGTTCTATTGTTATAGTGTAAGATAACACGTCCTGTCTTGTAAGTTTTAACAGAGTTACGATGAATCGCTGTTTCGACTTGGATTATGATTGTTGGTCTGTTTTGTTGGTTTTTTGCCGCGCCCGTCCGATCCTTTCGTCTTATTTAATATTTACTGCTTGTCAAATATTATTTTGGTTCTATACGCCTTCTCGAGGCGATTCACTCTTATTATTTTTATTTACGTGCTTGGATGTCGGAATGCATTTTTTACGACTGCAATTTGGCGAAAAGCTCGACTCGTTATAATTGTAAAATAACGAGAGTGCAGTGTTTATGAACATACCGTATTTATTTGTTTGACTTGTGAGTTGAATTAATATTGAAAACCGTACCGGCTGTTGCGTAATTTATATAAATATCTGCTTTAAAAATTAACAAACTTTTAAATCGATAGTCTAATACCCGATTCGAAATGTTTTTATTCATTTACTCTGTATATTTTAATGGTGTAATAAACCTATTAAAGTAAGATTATTTGAACAATGTATATCATTACCGCCTTAATCATATGATGAATCGACAAGTGATTAGTTGATTAGCGTTTTGTATTAATATTAACCTCTTTAAGTTGTTCTTCTTCATGGCTGAGGGTAGAGCCCCGCAGAATTAATTCGTTAGTTATCTTGGACAGATACGATATCTCGGTGGGCGACTTGGCGATCTTTACGGGACCTTCCATAATCGTAACAAATGATCAAAATTCATTGTTTCCCCCGAGAGATGACCGCGCTCTTTATATGATCAATCACACAGATTGTGGTATATCCGTTGGCTGTCGATAAACAGCCCGCTCCGTGGCAAATTGAAATCCGACCGAGTGTGAAATGACTACGGACCGACTTCCTGTCACTATGGACATAGTGGACCACTCTTCTATATGTTTTTACCCGACTGCGAAAGAGGGTTTGTCTGCTTGCTGTTTTTCTGTCGTGTATTATAATGTGTACTAGCAGAACCCAACGGTATAATAAGAGTTGATCCGGGATTAAATTAATTCATTAAACCGTTTGAGCCTGAAGAAGTCACAAACATACACTTACACAAAGTTTTGCATATGTATATTGTTTCATATTAATAGAATATATATAGTATCATTAGTATTTATATATATATATTAATACTAATGATTTTGCTAGCAAATTAATTACCGAGTAAGGCCGTATAAGACAATGTGCTAAATCAAGTGAATGTATATAAACCGGCTTAGTAGCCTCTGCAATTGATTAACTCGATTGATAAATTTAATTTTTTAAATGTATTTTAATTCTACTTAAAAACTAAAGTAAATGGGTTTAACAATGATTACACTATGAACTATGATTTACCGAGGTTTATGAAGTGATGCTAATAACCATATTAGCATCACTTCATAAACTTCATAAAAGGCCTGGTTTTTTCCTTTACCAAAAGGAAAAAACCAGGCCTTTTAAAGTCCAATTTTATTGTACATTTCCGTTTTTCTAAAATTATATTTTTAATTGTTGTATTTGCTATTTAACACATAATTTATTACCTTAGGAATAAACAAGATAGCTTTCCTTAATTGTTCTTTTGATGATTACATAGCATCGTAAACAACTGCATTTAATTAACACCAGGTAAATCATGGTCAAGGGAAGGGTAGCTCATTCATCATCATTACTCACAGCCGATTTATTCACTCCACTGGATATAGGCCCCTGTTCTTTCATGCCAGCCATCTCAGAGATTGACTCATTCATTATGTTTAAAAAAAAACTATTTCAGCGGCAAAAGAAACGTCACAAAGAGGAGTTCTAATAACACCATCAGAATTGAATGGAGTGTAAAATCGCGGGAACTTTTCCGAATGTCGTAATGAGAGTGGCAATTTGTTTTTCCTTACAAATGGGAGTCGTTCTCACCTGGCTTGAGCAACAGATAGGGCTTGGTGCAAGATAATAACTTATTGATCTTTTTTAGATAATAAAACATGAGAGTTGGACTTATTTCTTTTCGTGATAGGCATTTTGAAACTGTACTAATTCAGCTGTGAAAATAAAGGTTGAAATACACATTTTGTACGTGTACATATGTTAATAAAATATTCGCTTTTGTGACTAGTTTTTTGTAAATTCATTTTTGTATTTGTGTTTGATTTTACGTTTAGTTTATTTAGCATTTTCATGATACATTGATACTCAGTAGTGTTTAATAATTGGGTGTGTATAGAATTCGATTTCCCCTCAATTTTACTCTATAATAAAAAAAATAGGCAATACGTCTTTATTTCGTACTATTTCGTCATACACTTGCATCAATGTGAATACAAAATTTTATTTATCTTCATTTGTTCAATGGAAAATATAAATACATATTTTTTTTATTCTATGATTCGCTATGAGCTTGTCCCTTCCACCACGCCCCTGATCCTTCTGAAGCCGGTTTCAGCGTAGGGTGCTCCAAGTGAAGCATTGTCGCCGCCGGAGGTGCCTCGCTGAAGCGACAACAGGAATGCCACTTAATTATACCAATGACTGACTCATATCAAGGTGTGCTTCATGAAAACAGTGACAGTATGTCTTGAGGAACAATACTGGCTTTTTAACTAAGTCGTTTGTTCTAGTGGGTATATGAGTACCTATTGCAGCATCATGTGTTTTGTTTATGTTTTGTCAAAATTGCTAAGTTACGTATATTTTGTAAAACTAAAGTAATAACTTATTTATTCATCGTAATTTTCTATTCATTCAAATAGATATAGTAAAAGGTGTTAAAAATATGAAGATTGCAATAAAATTTAATTTTTAATACCTTCGCCGAGTAATTGCTTCCTTCTGTAATATATGATACCAACTCCCGTTAGTTTCATGGAACCGCGATAAAAACCGGAGAATAACGTGCTTGCTCAGCTAATTAAAAGTATCCTTTAAATGAACCCGTATGTAGTTAAAAATGCGATTAAAGTGAGTTAACACCGCATTTATCGAGTGCGTCCGTCTCTTTAGCATTACTTTGTGTGCGCGTCTCGTAAACTGTAATACCCATTGACTCAGCCCACACTGCCCCCTGCTACGATGTCTACCTTAATCACTCAAATTTATGCACTTTTTTATTATACACACTAATGAAAGTATACTTTAAAATTTTACAATAAACCCTCTCCGGGAATTGGACGCAATTTAAAATACGGGTAATAAAGTACAGTCAAATAATACGCACTTTCTCATCCGTGGCAGATTGTGTCCTGCGACTGACTTTGTTTTAAAATAATATTAAAATGGGCTAAGAAAATCCCTTTTAAAGCGAGTACCTACCCGGCCAAAATTATACATTTCCACTTACAGTTACTTTAGGACAATTTGTCGAGTCCGCATTTCGCTGAGATTTGGGGGATTTCTAATTTAACTCCGTGATGGAATAGACTTGAGGCGTAAAATTGTTGGGAGAAGACAAGATGATTTTCGCGTCATCCAGACATAAAGGCCTGTAATTGTTGCGCATCGACTGGAACTAATACGGGAGAAATGGAACGAGATACGAGGCTAAGAAGGATCGTAGAAAATAATTTATCCGCGACGGTAGAACAAAGGGCGGGCCACAATGGAACAAAAGAACCTTTGGAAGCGAACCCGGTTTGTTTTCTGACGGAAGCCTAATATAGGGAATCGATTGGTCGTAGAGCCAACGAAGGGTACGCTCGTTTCCGTTCCCTGATAAAAATGTTCAATGGCTCTGTAAGTCCGGATTAGATGTTTTTAATTTGAACATTCTTCGAACGGAACTTTTCCTGAATTATCCCGAGGATGCGCATCATATTTTTGAGGAAATCATTTTTCTTGTACTTTTTACTTCCCCTTCAACGAATGAGGGATGAAAATCACTTTATTCTTTGAGATTTGAAATAAACTGGGATAAGTTCAGTTGATAAAGTAGTGAAGTCTCGGTCGTCGAAGTCGAGCGTCAATTTACCGTAAATCGGTGGGTAGGTGACACGAGGACGTGTGCGGTTGATTTACTCAAAGAAACTGGAATCTATCTCAAGAATAGTGTAAGGAAAGTGATGCGGGTTTATTTCTCAGATATACTCGTACCTACTGGTATCGAGGAGATTTTACCGTGATCGAACTTAAATTTGAATTTGGTTACTGGGCAATCTAGAAAAGACACAAAAGAAAATTACCTAAATGACGTAAAAATAAATGACACGGTAAAACCGAATGGCGTATTCTGAAACATTGCTTTTCTTTTTCTGAAATGAAACACTTTCCTCGTTTACGATACGTGTGTATCACATCAATGTGCGATATGTTCGCATTTACGGTTAGTGTTGTGTCGGTGCCGGTCGCTGGAGTATCGGATATTCGAATAAAGCTCTAGGTTACGTCCCTAGCGACCACTATACACTCCTTGAATTTTCACATTCAGACGCTGATTTTACATTTTCAAACTTACGAACGTGATCCGAGAGCAAAGTTTGTATCGTTCGATATTAAAATTGCATGCAAGGTGAGTTTTTCCGCAGTAAGACTGTCTGGCTGTGGAAACTACTACATGTAATGTTATGGAAACGCAGTTTTTTCACGTTTATGTTGATCTCGTCATCGGGTGATTAAATATCCCCATTTATAGATTTACTCGTTAACATCGTTATCGTAAACAAGTGTACTAACATAAAACATGAATATAAACAGTGTAGAAAGTTTAAACTCAGCCAGTCAGCAGTTGCATCGAATGACGCCTTTGTTTTAATTTATAAAGCAAAAGCCTGGAACACCGGGACATAAATTCACAAATGGCAAAATATTTTACAGCCTATCATTTTTGTCGGTCGTAACTTGAAAGTTTATATTTTGCGTCCAATTCAAAACCTATAATTTTGCACGTCCGCGATGATTGTTTAGTACCAGTTAAGAGATTTATAACTATATGGTATAGTAAAGTGAATTGTTTATTAATTGTATCGTGAGACGAGTACAACGTTCAACATACTAGTAGGGTTCGCTGGTGGCATTAAATATGTATACGAGAGCGACACAATGATTACAATATATTATAGAATTTATATCTGAAAAAAAGAAAAAAAAATAAAGACTTGATAACTTACTCTTAAAATAATAATGATTAAGTTTTAGACAACATAATAACATTGATTCACACAATAGGTAATCCTCATGTTATATGAAACTTATACCTACATAACATTTGTTACTGCGTTTGTGTACTTTTTAATGGAATATATGTAAATAAACTGTAAATATGCCACCCCTATTGTATAATAACTCGGGCCGGCATGTGAAATAAACCACCCAGTAGTTTTTAATTATAAAAAGAAATTGTTACCCACTTCGTATACTTTTATGTTCGATTCGTTTATGAGTTTGTAATTGAATCTGATTGTTATTAAAGCAATTCAGTGGCGAGCCCCAGACAACCCTTGTTTAGGGTCATTATTTTTGCACAACAAAAAGAAAACATAACAATTATGGTAGAGAGTTATTAGAACAATTTTATAAGATTTGTTTAGAATTGTTATTTTGATGTTAGATAAAAAAATGCAAGTAGCTCGTATATGTGTATGACTTGGTAAAAACGTCTTGGTGAAATCATGTGTAGATTAGAGCTTTACAGTCACCTGGTAACAATCGCTTACCGTTATAACATATTATACATTAAAATAGTAATTATTTAGTGAATGTCAAGTGACTCTAATATGATCTGCTATATCTGTCAAAATATATTTTAAAGAATCATGTTTGCAAAAGTACTTATTGCATTTAAAAGAAACTCTTTATTTTTAAATCAACAAATTCACTTTTTACACCTTAGTTAAGTGCTACAAAAATTCTAATTCTTTTAATAAACAACTAAGCTAATATCTGTTACAATGTAGGTATTCTCTTTTTCTTGCGCTGCGCTGGCTTCTACAATGTTGATCTCGAAAACGTTACCGCCATAGATGCAGGTCCATTTGCAGAACAACATCAGTTCCCAGCAATATTTTGTAGTAAGAAAGGTTAGAAACAATGTATCAGTGGTACTAGAGTACAAGCCTTCCAATCTCTGTAGATTTAAGTATCGGCCCGAAGCAGCGGCTGCGTATCGAATTCGTGCAACTGTCCGGCCGGTATCGCGTCCCGGGTAATCCGATAATAATGAATGGAAAATACTGAGGGAACTGTAACATGGTGAAGTTTATGGCTAGTACAAGAGGTGTCGCGTTTCGCGGTTCAAAATGTTTTATAGCGGTGCGTTGATGCGGATAAATTTTACAATTAATTACGGCCGCGCGGCTTTGTTTAAAGCGAATGTCGCTGGAGTGATGTGCTTGGGTACTTACTTTGTAGGCCAGCTTTGTAAATTACACATTGAAAACGCGATGTTATATTGAAATAATTATTTAAAGTTCGCAGAAAAAATATATTTAATTAATCATTTTGAATTTGTTACAGAATTTTACAAATCATTGAGGATTGAGAGACATTGGGAGACGAGACGGGCTCGAGAATATTACAAATAAAACAAAAATGGCTTCGTAAAAAATTCAGAATCCACGGAGAATAGAGATCGAAACCCTTTGAATTTTAATAACGCTGTCTATCATACCGTACTCTTACGTTCCCGTTATAAGGATACGACTATCGTGTAAAATGTTGTGAAAAGCACCAGCTTGGAAGTTTGATAGCAATCGATATCACGATTGTTCCTGTTATTAGTAAGGTCGCATCATTAGTTTCATACTTGCCACCACCATCTGTTGTATAAGGGTCTTAATTATCTCGGTTCCAGCACCCATAAGGCACCACACCGTGGTACCGTCGTTGCTGGTATCGTGCCAATCTGCCCCTCGTAAATAACGCATGCGAGACACTACAAAACAGCGACGGGACTTGAGACAAAGTTACTGACCTGTATGCTTAGATCGGTGAGCGATGATTGGCTAGCGAGCTAGCATTACAATTTAAAAAAAATAACACACTTAAACTGATTATATACTGATATAATTATTGTCAAGTCTCTTGTGATATGAACTTATAAACCAAAACAATTTTGTAGGCTATTTTAGTTCAAATTCTGTTTACGGTTTTTTTTATGTAAATAAAATGTTAATGGAACATGTAATTTATGATGTCATTATTATTTAACCTCAAATATAAGACCACCGCTGTTGTATTAGAATGCAAATCAAGAACGAATTCAATGTCAAGTATTAACTACCGGTCTAAATGGATATTGCATGTTATTATGTTCAAAGTTTGTTTTTCCACGTATAAGACCCCATGAGCTTAGCTTACGTACTGTTAAGCGTAGTGTATCGGTGCCGGGTCTCGGCGTGCCCGTCGCCGGATCGTCCCTGTCATGTTAATAAATCTCGTTTAATGAGAGACGGCGATGGTATGGATTAGATCGGAGAGAGCGCCGATACAGCGCGCTGATGCTTGACTTTCACACTTCCAACCTGGAAATAAGAAAAAATACAAGAGATTTACGAACTGCTAAAATATTGATCATCCATGCGATTTTTTCGTAAATTGTTTTGTTGTCGAGTCCACTACAAGCTCAAAATGCTGTTTTCGCTTCGTCATCATCATCTACAACCCTCTTCTTCTTCTTCTTCTCGAATGAGAGTGGCGAACTCTGGTGTCGAGAGTTTATCAAGCCGCCCTAAGTGCCTCTGACAACAACGTACAACCCTTACAATCCCTATATATCGGTTTCAGGGTCTGCTTTTCATCCAGACGCACCCTGGTTTGAATCCAGCCCTACACCAATGACTTGTCTTTTCAAGTTATGTGTGGATTTGCACTCGCTTAGCGGTGAAGGAAAACATCGAGAGGAAACCGACATGTTTGAGGACCACAATATCCGAGGACATGTGTATTCCGTGGAAGGACCTGGGCGCCCACCACGATGTATCTGCCCAAGAGAACTCCCCTAAAGAATTTATTCTGGGGGTGAGTCACGACCCTCAGTCATGAGGAAATACGACTACTACCACATGGTAAGAGTAACTATGGGCAAATAAATTTTCGCTTAAGTACATGGATGTTCACATTTTTAGTGCCTACCCACAGTGTATTGATAATGCAGTGTTCATTTAATTGTAAAATCCACATGAAGTGGGTTTCAGTGCACGCTCCGTGCCCCGCGCCTCGAGGGCAGAGGGTTTTTAAAAATGTAACGTTTTGTAAAATAACAAGCACAGCTGGTCGGCAACATAGACTATATTATTATAGCTTCGACATACTCAATTTATTGATAACAAATAATGTTTACATGACACTATTATTTGCACTCATATTTATTAATAATATTTCACAAACATCTAGAATGTTACATCTAAATTGAAACGGGTTTTCAAACGTCATGTCCTGTGAAGTAATTAGCATCAAGTTCGCGTATCATTGGTCCAATGCAAATCAATCTAAATGCTGATTGTACTCGTAGACTTGCCGCGTAAAATTTGTAACAAATCTGTCTCACGGATTTACTTGTTCCATACTTAAGTGTTTCGTAGTTTTATCGCCGTACAAAAATAATTTTATGAGCAGTCAATTGGGTTTCAGAGTCGCCGCAAGGCACATTGCTGCCGGAAAATAACGGAAATAATATGAAATTGTTACACTTTCATTGCAACGCTATAAAATGCAATTAAACGCGCAAAATATCACGAAATGCACTCAGATTTTCTTTCAGTTTAATTGCGATTTACACGGCGCATAATCGTTTATATTAATAAGTTGTCTTTCTAATTATGCCAAGGCTCATATTATGACAAAAAAACACGCAATATCAGAATTGAATACTAATAACCTCTCTGTTTTCCCATACATACCTAGTATAAAATTAAAAATATAATAAGTTAAAGGTTAAGATACATACTCACTTTCGTACAATATCCGTATTACTTATGATTTTTAATAAAATTGATAGTACTTGTTTAAAATATTTTAGAACATCTTATTCAGTTCCTACACTACTACCCTACAAGATAAAATTAGCTACACCCTAAGTTACATAAATTCAAATCTGTAAATTAGTTCATTTTTTTCCAAATAAATATATACCTTCTAATTCTAAATATACTTAGATAAAATAGTATCCATACCTTGTCTAAAGAGACTAATCAATAAACAGCTTTACTAGGATCTCTACGCTATCTGAACACGACCACAAAAGCTAGAAGTTACAAATCTTTCACGTAGGCTGGCATTTAGTCGAAGCCTACGCATAAATCTCAACTAGAGTCGAATACGCGCGGGATACAAAGATGTCACCCGAACTGAAGGCGCTTAGCGAATAGGTGGTAGGTAGAGATAGATTCACCACAGGACACATAACTGTAATTATAAAATAATTATTAGTAAGTACGCTGAGTATTGCGCTAGGTCGAGCCTGTGTCGCAGGTCACGGTCGTGTTGTACAGAGTTATCTGGCTTAGTTCATAATTAATGTAGTTTAATGACAACAAAAAAATATCTATACCGAAATTTATCTAACGCAGTTCTACCGTTTGATTGTAAAGATGATTCAAATATATCTGATTTTATTTATATAAATTCAAGCTTTTGCCTTCATAATGCAAGCGTAATTGTATAATGTGATGTGTAGATTTTGATTTACTCTGAGGTCTCTATTGGGTGTTACATCATTGGTGGCAGGTAATCCAGCTTAGTGGCAAAGGATTACAAGTAAATGCTTAATGCTCTATACGCCCTCGTTACTTGATCGTTCGCCTGATGTAGATCCTTCTCGAGGGAATTGCTGCGTATTGTACGCAATGACACAATACGAACCGGGGGATGTAGTCAGATAACGGATTTAATGCTTTGAGAGCGTTTGTTTGACCTTTGCTAGAGGAATGGGTTTCGATGCAATGAATGAGTGTTTAGAACAGAGTAGAGTAGGTAGTAAGTTTTTTTATTCATTTGACCAGTAGGTCGCCTGAAACTATCCCCGTACAATTGACATTGGTTAAAGTAGGAACAAGTTGGAACCGGAATAAAACTAATAGTATAAAAAACTATACTTTGATATAAGATGAACTCTCACTAGGCAAGCGAATGAGACTACGGAGCTTAGATATTGAAAGTTGACATAGATTGACCTACATATTAGCGTCAAGCTGAAATAAATAGGTACCACAAAATATAGTTTGAGCACAACTCTCAAGTGTTATAAGTACGTAAATATCTTTGATCATAAACTTGATCAATGCTAAACTTATACGACTTCTTAGAAATTATTGGTCATGCAACTAGAATCTCTATTTAAATAAATCTTCAAGTCGAGCATGAAGGTAAATCAAGCTGTAACGTTAAACGTAACCTACTTTTCATGAACGATTTTGCATACGAATAGTTGGAAAACCAGGAAAATGTGGTCGGTGAAAGGCATCTCGGCCGTAGCGGACAAAAGTCTAATTACAATAACAGATTCTATTCAACATGCATATAGCTAGGAAATGCCTTAGTTTGGTAACACGGGCTTATCGCATATCCCCATTAATAACGACGGGACTTATAAGGTCCGGGGACTCGCATTGTTGGGCTCTGGAGTTGTGTAAGTGTCGCCCTCTCGCGGCTTACATTTGTCCGTTCGTAAAGTGAAAGCGTGAAGAACGGACCACGCTCAGTTCTTGGACTATTGATGGGTACAAGTAGATTTGTTTATGGTCATATATAAGTAGTGTACTGTATGCATGTATCCAATGACCTATGAGAATATAAATTAGGTCTGAGTCATTGATGCACGTGCGTACCCATATTATATTGTACGTTTTGTAAAGGATTTATTCATTTGTAATATAAAAATGCGCTTTATATTTTATGTATGTGTCCATTTTATGGTAAATACGTTTCAAGGAAGCAAAAACTTATGAAAACCGTGTGTCAAACCTTCTTGTTATTTGCCCAAACATTCTCAACATAATTTATCTCACGGCGCAAAAATAGCTGTTTTGAAATGCAGCTACATAATAAATTCGTGTTTAATTTGACGCAATTTCTTCGGTGTTTTAGAAGTGCACAAACAACACGGCAGCCAACAAGCCATTGTTTGCAAATATCAACAAGAAATTTTAGCACAACATGTGACAGTTAACAAGCTTTGTTTGCACGAATGGTTAGGCTCTGTCCTTTATTGACTAGCGATACTAAGTCATTGTTAGATATAGTATCTTTGTTTTCTTATAGTTTAGTGATGTTTGTTAGGAGTTTTAGATTATCATACCGCTCATTCAACCGACCAAAAAAATTTAACCAAGTTCCAAGTTCTTACGAGTTCTTTGAAACTCATTCAAAAAAATCGAGCGCCCGAAAAATATTATCAAAGCTGATATACTGTCGCATATACTCATTTTATTTTATAGAATGCAGCATATTTATTTTCTATGAACGCCGAGATAGAGTTAGAAAATACATAAAACATTTATACACCGAGTAAAGAATGACTGTTTCCGTTGCATTTGAGAAATAAAAACACATTGAAGGTGCAGTGGTACTTTTGTTTTTTTTTAGTAGAAAAAATGTTACTTATAAAAATCGTTCAGTTGCCTACTTTAAGATTTTATTTAATTTGTGTAAGTTCCGTTCTCCAATCCCGATGGCTGAACTAATTGAATCCTGAATGAATCAGCGTCGATTCTCTTTGAGAAGGAAAACGAACGTTTATAAAACCTGTCAAGTTATCTAGCTCGGGATAAACTACGGGATATCCAGCATTGTTCGGGGAAATCAACGCCGACAATCTTTCCGGGATCGGATCGGATCTTATCCGGTCGCGTCGGATCCTCGCTGGATCGGATCCTGTTTTGAAGCCGGCCGTATATACGACATCTGCCGGGATTATCAACGGGTAGTCCTCGCATCCTTGTTTTTCCTGGCTTGTTTGTTTTTCAGTTGTAAATGTACGTTTGTTTTTCTCCGAGTTTAATTCTACATTTGAACACTGCAAAGCGTTTGTTTTGTTTCGTTTAGATTTGACTAAAACTTTTTGTAAAATGTCGAAATCGGGATGTGAGTTCAGAACGTCCTTAGTCGTGAAAACGTGAACGGCTTAACCTTTATGTTCGGAACAAAAACGTTCCCAGAACCTAGAGAAGCACAATGTCAAGTCATGCTATACCCAAACTAGAAACAACGTACTTTCATTCACAAATACATTCTCATGTCTCAAACGTTGTCCTTAATCGATTTAACGTGTCGGCCGCCCACCGGTTCACGGTTTGCGCCAACAAAAACACGGTTTCCCTACCCACTAGTACCCACCCCCTGTATGATTGCTGTTGCTACTGATTGTGTGTTTACCCAGCTAAGTACCGTGGCACTGGTATTGACATCGACATTGGCGTCGATAGACCCCTCGTTGTAGCACACATATTTCAGTAGGTACTCAACACACAGTGAAAAGACTTACTAAATTTGATATTTTAATTTTTCACGCCACAATAAATTGCTGTATTATCGTGTTTGATGGTATCAAAAATTATAATATATTTTCAAAAATGACGCGATATGTTTGCATATGTGTATTCATTTCTGTGGCTTACATTCAGTTGCGTTAGTTACCTAATAGCACACTTGCTAAAAATTGATATTGAATTATTAGTACGAATATATGGTTAAAGAAACTGAGATGGTAACTTAAAGAAGTATGTTGTTTCGCTGCCATTGTCTTTGTTTAGAGCAAGTAGGAAATAGTCACAGCAGAATTAAACATCTTTCCAAAATAATCATCTGCAACGGATGACTGCAAATTAACGACTGATTAAATATTTTAGTTAGTTAGATGTCTCTAGATTAAATCTTCTATGTATATAGGTTTGTACGTCACTGTACCGCGGTCTCTTTGTCACTATTTGGAGCGTTGTTTTTGAAGAGGACATTGCTGGAGGGTTAGACAAACATGGGGAATCAAGTGTTTATTATTTTGACATGCGTGACTAAATTTAGGGCGGCCGATGCGTTGACTTTCCATGGGGACATTGGTCTGCAAAATACTAATCTATAGATATTTTCTATGGGTATTAGTAATTAAAAGTGTGTCACACTCAATCATTATTTTGATAAAGAATTTAGGTATCTAAATAACTACCTGGTAATAATATAAGGCAAATCAAATAATTGATTTCTGAAATGATATCTAGGCGTAGCTTTATATATGGCGCTATCAAAATTTATCATATTTTATGTAGATCAAAGTATCAAATATAGTACCAAATTATCAAAACGATTCAATATAAAACTGTTCATACGTAACTATCTTGTGTCGGTCGAATTGATTATAAACTCTTGACTATTAAAACTATCCACGTATCATATACCTAAATCAAACTATTAAATTATGCATCGATTACGTACAGCAAAGGCCCGCCGAAGCAAACAGAGTGATTGACACCACTCTAGCAATATCAATAGCAATTATCGTATCTACCCAGCTACTTAGTAAGTGGGATAACGGTGGGGTTATAAATAAATCATCTGGTTAACGCAGATGGCCTGCATAGATATCGCGTTTAACAGTAGTCATGGTCAGCATGTATACATGTATAGGGATTTGTGACAGGTTTGGAAACTTCTAGAAAAGATGATCTTAATTCACGTGAATAAGTAAGCTGATTTAATGAATTTATTATTGCTGACTTAATTAAGTACATAAATGAGTATGTAGTGAAATATGAACACAGACTTCTTTTTAAATACTAGGTAGCATGCACGCCGATGGGAATGAATGTTTATAATAAGGTTGTCTGTGAATTATGTCATTAAGCGCCAAAGTAACACCAGATTTTGAGACTTAGAACAAACGCTGTCTAAAAACCATGCTATCAGCACTGCTTTGATAAAGTCATGTAGACGTTCTTGTAATCAGAATCTGTGTAAGATAGCCTCTGGCTGGTTAATCACGTCCGCGAGACGAGCGGATAGTCAGCGCAAATTAGCGAGTGCGCCCCGAGATAGGGCAGTTTGCAAACAGACGGGGTTCCGACCATAAACTGATGGCGAGACCCTCTTGTAGTAGTAGTAGTTTATGGTATGTGCATTGGTGAGGATAATAGCCATTGGTCAAGGGAAGATTATGAAGACCTTCCGTGAAATTTCGAACGAGTAAGTGGTGATAGATATTTATATTAAACGGCTATTTACCTCTTTTATTAGCAAGATAATAACTTCTAGAGAAGATGGAAACGTTTGTTACAATGAACTTGAGTTAATCTCAAAGTAGCCCGGATTTTCAATTCCATTTACGAAGTCATTATAGTACCTGAAAGCCATTAAAGCTTGTGCCTTTTACCGTTGATGAAGATTCGCGTAGCGTGGCTGCGCATCTTTTGTTCTAATTATTAGCTCCCGCCCCATAAAGCTTGAGGATGTACTATAAACTCTTGTAGTTGTTTGGCTTAACTCTACAAAGCAGGATGGCGATATACAAGTCCCATACTGCCGTCTCGCTTACACGGCTTTGAATATCCGCTGCAACGTTTGATAGTAATGTTCCGCCCTGGGAAGCTGTAATTGCCCTTTCAACCCTTCTTTGCTCATTTTATATTCCGAGTAACAACTTTCAAATTGCTTACTTTGAAACACCTACAGATAATGCGTATTTAAGATTAAAACCCGGTTTTAATTAACGCGACCGTAAAACGCGAACGCGATTTTGGTGGAAATTTGTGAATATCAAAGTTTTATTCCGTAGAGATAAACAAGTGACTAGCTAGGTGTTGTTTGGTTGAGAATTTGTTGAAGTAAGATATGACAAAGCTTTCAGGGCCGTTAGTCGTGCCGTCGTAAAGATTATAATAATTTGGTAGGTAAGTGTATTGAGGACGAGGAATCTTGAATGATAACGTGGAACAATAGAGCGGAGTAGAGCGCAATGGTTGCAATAATCAAGTTGGCTTCGTTACTCGTGTACCAGTTTTGCAGAAGGCAACGTTTCTCTGCTATCGCTTCCTACCATTATCGGTGTGTACGAAGAAACTGGCCCTTAACTAATGTCTCCTTTTGTGACCGCTCGGCTGGTTTAATCAGTTGTTTATATTATTGCCAGCGACTGCGCGATTTAATCGTCCTTTTACCGTTTCTCATTGTATCTCTTTGAGCTTGCTGGTACCAGTAGGTATATAAATTTAGAAAATTTCTGCATCTTATGAGTTTAGCTTTATGATTATTATATGACATGGCTTATTTCGGTGATATTTGTGTCTTCTTTGGGAGTGTTATATGTTGTACGTAAATTGTATATCTGCTGATTACTTTAAAGTTACTTAAATTATTAACTACATACGTACATTAGTTCGTGTGTCTTATCTCTTGTTTTTTATTTCAAAATTAATTTATTACTATGTTAAACAATGGAAGTACATAAACTCATTAACGTTAACTTAAACTGAATTCTTAATAATTCACTCCATATATGCTTTTGCTATTGGTGCCTTAGCTTTTAACAGTAGCTGTGATAAGGAGTAGAGGGTAGAAATGGACAAGATAAATAAGTAAACTAATCAATATAGGCGGGTAGATACACAGCAAACAAACCCAATTTCCTAAAACTTGCTCCATAACCAATATTGTCAGTACATCGAACTAAATCTCCCTAATACATGACGTGTTAAACTTTCACAGCTATTATTATGTCCCGGAAGTAACCTATATTTGTTTAGGATTAAGATATTAAGGCTTTAGTTGAACGATAAACAAAGCATCCCTCGCTAACTGTTGTTTGTACAATTGTACACGCGTGATAACGTGATGACGACCGACCGGTTTAGTTTCAGGAGTTCAATATAATAAGTATAGGTTAATGTAAAGCAGAGTTTATAGGTAGATTGATGTGCGAAAATGGTTGTGTTTGCATTTTTGTTTTTGTAGAGACATTACATTTTTATTATAAATGTACATATTGTACATGTACAAGAATACTTTGCAGGGTATTGGATTATAGACATTATAATAAGTTGTTTAGTATAGTAGAGAAAAGATAATAATAAAGATGCGAAAGAAGTGAATAACATGTTAAGTGGAAAAATAATATGAAGATTTGATCCAAAATAGTGATTGTGAGATATATTTATGCAAAAAAGATCTTAATATATATATACGTTAATTTTGAATTTAAAAGAATTATAAATACAGATTGAGTATTTGGTCTGTTGCGGACCAAACGTACTTAAAAAAATGGTTACAATGCGTTATTTATTAAAGATTTCGATCCATGCAGAGGTTTTTCTACTAGTTCCATCAGAAACTCTATCTAAACTATAAAGTTTATGTACAGTAGTTTAGTACAGTCGTTTACAGTAATAAGTAATGTTCTATATACTCGTACCGACGTTCAGATGGAAGCCACAATTCGTAAAGCCTCTGTTGTTGTTGTTACGAACTTTAACCGAATCCCCTTTACCGCATTCATTTACTTCAATTCAAAAGTTCGTATAAATTAAACCCATGCAAACACTCGGCAACCAGACGTTTTGAAACCTTTCCTAAGACTCTCGAGATTGTTTAAAATGTTTCGCAAAGTTTTGACAGAAGCAGTTTTTATTGCTAAATTTTCTGCTCTAATGTCTTAAACAAAAAACGGCTTTGCTTAAGTAAATACAAAAGTTATTTAACTTAAAACTCAATTCTAATAAATGTATTAGTAATTCATTTGCTTGCCATAAATTAAATCTATTTCCAGCCGCCAAGATTGTCGCTTCTCGCCAAGAATGCCAGAGATAAGAGCCGTCCTAAAATAGCAGCATATATCTAAAATTATTCAATGAAGTGCCCAGCACCAGTGTCCTGGACTGGTTGCCTCGACATTAAGATTATCGTCCGTCCGTCCACTCGTTAGTTAATTAAACACGATACGAGTGTCGTCGGGAATCGAGATCGATGCGATTAACTGCCTCAATTAAGGTAATCAAGTGCTCGCAGATTTACCTGTGACAGACTCCGAAGACAACACGCCAATGACCTAATAGCTAATTAATTAGGTTTTAGAACTGCGATTAAAAGGTTGCCTTATGGTACTCCCCATTAATGTGGATCACGACTGGTGTAGTGATCGATCTCGATTAAACGATCTAAGTATGTAATCGGGTGGATGCAGATTTACGTGCGCGAGCGCAGGATACCGATCGAGGCATCTCACTGTACTCATTCCTACTTGCAGCGTGTAGAATTTTTTAATAAGTACTTATATTTAATTTTGTAATGAAATTTAATATCGATTAAAAGGACGCGTTCATTATAATAATATCAAACATGTATCGCATACGAATGGAATGCAATTATGCAGCCAATGAAAATAGTATTTTATTCCGAATAAACATCATTATTTTCGTAATAACATTACCATACAAACACTGTTGAACAATTTACAGTGTGCCCGTATTCTCGTTATTTGCCAAGTGTTTGCGAGCGACAGAACAATTTGATAGCGTGGTAGTTATAGTAAGATTCAGAAAAGCCAGTGCCACATAATGTTGATAGTTTATTATGGTGGCGCGCGAAACGTGTCGATCTGGCAGGAACGTAGAGAGTAAGGACAGTAAACAATATAATACGCTGACGCTGAGGCTGTTCGTGCGCTCGGCTGCACGCACACTACGACATAACGTAATGTTTATTTTTGGTTTGAAAAGCTATGGAATAAAAAAACCAATGATGTTGTATTAGTAAAATTCGCTTCTTATAGGCAAAATGACATAAATAGTGTATGGGTAGGTATACAAAACATACACTAAGTAATAATGCGTTTTTAAATCAATTCTATGCAGACCCAAACAGCATACACTTGCGATATAATAATTAGGATAGCTATTTTTAAAAACAACGCTTTAGGGCGGATCCTGATAATTTATTTAGTTTCTTAAACAATGTTATTAAAATAATTACCAAGTGAAACTATACTATACTAGGTAGATATTGCATATAGCTTACTCTTACTGCAGTTGCAAGTTGTACACGTACGAGTACCTACTCTAATTCCGAGCATTGAATTCAAATGGAAGAGTGAAACGTTCTGCGCACCAGACCGGACACAGCGACCGTGTATTGGCAGAGGCTTTTAGCTAATAACGTAGTTCCGATGGGACCAGCCATCTGTATTATGCTTCCAAAATCTGCTTCGTAATATTAAATAACAGGTTGTTTGTTTAGAAACAAATCTGCACAGAAAAATGCCTCTAGTTTCATATATTTCAAAAACATTTGCCTTTATATACTTACAGGAACAAGAAAACCTTCTACCTTTTTTTGCGAGTGCAAAAACGAATCAATTCGGAACCCTTTCAGCATCATGTAAAATAACTAAACACGTTAAAGAAAATCGACTTCCTTTACAGCATATCGCAAAAAGAACTTTCCCGTCCGTATCTATTTCTGTGGAATATTTTCCTCGTGCGCGGGGCTATTGAATCGGCTCCGCTACTCCATTTACGGGTCGAGTCATGAATATTCCTCATGTGCAACATACGCGTACACGAACATTCGTGGGTTTCGTTTTGCGCCATTTAGCTGTTTAGAGCAACGGCTGTTCCGCGAGAATTGAAACTTTGGTAATGACCATAGTAGGTCCTACGCGTAAACGCTCTTATTTACATGGAAACGTGTCCGCGTGCGTTTGCGCCCCCGGTCCCGTATCGGCGACCAGGAATGCGGCCAGCGTTTACTACTCCACGTACCTACTACTTGGTTGCGCGCTCATTACACTTCTTGGAAATACGGACTCACAAGGCGAATTAAAAGGATGAGCATGCGCGCAGATTAGACTGACCAATGCGAATGCCCCAAAGCCTAATTGCTGCTTTGTCTCTTCAAATTGCCTAATTGGCTTAGCTTGCTTTTGCTCGTTTTCAGATCAATACGAATCAGTACCTTTTTGTTTGAAACGTGAGCGTGTGTCTACTAGTATAAGGCTATTTGGTATTTAACGGGGTGAATTTTAATCTTCGAGTTTGTTTTAAGTGGCAAATTGAGTGGTGTTTAGTAGTGATGGTGTTTTGTTGCTTGGCGCGTTCAGGATACCAAGTAACATGATTCAACTTCTTGAAACAGGGCTTTATCTCTTCATGGTCATTACAAAAGTTTGTCTAATGAGTGTTGTGCATGAAGTTTCTGGGATCCATGTAAGTTGGCTTGAAGCAGTCGCGCCGCCGCGGTCGACAGAGATTAATCGTCCAGCGCTCAGAAGGCCGTATTAGCTATAACGGCATCCGGAAAATTGCTCGATTTTTCCACTCACGCCCCTTGTTGTTACGTCTACGTATTGACAATGAGCCGCGCGTGATACAGTGAAGGATGAGCGGAGACGCGTCCCGGTTTTTCGAGGGCTTACGAGCACCAGCTTATGTAGATGCTCCAATTTATATGGTGGATCTCCGTTGACTTCCAAATGTAGGACAAGTTCGGTAACAAATGGTTTGTTATTATTTAGCTTCGCGATTTTTTTTTACTTTCGCCTTAAATGTTCTTCTATGTCTTCTATATATCGAGTTTGGGATTGGAAAACACATTCCCCCACTTATTACTTTTTTTGTACAAATTAATACCGTTTTATAAAAGGTGTAATTGAACGCAAATCGTATTTATGTTATTGCAATGATTATATTTGCTAAGCGCTTTGTAAGTAGGCAAACGAGGTCGTAAGATATTAGGCATTCATGAGTTTCATCAATATTATAATTTAATAGAGTTTCCATGTTACCATTTTCCATAAATATGCTTCAGTGCGTGTAGCTTTGTTTCGGAAAATTGCAATAAAAATACGACCTTTGCTTTATTTTCATATATTGGAGAACGTTTCAATGTCGTTAGTCTGAAAGAGGTTGTTCAAGAAAACAATATTTTTGTCGTGTTGTGTATATGAGTTAACAGTAATAAATAAATAATTTTCGAACTGGCTAGCCGTTACTGATATTTGTCAAATTAACGCGTGGTAAATTGATATTTTTAATATACTTACTTTATTTTATCGATGTTTAAGTACCTAAGTCACCTAATTTGAACTTGGCTTTATAAGTGCTGTCTACATGGTTATCATCACGTAGATTTGATTAAGCCCTGAATGTACGTACTTACTTCTAATGTTACCTACCTGCTTGCATTTTTTCTACCTAACATTTTCCGCCTATATTAAACTTTAATTCTATTAAAATTAACCGTTTCCTAGTTTAAACAAAAGTAAGGTCCCTTACAAAAGATGAACAAAATTGCTACATTTTATAATTTAATCTCAGCCTTAACGTTTCGCATAAAATTACGATAATTTACTACCTCATCATCTCGCATTGGCTTCATTACTATGTTAATGGCTGAATACTTATCCCGTAATCTGTTTAAATTTTCACCCGTTGACGTTTACGATCCAATGAAAATTTGTAAAGCTGGTTTTTACTAACACCCTAGTTTATCTACCGGAACGCAGGGATTTGTCGTCGGCCTTTTAAAATCATAAAATATTGCTAAATTGGTAACATTGTATGTGCATGTTGCAAAAGAGATCCCATGACATAGAATAAGTAATAAAAATATGTATTCTTATATTGTCACAGTTAAAACTACCTACTGCATTCTAGTAGTATCTTTAATATACATAGTAGTTACAGTGGAATTTTATTGTTTGGTTACATATTGAATGTTTATATAACTGCGTTACCCTTAATAAAATAAATATGAAAAGGTAACAAAAACTGTATATTGTTCCATGTTGTAGAATTTACATTGTAAAGTTGGTGAGTAATTGATGAGTCAGTCAATTCCCGGCAACTCAGCACTGCACAAGTACCGATCTAGAAAATTACCTCAAGCCGATGGAATGATACAGAATATCCCCCTAGGCTTATTATATTTCTCTCAATGCATTTGCTTTTATCGGTAGACGTTTACGACATCCCTTGCTCAAACTTCAAGATATTTTTAGAAACGAATGTGAATAAATTTTGGATATTTATGCGAGTTCCTCGGTTAGTTTTATCTCGAAACAATAAAGTGAATGCTTACCGAATCGCTATCTCTATTGATCATATTTACTCGCAAGAATACGATCATAAAATCTGATTTCTTTTTAATCTAGTTCTTTGTCCTAGTATGCGAAGGAAAAAAAAATTCCCACGAACTTTCCACCCAATAGTTTTAGTCTTATAGTTTTCTCATTTCACTGAGAACTGTTCAATAGCTATCTATAGAAAAATAATCCCGAGATGCCAGTGTGATTTCACTTTATGCAGTTATTCGAAGCTCTTGGCTCTAGCCGTAGCTTCAAAGCGAATACCATCCACCGATACATTTACGGTAGATCATTTCACTTCTCGTGAAACCTTTAAGTGTGGCTTTGAAATTGGCGATTAGAGTCTTAACAATTTAAGTAAAACATTAAACTTAGGTTTTAAACTGATTTAACGCATACGTTTCATGAAAACCAAGACGGCTGGAATGGGAGAAAAAATAAGAAATCAATGGTTATACCTTATACGGCTGTAACGTTACCGCAACTCGTCAGCAACCAGCCGTCGTCAATCTCATTGAATCATGAAAAAAGACAGACAAAAATTTTAAAATCCTACAAAAAGTTGAACAAGAAGCGTTGAAAGAAACAGTAAACAATATCTGAAGAACGCGTTACAAATAAATTGAATCGCCGCATTTCAATAGCAGCGTCTCATCGCGTAACTTTCAAGAGGCTCTCATTTGGAGTCGAATTGATTTCGAATTGAATGGGTCGCTCTTTCCCTGGCCCGAGGCTTATTATTCACTGAGCGTTCTTTTGTGTCCGGCATACGATATCAATCTGCGATCGTCGGCTACTAGCGACGCCTAAGGCATTACTCCTCACCTAGCTCACGTGTAATTGCAATACTGCATACGGAGCTGGTTCCTCTCTGCTACCCTTTAATGTCCATCTCGAGACCGTAACAACTCCTGCTGCCAATTAATTGCTAGTTTCACAGACCGCTCCATGCCGAAACTATAAATTGCACATCGTGATCACAGATATATCTTCATCCGACAAAAACTAGTTATCGACTGCTAGGTTTTATAAAACTACCATTTGTGGAAACGCTGTTTATGTAGCTTGTTAACTTAACATTTTACAAAATAAGCGCTCGTGTGATTTTGATTGGCACTTTGGTCAGTGATATTTTGTGAAAATCCTTTGTGTATATTTCTCTGTCCACGTTTTGTTGCTTGTATACGTATGTACATTGGAATTTTATTTTATATTTCTGCGTTAAAATGGCATTTTTATTGCTTGTCACAATTTATTTTAGATTCTTCAAATAAAAAAACGGTTTGGTCACGTAGGGCTGGATTATTTTTTATTATGTTAAGTACTGCATACATACTCATTATTACCCTTTCAAGCAGCTTTTTCACTTATACCTTGATAACAACATATCATTGACACCGTCATGTAAATGCACCCAGAAAAATCCATTCCCATTCATATATTCGTATCTCTGATGATTTTTAGAGGCGTCAGTCGGGGAGCTGCAAAAAAAGCTCGCATGTCCAGGGTCCACCGAGTGACGTACATTTACATACAAAACGCGGTCATGACCGGCGTGCAGATACCGTGGCATATCTAATCTGTGGACGTCTGTCAATCACTACTGACAGGCATTCGCGAGTAACATGTATACTTGTATACTATATATAGGCTACTTGATTCAGATTTAGGTGCGGTAGCTTGGTAGCTGATTGGATTTTCACACTAACTGGTGTATTTAACAGTGAGGAAGATTAATTCATATAATCTGAAAGTAAGATGAATTATGACATATATATACCAGGTAATGTTTTGTTTTAAATTTTAGAATTCTAATCAAAAAGCTTGCTTCAGGTACAATGAGTCGCATAGATTTAAAATGTTATCGAAAAACGTTTTTTTTTTTTCATACAAAAAGTTTTTTACAAAATTATTGACATAACCAAAAACTCCTGTATAATAGAAGCAATTATAAGAATATAACAACTAGCTTTGTTGTTGTTTATTAGAAATAACTGGACATCATCACACAGGTGATGACCTAGTTTGATGTCCAGGGTTCACCAACTATTGTATAGTCATAAGCCCTATCTCATAGTAAAATTTTATGTTCACTACTGCTATACTTACCTGTTTCTTTCTAATAAGGTCAAATAAACGTTTTTATTATTATTATTATTATACTCGGGTAGGTACACCGTAATTTGAAGTGTGGCGAATGATTTTGAATAGTGCCATAGTATGTCTGGCACGCCGGATCTAAGTATGCAGTGAAGTCTCGGTAGCTAGAAATAGTTTAACTTTAAACAGTAGGGGTATCATTTTGGATAGTTTGGTAGAGCAAAGTTAGTGACATAATTTCTGTGCTTTGTAGAGAAAACGCATGTTAAATAACTCGTTTTATGTACACAAGTACTTGTATGTGCTATAAGTAATGTACCATTTTTATCACGTCATGTTTTCAGAATAAAATATTCATTTTTACTGCAATCAAACGACAACCAAAATAAAGTAAATAGCTTAGGAAGAGTATTAGCTAAAATGACATATAAAACTTCATTTTTTCTCTGTACTTACAGAAAGAGCTGAAAATATTTGCACCGGTATGTTACATATAAATATAAATTAAAGAGTGAGAAATATGCGCTGCACTTTAATAATGGACTATATATTTAGTTTACGAGTGCATCCAGCATGGAGGTAGTTAAAACTGTTGAAATTGTACCGCAGTTACAAATTCACAATGTTCATACAATTTGTTGTGTTGACATCGCCGGCACATAACTCCCGGGGACTATTTTGTGAGCCATTAAAGCGTACATTGTATATTTGTAAAAATCACCAGTTAACTACCAAATGTAGGACAGATGCGATGTATGTGCAACATTTTATAAGCTTTCCAATTCTAAAACCTGCAAAAAGGGTACCCAACAAAAATATTATTATATATGCAGTAAACTATCAGATTGTGTTTTTTTTTATATAGCCTATAGCAAAATCCTGGATTTGAGCGTGAAAATACGCGTACAATATGCTAACTCAAGAATTTCTCGCGACTCTTTACGTCATCATCCACGTTGCATATTTCGCGTCACAGCAATGTGCATTGCAGTACCTGACTTTCAGAGTCAAAATATATCACACGAAAATGTAAAGTTGAGTGTCATCTCTATTTTTATTCATATTTAATATTAAAATCCTGTATGTTTGTATGTTTAATTAAGTTTCTAATCACCCGGTAGGGTTTGTATATTTTCTAATCATAAATATATTTTAGCGAGGATTAGTCAATCTAATTGTTTACTTTTGGAGATATAAACACAATAGTTAATATATATTTTTTTGTTTTTTTAACAGCAATCTCATTAAAGAAATGTACACACATGCGGCCTCAACTTAATGATGTATACATTTCGTTTATCTTTCCTCCATACTCTAAGAGCATAGCTCCCGTACTGGCGATCCTAGCATTGAGCGCTGTACATATAGACCGTGGCGTCGTGCAAAACCGATAAGCTCTTTGATTTACGACTTATAAACGCTACACTTCCGCTCGCCTGACATGTTTACACGCAACGTGCTTTACTCAGCGGAGTAATAGTCTACTAATTACATCGATATTACAACTGAAAGACGCCGTCTTCTTTGTTATATTGATGTCACTTCTAAAACACCTAAATGTGTGTAACCTAACCTTCTTGGTCAATATGTCTGCTTTGTCGTTTCTCTCTTGATAGAGCAGTCTAGAACAATTAAAGCTATCCATATGATAGAGGCAGACACTGCTTTCCACTCGATCTCCCTTTCTTTTCCCTTTCGATTCTTTTCTTATGTTTGCAGAACTTTTGGCGCATTTTGGTACAAGAAACTCACAAAATGAATGATAAATCGGTCATCTGCATGCTGAACTTTATTTTTATCGGTCTCCGTAAGCCGTACGATTTATGGAATGGTTTATACAAAATGATTGAGAGATAGTTAAGCATGCGTCTGTAAGTCATTTCGTCTATGAGTAATTGAATAGAAAATTATGTCGCTATAAAGTGAATTTAATGCTTGGATTTTTCATTAACCTCGCCGAGAATTGGGTGTGTGGCCGACATAGGTCGAAGTTTTAATGAACACTCGTAAATTTTACAATAACTATGTATTATTAAATATTATGAAAAGTCATAAAAGCAAGTATATCTTTTTATGGAAAAATAATTTCCTTTGATAAAAATATAAAATTTGTATACAAACAAAATTAAAGTCTAAGATGCAAGTTAAAAGTCCATTTAATTTGAAACGCTATAGCTTAAAAGAATGCTGCGATGTTTTTTGCTTGAAAACATGAGCGTATATTGACCTCCCTCTTGAAAGATAAATAAAAATAAATACCTAAGCCAATCGATCGATCAGTTATCTCATTCATTCGTTAATTCTATTTATGTTTGTCATAAAACGGACATAGCTACTTGATCCTTTCCTTCTCCATCCTTACTTCTATCTGATGCCAATAAAGACGTTACTTGACAGCTTTATGTGTGATTGTGATGCGATATAGTATATTAAATGTCGCGCAAAGATTTATTTTGTTTTGATTTTGTGCACCGATTTTAAATTGTTTAGTGATCATTGAAGGTGAAGCAAAGTACAGTGTGTTATTATGCTTAATATGCTCACGCTTATCTGCAACTCACTAGGCTGTTTTTATGCACAGGAATAAGCTTACGTTTGACTACATCCTGCCTGATGTAGAGCACCACTAGTCTTACATGTGGCACGCTTGCCTAGAAGAAATCTATTTACTCTGGATTTGAAGACCAAGGTAATTCATCATATGAATTACCTCACCTATGTTTACTGAAAATTGGCGATTATTGTATGTAAAATCGCTCGTAGCTCAGCTAGCGGAGGCAATCGCATGCGATTACCAAAGTTAAGCAAACGCGGTCGGATTACACGTTAAATTGTAGGTCTCGGCTGTTTGTCAAGTACCTACGGCAGTCGTTAATTAAGCCACGTCAGAAGCCCTTAGGGTGGCTTGATAAACTCTCGACACCAGAGTTGGCCACTTTATTCGATAAGAAGAAGAAGAATAACATTAACCGTTTTCAGGTACTACTAACTCTGTTTACGGAGGACTATTTACGTAACTAACCTTGTCCTGTTGCTAAATAAAAATTGTAACAACTAATTTTGCGAGGACAAAGCGAATTTCTTGGCTTAATTACGTTAGCGAATAAATTATACGAGAAAAAGAAAATAAATAATGGCCGGCCTCCTCGGGAAACATAATTTACCCACCTGTTAATTAACACTTAGAGTCCGCACGAGATGATTATATCCACTATGGTGGCAGCATTCTCGCCACTTACTAACCTTGAAGAATATGACGTGGTATAAATATTTTAGTTCAAATTGTATCCGTGCGAAGAGATATCCATCTTGGACTCTACCTACGGCGTAAGACGTCTAAAGAGCAAATTGCCCGTCAAATAACAAAACAGAGGCGTCCTTTTGTTTATTCTTGCAAATAGATATTAATAAGTCTACTAGAAATATGGGTATAACTATTTTTGTACACTTTACGATGTAGCGCGCTTGCCTAGAAGAAACCGGTTTACTCTCGGCTTGAAGACCGACAAATTATAATACAAGGGGAGTCTTTGGAACCTCAAATGTATAACGGTGCCTCCTTGCCGAACCTCTACTCGTGCGATTTATTTATTTTATTTATTGTTGTATTTATTCTAATAAACATTTTGATTCTGATGTTTGATTTCATTATTTACTACATATACCAAAGGAGTATGGTAATTTTATATAATTACCGATAAATGTGATTAATTCGAAAGTTTTACCACTTTTACCGAGAGCACTTATGCATTATCCACATTTACCGTAACATATACACTTATACTACATTATGCAAGGATTTAACACCTCAGTTGTGTTTTTTTGCAAAACCATGCACAATCATATATTGAATATTGCATGTTTATTCTTCTAGTAAAATCTTGTTAGATACTTAAAGTAATGGCAAAATCAAAGGTATGTTAAATTTTCCAAAACATTTTTATATCTAAAACAGATTTGATTGAATTATGTGCAATCAAAACAGCCTTGCGCATCAAGTATGTAAACAAAATTATATTTCGTTATTAGTCTGAAAAATAAGCATAATCAAATTTGTAAAAGCTTCTTGACTGGGCTTTGTAAATATTTTCCGACCTCGGTTCGTAAGGCTTAGTGAATCTTAATGTGTATGCAAACAGTAGATCAATTCAAGACAACTTGAGTGGGAAATATCTACACATAAGATAAGTATATATTTATTTATTCATAACAGACACAAAAACAACTTACAAACTAAAACTTATAATAAAATAGAAACTTGATCTTATATGTGAAACAATTTGTAAATTAACAATTGTAAATATTTTTTATACTGCAAGGATAAATTTAAAGTTTACGACAGTTCATTTTGTACATTTATTAAAAAATGGTGAACCAGTTCTTACAATTTTAACTTTACATTTTTCAGAAGTTGTTATTAACATATATTATTTACTTCATTGGTTTTGCAATTTATGATATGATCAATACGGGTACCTACTGTAAAGTTTATAACGTGTTTACCATTTGATTTTCTAAGCATTCCATTTTTTTAAAAATAGTATTTTATTATATTATATACATACTTGTATTATCTATACTAATATTATAAAGATGAAGAGTTTGTTTGTTTGAACGGGCTAATCTCAGGAACTACTAGTGCGAATTGAAAAAATATTTTTGTGTTGGATAGACCATTTATCGAGGAAGGCTTTAGGCTATATAACATCACGCTGCAACTTATATGAGCGAAGAAACAATGGAAAATGTGAAAAAAACGGGGAAAATTATTCATATTTGAGGGCTTCCGTTGCGTGTGCTGCGAAAACGGCTCAAGATATCAAAACAATATGTATGAAATAATTATCCCTCTTGAAATGATCTAACAAAATGTCTGCAACAGTATATGTCTATCTTTTAAGATTAACTCACTAGAACCGTTTTTATGGTAATAACTATTCTATTCCATGCGGACGAAGTCGCTGGCACAGCTAGTTATCTGATAATACTGTTTGTTCAAAATGAGTGTACTGTATGTTACTGTACGTTATACTGAAGACTGATATAAAAACGAGCTTAGCAAGATTAGCTAGTTACCTAATGTAATGGAAAATACTTCAAAAGATCCAGTTGACGTGGATATCTTTGAAAACAGCGTCTTCTGTGATCATTGGGATTCGTCTGCCCAACGAACAGAATAATTTTCCTCATCTACCGTGCCTGATTGGATGCATGTGTGTTTATTAGTAACTAAGTGTTTGATTTTTTTCATTTTAATCAAAATTAGCACATTATGTTGATTGAAATGTATGTTTAAAAAGTGTTAGTATCCCTGTTTGTTTTATTCTAGCGCTTCTAATCAGGATTGTAGGTTGAAAGGTGACACAAAAGTGGCAGGTCACTTTACATATTAAAATATCGAACCCATGCGAAGTCGCAGTCTCAGAATACAGTCTTTCTGTATTCTGAGGTCGCAGTCATCAACTAGTCTTCTATATATGTAGACTTTACCTGATTATTGTAGGTATACTTATTAGTAACATTTGATTTCATCTTTTAATCGTATAATCCGTAAGGAAATTATTTCGTTTTAATTGATCAGTTTTTTTTTTAGGTCTCTAAACTGTACAACACAGCAAACATACAAGTGACAATACAGTTATTGGTTACAAACAAAGCCGCATGTCCTACCTACTACAGACACTGCATGCATTGAACATAAAAATACACTCTTAACATTAGGATAATATGCATAAAATACGTAAACAAGAAAATAATTATAAAATTAATTAATAGTACGAAGAGACTATTGAATTAAATATATCGGGCTCCTGGCAGATGTCATTATGCGACCGAAACAAGCGGTCGGCCGGCGCGTTGTGGCCGTAATTCGTACGTGATTTGGAAGGAACAAATGTTTTGCGTTTATGTGGGCGACTGCCTGTTCGAGGGACAGAGAGAACAACTTTTTTGTTTAACAATTAACAATTTATGTTTGATTCGCTTCAGAAGGCGTTAAAGAAGATTCTTGATTCATTTGAAAATAAATCTGTGAATCAGGTTAATTTTGTATACGAGACATTTTTATTTATACGTATAATATTTATATTAATTTAAATATTTGCTAAAATAATTAATCAATTCACGTTGACAAAAAGCAATTGAAATGAACTAAAGCTTTTTGGTACATTCAGGAATTTAATTAAACTAATTTTCTCTTAAATTGTCTGCCATATCTTGCATTCATTTCATTAAACGTTGATGCGACACAAAATATAAAACATTTATCTGCTTGTCCACGTATAAATTAATAACAAATTGATTCACAAAGTAAATCAATTAGGGAAATGTAGTGCTACCTCCGCCGGAGCCCAGCTGGTTTTTCGAGCAAAAAAGGTTAACTAATTAAAGAGGGCTAGTAGTTAAATGAGTAAGCAACTCGGCAATTACCATACGAGTATCTGAATCGGATTATCGAACTACACAATTAACTCTACTTCGTAGACAATGTTTACTTAATCAGTTTATATTATTACTAAGTATACAATAATTTAATCTGTTTAATCTCTACTACTTTAAAAACAACTGTTTATTATGCATAAATTATTCCATAGTAAATTAATTAGGTAGTCTGTGTAAATGGTAAGATCCTGTATTCATGAAGGTAATTTGACAATGTTTGACTACTTAGTGTAAATGAAGACTAAGCTCTTGACTCAATTAATTGCTTGTTTTGGATTAATTAGTAACACGCTCGTGTTAATGGCATCCTAATTTTTAAACAAATGTGTGCTTAATTTATTGTATAACACTAACACAGAGATTATTACTTGCCGAGCTATAAGCTAAAGCTTGCCAAGTCTAAGGTGAAGATCGTTATATTGTAAACTGCATTTTATTAAACATAATATTTCTGTATCTTAACTGCACATGATATAAGTTTATGCATAAGTAGTGACTTGATAAACAATAATGTAAATATAAATTGAACGTTACTAGGGTTAATACTTACACTGGTAATTGTACATAGTTTAATTATTGTCATTTAAATAAAGATAATTTTAAATTGAATTGAATTGACTAGCACAGAAATAAAATATAAAGACTTTCAAATAGTTACATCAAATTTACTAGAGATTTTTCATTGCAATGTACTAGCTCGAATCTCTTCATTTTAATTCGAATTGAATAGCCTCTAAAACGAAGCGAAGCATGGGAGCGCTAGAATCTCAAGTTTACGAGCAAGATGAAAAAAACAGCTCGCCATTTTTCTCTCCCTTGCATTTTGCATTCGTGTGGATGCACATGATGCGCAAAACGAAGAGACCGGGGGAGTAGGGTTTAAAGAGATGCCGAAATCTGATCTTAGAGACGTCTCCATCGTTGGACGTGATCTCATGACATACTGAGCGGCTTTTTGCCTTGTAAATCAACGCATCAACCGGCCGACAACCGATCAAAGAGTTGTTGCAAATACCTACTTGTGGACGCTTGTAGATTGAATTGATGGAGCGTACGTAATCGATAGCTGATAAGCTAATATGTGTTGTTATTAGGTACACTGTTATACGCGTGCTGTTACTATAAAAAATAACAGCATGCCATAAACCTTTAAAACAGAAAATCAATTCATTCATTTATTTTTATTTTAATGTGACAAAAGTGTAAATGATATTTGACATGTTAATATTATGAATAAATGAGTAACGATTAATTCTTAAGATATATTGAAAAAAAAAGAATATTGATTTACTTTGTTCAGTTTAAAATCCATAGTAAGTACTTATATTTCGTATTTTATTGTTTAAGTAAACTTTAATTACTTATTAGTAACTATTTAATTTAACTACATTTGTAAAGAACTTTTTATCTCGATAGCTACTAAAAGGCAGTGTCAACATGAAATATAAGGACTTGGTTTTTTTTGGACTTAAATACTTTGTGATTGTGACTTATAAGGAAGGCTGGCAATCGGTTCACATTGTTTTACATGGTACCGGTATTAAACATATACATAAGCACCTATAAATACGTACTCTTATAATCGTAGAGATAAGTCTACGATTTAAATTAATGTGTGTATTAGTATGTAGAAACACAAAACAAAGTAGAAATAGAAGTTTGTGCTCATCAATCTATACTAATATTATAAAGCTGAAGAGTTTGTTTGTTTGTATGTTTGTTTGTTTGAACGCGCTAATCTCAGGAACTACTGGTCCGAATTGAAAAAATATTTTTGTGTTGAAGAGACCATTTATCGAGAAAGGCTTTAGGCTATATAACATCACACTGTAACTAATAGGAGCGAAGAAACAACGGAAAATGTGGAAAAAACGGGGAAAATTATTCATTTTTGAGGGTTTTCCGTTACGTGCGCTGCGAAAATGGTTCAGAAAGTCGTGGGTAACAGCTATAATTTATAAAGCTGAAGAGGTTGTTTGTAAAAATAAATATGATGCCCAAAACAACTATTCCACGCGGACGAAGTCGCGAGCACAGCTAGTATGATATAAAAAAACTATTCATGGCAAACAATAAAGCCTAAATCTTAATTGATTTTATTATTTTATGATCTTTACTTTAACCACAAGACATATTTTTTTAAAACGGTTAATTGTTTTATCCCGTTTCAGTCTTCGTATAAGTAAGTGCATTTACAATGGTAGTATCAGCGTATTTTAAATGGCATCAAGATATGTGTCTCGTTTAACTTTAATCTGATAGAAATATCTTAAGTGATGTCATGTCATATGAAATCGTCAGTTTTATCACACGCGGATGAGATGAAAATCTTTTGTGGGTTTTTTCGTAAGTGAGACTAGTTTATTAAGTGGCTATTGAAAGTAGCGGGTTGTTGCTTAACTATTTATTCAAATTAACACTGTATCACGGTAAATAATATCGTGAAAGCTCAAAAGCTTGAAGGTTGGAAAATAAGTAAAATTAAAAATACTAAATAATTTACATAATATTCACTTAAGTTTGTTCATATTTGACAAATGTGCATTCATACAAACGTAAAAGAATTCCACTATTCAATCAAGACTATGTGTCTGCGGAATTCATACCCAGGCTGGGAGTCAAGCCATAAATGCACAAATTAACCACTTTGACAAAAGTCTAAAAAAACTCTTAAACAGTGTTGTATCGTTTCCTTACTCGTTTGAAGTAAAAGCTGAGATTGATGGGTACTGGGAAGGTAGCGAACAGGAGTGATTACATCGCGTGTACTTGTAAGCCGGCTTATATAGCCTGAGCGGAATCCTCACTCAAGTAGAGTTTTTGCTTGGTAGAGATTACAGCTTACTGCGTTTCCCGCTTCAAGACGACGAGTTACGAGCTAGTTTTATTGGCATTCACTATTTCACCTTGCTAGGAGTTTTTCAAAATAGCACTCGCAATTGCCCCTTAAACGTAAAAGGAAAAATACTAGTTCCTTGCCTTTATACGGCAACGTCGCCAGCGGCTGCAATTATTAAAACCGATTCAATGCTGATCGAAACAATAAAAGAACCACAATGCCGACTACCGTTGACATCGCATCTTCATTATTTTTAAATCGGCCCGTAATCGATTTCAGAGCTTTTAAAGGACTCGACGACAACCGCCGATAGGTATTCGAGTGCTCTTTATCAGAACATCGTATGCGATCTCAATAAAACTGTCAAATGGTGCGTCCCTGATATGACAGATACGATATCTCCATTAGCCCGCGTACCGTCGTCACGACCCAAATAAAAAGTACCGATAAAAATACGCATCACGAATTTGAAGACTGCGCGTGCTCGGTACTGGTAGACGAGTTGTAACGTTCGACGCGAGGCGGACTCGCTCATAAATTAAAAACCATCATATTTGTTTTTCCGGCGAGTAAGTAAATAAATTTCCAACCGACGGAGCGTAACTTTTCGGATTCGTAATCAACAGTTTTATTCGTTGGATTTATCGCCGCAACGATATTGCGAGTGCCACAGATAAAATTCACACGACGTTTACTTACGGTTCCGGACAGAATGTAACCGCGGCACATGTCCGAAATGTTTTAGTGTTATGTTTCGTTCGATTCATAACTAGGCTAGTTAAATGCTTTAGTGGGGTCAGTAATTAACAGGCGGGATCAACAAGCCGCTCAATGCTAATGGGGCCTTTCCACGTCAAAGGGCTAAAAGGCGTCGGAGCGCGTCTGTCCGAATAATGAGCTAAGTTGTAGTGGCGTCGGGCCCGTCGAGCAGCGGAGAGCACGCGGCGACCCCGCGACCCTCGTCAAACGCTCGATTAGCCTAACGTGTACATACACTAATTATTTTTTTTACGATTAATTCACTCCTCAATCGAAGTCTCTTTCGATCGACGTCATTTATATCTTTGGCATCTCGCCCACGCACGACAATGTATCGAAATTGAATTTCCGTACGTGGTGTCTCGATTTATTGATTGTACACAAAAACAGAGGATGGTCGTTATTTTTATAGCGTCCGGCGGAGGAATGCGTGGCGTTGTTTCTGCTCAAATGGCTTTCCTTCGTTTGTGTTCATGATGTTTGATTGAAGCAGACCCTAATCAAACGTGACGCGGGACATGACTCTCGATTCATTCTCGAATGGATTGTGAAATTTCAGTTAACTTGAACTTGATGGCTATCTACAAACGTGGGCATTTGTTTATATTTAGTCGGTTATATAACTATTTAACAATTGAAATAACTATTTAAAGTTGATGTTTATGAACGATCCTGTAAAATATAGTTTTTACAGAAAACATGCTCATAAATAAACATTCATGTGACGTACCCATAAATGTTTGTTTTCCACTAATAATAAATATCGTACCCGGAATTTATGTTATTGCAGCACTCTATTCAGATCACAATGGAGAGAACAACTTTATAAATAGGAATAAACCACATCCTAAACTATTAAATTTACCATTTTTACGAGGTTACTTCGTTTATATTTCAATCCAGTTTTGTTAAAGACGTGCTATCAGAATCGAAATGTTTAAAAATGTGATAGTAATTTGCCTTTTTGTTGATAATATTTATTGTTAGTGGATCGGTATAAACTCGTAGAACAAGCTGGTTGTTATTGAGTGACAAATGGTCGGATTTAGGCGCAGCGTAAAGTCATAAAGTCGCAGTAATGGACGAATTATACACAAAAATGTCGACATTCCTACTTTTGGCTTCATTGTAGTTTGAAACAACGTTTTTTTACAGGTTCACTGGTAACTTATAAGAGCACTTATTAGCCCATTTTCACTCTATTTGGCTTTTGATATCATTAATTAAACGTCACATTATACAATTGAAAATAATTTTACCGTATTATTTTATACATTACATATTTTTGTGTATATTTAAAATATTTATACTCCTAAGGACTCAATATTTTCTCTCTCTCTTTTTCGCTCGCCGAAGATCGTTTCGGCACATTCGGTGTGCCCGAGGGTTACATAATCTTTATTTATTTATTCTTAATGTGGTAAAAATCGCCTTCTGTATACCCCTGTATAGCACAGTCTATTTTGTTACTTATCTCTGCTACTATATTACGCAAATGTGCGCATATATTTTGCAACGCGTTTTATATGTACTAGCCTGTTTAAATATCTGATTAGGCTTTGCATGACTGAAACATGTCCGAACGAATGTATGAGGTTTTATCGCGAACATTTAAAATTAAAATGGAAATATTTTGTTACTTACTAAAATGTATGTATTTATTTTAAAACTAGTGGACGCTCTTAGATTCGCTAGCATTATTTTGAGGTAAAAAGTAGCATACTATCCACATACCAAAAAATCACGATGATCCGTTCTGCCGTTTTTAAGTTATGAGTGTTTTAATAAACAGACAAGAAAAAACCTAAAAACTGCTGATACCTGTTCTGTAGATAGATGTCACGCAATTAAAACTGGGCAATTATCTACGGGTTGATTATAGTTTGAGGCATGATTTATTTAGTACTGAGTAAATAAACTAGCCATAGTCACAGTCACCATCGTCAGACACGCAAGATGCGCTAGTCTTAAAAGTGGAGTAAAATGTAACTTACATAATAATCTTTAGAAAATCCAAAAATTTGTTTAGTTACGCTAACGACGCTGAAGGGCAAATAATTATAATAATCCTATATCTCATGTGATTCTCCAAACCAAACCGCTAAGCTGCCACGTTTTAACGTGAGTTTTTTTTACCTGGTACTTACCGTTCTACTCATGTTTTGAATTCCGAGTTTGCTCATTAAATTTACCGAGTTTGTGGTCTCCACTTAGAAACACTGAAGTGGCATTACGGTAACGTACGCGCGACAGAACATTACGACGGCTATGTATTATATATATTATGGATGTATGTCGTATGATCTTATTTGGGGGTGAATTTCAGCAAAATGTTTCATTTTCACTCGCAAAAGTTTTACTCAAAAGTTATTTAGTACATATATGATTACACTAATGCTTTATGGATATAGTCAAAACGGTTACTTTTTTATGATACTCGTATAAATAAAAAATTAGTATTCCTAAATTAAATAAAAACTTATCTTCAAATTTTCGATAGTAATCTGATATAGTAATTGGTGATGGTCTTGTGGTATGGTGTTTAATTAATTAACTTTGATGCACCGCTAAAAATGATTCAACTGAAAATGAAAATCGAGCTTGTTAATTCCTTTCAGTCAAACAAATGAACAAATAAATTCTTCACAATTTCAGTCCTTATTATTTTTAACTCCAGCAGGCATACCAATGAGATTCAGTACTGAATTAAATTTTAACTTGCAGTCATAGACTATTTTAACACGTAGACACCTAATATGTTAGTATTTCGTTTTTTTTTAATGGCATTCCAGTCTGGGTGCTCCCGTGGGTCAGGTGACACGTTAAATTGTAGGTCCCGGCTGTTTGTCATAGTACGGCAGTCTTTAAGACATCTCAGAGGCCCTTAGGCTTGATGAACTCTCGATACCAGACTTGGCCATTCGATAAGAAGAAGAAAAAGAGGGTATTTTTTGTACGATGCATGCTTATGTATAAAAGATGATGTACATATAAATATTTTTTTTATAAATACATGTTTATTTATCGCGTTCTTTCACGCATATAACGGCGGACGTACGAAACGCGTCGCGAGATGTTTCTTACTACCTTATCACGTAGATTTGTCATAATACACTAGTCAAGCGGTTTAAAATCCTTAACATTAGAGTTTTTAGCCTAGATTAGCCATTCTTTTGAGAACAATACTTAGTTGGTTTGATTCGAGCAATTGCAATCCTTATTTTATTCACCGTCTATCGAGTACGTCAATGATTGCAGCGCTTGTTTCTGAAATGTTCGTTTTAAAGCTGAGCAAAAACTGATTGATTGCAATTTTAATATTTAAGCAGTTAATTACTAACAGTTTGATATTATTAGCAGTTGGACGGAGTGGATTTAATTGTTCCGGTAAATTCAGTTACATTGGGATGGACTGAGAGCTTCAACAGTACTATATAGCAAGTATTACGAGTAATTGCTGTGCTGTTTTATACCAACATTTTTTTTATACCGTTCGTTTTATTTGATATCGCAATACGAAGGCTATTGAAAGTTATAGGGTGAATAAATCAGCAAAAATGTAGGTTTGTTGGTTATAACAGAGTCTGGTCTTTTATTCAATGTAACTTAATATACCTTTGTCCAGCATTGGCTATACCTATCAATGATTAAAATGGTTTATTAACAACAAAACAACTATTGATAAAGGTATGGTACCTTAACAAGCTACAGTTCTTATATTTAATTAATGGTTAAACGAACTTACCTTAAGTGAAGTTAGACCATAATTATACGAGACGACGTTACATGCGAAGAGATTTCTTTATTAACTATGTAGTCTCACTTCTGTATATACTAGGCGTCACACTTTTTATAGCTGTGAAAATAAAAACACTAAAAAAAAAGAAAAAAGTTTTGAACAAATGTCACTGTCAATGTAGCGCATGTAGCGTCGTCCTCCTGTCAAACCTCATTCATTTTAGAGTTTTACCATAGAGTACTAATATATGCTCTGCTTGCCATCTCTCGTTTGTGCTATTTAACAATACACGGGTTAGTCAATGTTGTTGACATTTACAGGGTCCGAGTGGGACTTTAAATCTCTTCGCATGTAACGTCGTCTCGTAAAATTATGGTCTAACTTCACTTAAGGTAAGTTCGTTTAACCATTAATTATACTACGACGACGTTACATGCTCGAGATTTCTTTATTAACTATGTAGATGTTTAGCACTTTAGCATAAACGAGACCAACACGTATCAAAGCTCGTAATGCTTGCATACCAAACGCTAATTTACAGTTTGCTAGATTTTTGATTGTGAACAAAATTTACCTAATGACGCTAACAAAAGCTTATTTGAGAAAAAAAATACAGATTGAAGAATAAGTTACAAATATAAATTTGTATTACAAGGGATCAACTTATCACATTTTATAATTAAAATTGACTCTGTGAAAATATTTTACTCTCATCTGCTCTGCTGTAATGAGACGCTTATATATTTTGGCGACTATAAATGATTTACATGTCCCTATTCGTTATAAAATTACAAAGAAAAGTCAGCTGCAACTTGCAGTTGATAATCTATGCCCTTATTGTAGCAGAACTAGCATCAATAATTGATTTCTTAGCAGTTAAAATTGGTTTTACCGGTGGTGCCAAATTTCTATAGTTACTTTTTGGTGAAGTAACACATAAAGCTTTTGCGGGGCAAATTGCCTCTCTATGAGGAAAGAGTCTTGTAAGTTAAGGTATGACCCTATTTGGGACCGATGTCTTAATCAAGACACTAATATGTATGTCTATCCTCAAATCACTTACATTAATATCAGTTAAACATATTGAGGATAGCATCTGCCTGCACCCGCTGTGCAGTTGAAAAATGACAGTACAGCTACTATTTGGTCTAAATGCTGATCTTTACTATAATGGGTAGGTAGGTAGGGTATCAGATTGGTGGTATACTTTAGGAAGACGATCTGTTTCTGTAAGCTTCTTTCATGAATCGTATGCGTATATGTGCTCCCTTTATGCCGCTGTATATAGGCTGTATATTTGACAATTTGTCATAAGCATTAACATTTTAAAGTCATTGTACATAATCACGTTATGCCACTAGACTAGTTTGTTATTAACCGTGCTCAAATAAATATGAATCACAAACAAAATAACCGTTATAGGTCAGAAAATCTAGTTCTTTTAACATTGAATAAACTGTAGAACAATGTATATAGAAAATGGTAATAAATAAATTCATATTTTGTTGTATTGTATATGTAACAAAAACAACAAATACATGGAAAAAAGATCGTTACAGAAACATTGCTAGAAAAGTCATGTTTCCGATCTACATGACAAAAATGTGGGTATTTCAAAAAAAGATCGTTATATCATTTGTTGAAAAAAATCTATATTTACTATCTAATCGGTATAGTTTTATAAAATATATATTGTATCAAGAAAATTAAAATCGATGATGAATAAATGCAGTAAGATTGCTCTGTAAGTTAGTAGTTGCTTTATCCTTTGAGCTGGTTGATGAATTGCTTAGGTTTTGTACCAAACGTCGAATTTTCGACGTTATTTTAAAATTCCGATGCTCTTTTTCCTAATTTACCACTTGAACACATGAAATAAACACTTTTTTCCACGAAAAATGCAAATAGTAAAATTCAACGAAATTTATGACGTTGCGACGCCCGCACACAAGAAATGAATGAGGTTTGACAGGAGGATGACGCTACATGCGCTACATTGACAGTGACATTTGTTCAAAAGTTTTTTCTTTTTTTTTGTGTTTTTATTTTCACAGCTATAAAAAGTGTGACGCCTAGTACATACAGAAGTGAGACTACATAGTTAATAAAGAAATCTCGAGCATGTAACGTCGTCGTAGTATAATACATATTGCAATAAGTGTACTCGTATTACGTACGTAAAATTTATGCCTAAAATAAAAATATATTATTATTTCTCATTATAACTTGTCTTGTAATGTTCAGACACTCGAGACCACTACATAATATACATATACATGTAGGTAAGTACTTACTCGTATGTATCGTAATTTGAAGAAATTTACGCGAAACATTCAGATGGACACTTTAATTGCGGCTATTTGTGTTCACCGCCACGTTAAATTATTCAAATTGAGTACAATTTAATGCTCTCAAGAAACGAATTCTTAAATATTTTCCTTAGTATCGTAAGTGGGTCAGAAGTTAAGTTTTTCTGACAGTAAACAAAGTCATTGTAAAATCAATAATACTTTTCTGTTGTAGTGATAACAAATACTTGTTATATAACCATATCTAAACTATTTAATTATTTAATTAAGCACATAAAAACAGAACAGATTTTTGAATCTCTTTTATTGTTGTCTCCATGAATGATTTACTCGTAGACCTTTTCAAAAATTTTAGGTACTTTAGTAAGTATTAAAACAAACTAAGTGTATCTCCCTGATTCTGCCGCTTATTACGCTTCTCCCATCGGGCTAAGGAACAGTTTAGATTATCTACTGCCAGTACGTGCCGCTTGAATTAAATTTCTCGATTGTAAATTCAACAATACAATGCTGCATAAACAAAAGCCTTATCTCTTAGACTGCTACGGTGCTTACTACCTAACGGCGTTATAATTTCACACTAAACGTTGGCCGTTTAAAATTTTACCGTGGGCTGTTTGTTAATTCTGACTAGAAATGAATATGAAAATGTTGGTCTTACCACGTGTTTAATTTGTTGAGTAAAGTTGTTTCTTTACTCATTAGAAAGCCTAAGACACGTGTGTGTGTGCTATGTGTATGTGTAAAATAGACGTCTGCTCTAACTTAATACGAAATCTTTTATCTTCACTATTACTTGTAAGAGTAATACTATAAGATTAAACAGATACATCTATACATATATGCAATCCAAAAGAGGAGTTATTATTTTAATGTTACATATCTTTACAAACTATTTTCTCAATTCCCATACAATAATATTAAAATGATACTGTATCATAGTCATAATCATAGTTATTTATTTGCGAATTGTAAAGCACACAGTAACACAAATATACATATGACCTATACACACATACATACACATATCATATGATAAAATGAAGTTAATACAGTAAAATTTCAACCAAAAACCATAAAACAAAATTGTACAACGGCGCTGAAACTGTGCAATGAAGAGTTCCATAGGGGTGCATTTTTTTACGGCCATACAGCCAACTACGTAAATTAGAAGGGGATGCCCTTTTTGCTGACGTGGAGGAGCTTTGAATGGGATATTACGAACAGGCATTTGATTTCCACGGTGGAAAAAATATTTATTTGTAACTTCACAAAAAAAAAATTAGTATAAAAACAAAGTTAGTTGAACAAACCTATACCTTGTTTTTTTATTGGGAAACAACTCGGATGCATACGCGAGCCTCCACTAGTCTTAACTATTTGTTAACTTTTACAACTGTACCTATAATATGTCAGGTAAAACTATATTGTATTCAGGTTGTTTCTATGTAGTATAAAAAAAGTTAAGTAAAAAAAGTATGTATAAGTATTATATCCGTTATCTAGTACCCACGACACAAGCGTTTGCTTAGTGAGGGGCTAGATGACGCTGTGTGCAATGTCCCAGAATATTTATTTAATTTCTGCTTTAACTGCAGAGCTTCCACAATTGTGCACATAGATATTGTAGAACAAGAAAGACACGAAGTTCCAGGTAAAATGTCATCCCGCTCACGATCGCTAACTGCTAATAGATCAAGGGGCGGATCCTTTCCAGATTAAATTAACCTTTCGTCTACATTGCGGAAACTATTGCGACAAATTAAACTAAGAATTAAATATAAATAATCATAATAAGTAAAATATTTTGTGTGAGAATTACCTTTTTTCTATTATTTTGTTTTAGTAGTTATTAGTCACAGATGACATTGTTGTAAAGAAAACTACAAAATAAATGCAGAAAAAGCCTACGTAAGGTTTTATTTTTATTACAAAATTAAATCTTATCTAAAGTATATTAATTAGAAATATATTGTACGTCAATCGTTATATAAAGCCTTATTCATGTAAAACCAAATTTCAAACTGATCTGACTCTAGAAACTCTACGTCTGAATTAGTCTAAATGTATGTTGGTATATGGCTTGTAGGCAACCTGCTTGCTATCAACTTACATTTGGAAGCTTTGACTTTCATAGTAATATTTGTTAACTTTTAACTTTTTCTAAAGTATTTGGTTTTTGAATAGAACGAATGTTTGGTATATGTAACTAAAAACAAAGTCAAACGTTCCCAAATAAGTGCAGTTATGCGTTAGACAGTCTATTTCAACAGTTTATTCAACTATCATTTTCAGTTCACAGCCTAGTGCAGTTTCCGCCATTTCAGTAACTGCCCCAGGGTTTACTTTCAGACTATTTCCATGTTACATACCCTTTGCCTGTTTCAAACTTCACTGCGCTGAACATAATGTAATACTGTGTATGTGTGTATGTAAAATTAGTTTTATAATGTACTTAAAATGTTATTTATTTATTTGAGTTTTTTTAATAAAATGTATTTATATGTATTGTGTGTGTGTGTGTGTTAACTTTGAAAGCATAACCATCAGCATATAATATCTCCTAGATTAATGCTAATAATCATTTTTTTAGGAGCGATGAGTCCTTGCACTGTCAACTATTTGGGGCGTATTGTGCATGATGATGAATAATAATGCACTAAAAGAATACTTCTATACTGCAATTTTATGCCAAAGCAATGAGTTTCGACGATGAACTTTTGCCATTTAACTGGCCCGCTTTGATATTTCGTTGAGTTGCACCGCTCGTAACTGCAACACATAGTAGTTGCAGTTTCAATTGTACGTAACTTCTTCGCGTTTAATGTGACCATTAGCGAAAAGTAAATACACAAATGCACGTATGTTTTCGTAGGATATGTTGTTTTCAACATTTACGAGCGATAAAACTGCATACGGTCGGTAGAGCATGTGTGCATTTGAAATGGTAATAGGCAAGCGTTGAACAGGGACCGGAATAACATTCACTTACGTGGTCGGTGCATTGGAGAAAGTTCAATCTACGAGCGTTGTTGGTTTGTCTGCGACAAATAAGGTCATTTTGTGCGGATCTTCTGCAATGCTATTATGCTGCATTTTATGACCGTTTATTTATTTATTTATTATGGCACACAAAACAAAATATGTTCTTAAACTAACTGAATACTATACATTTTTAGTTTATGCTCTAAATGAGTAAAAAAATAAATTTAAATAAATGTTTTCTCGTCTATCTATCTTAAAATTAAACAATCTTTTTGAACCCTTAATAAGCTTGCATTTGACTATAATCCGATGCTAAGCACCACTGTTGTTTTATAATACACTAGCTGGTGCGCGCGACTTCGTCCGCGTGGAATAGTTATTACCATAAAAACGGTTCTAGTGAGTTAACCTTAAAAGATAGACATATACTGTTGCGGACATTTTGTTAGATCATTTCAAGAGAAATAATTCTTTCATACACATTTTTTTGATATCTTGAACCGTTTTCGCAGCGCACTTAACGGAAGCCCTCAAAGATGAATAATTTTCCCAGTTTTTCCCACATTTTTTATTGTTTCTTCGCTCCTATTAGTTGCAGCGTGATGTTATATAGCCTAAAGCCTTCCTCGATAAATGGTCTATTCAACACAAAAATATTTTTTCAATTCGCACCAGTAGTTCCTGAGATTAGCGCGTTCAAACAAACAAACAAACAAACAAACAAACTCTGCAGCTTTATAATATTAGTATAGATAAATCTGTAAGACTATATATAATAGACGATTTTGTTCTATGCATACATGAAATGTTAGCTATAAATATGGCACGTTAAATGGAATCCCATATATTATGCACAAATAAACACTTAATTGATGTCTCACGAATTGCATATCAATTTGAATGTTATTTTGCGGCATAATTTAGCTTGTTAATAGCTAGTTCATTGCCAATTAACAATTGTATGGCCGTCGGAGGCCATCTATTGCCTAATTATTGCGACCATTGCGATGATGATATTACCTAGGTGTTATTTTGTAGGCAGGTGTTCGACACAATAAGTTAATATTTACAAAGTAGTAATTGAAGTAATTAACCAAATCTGACTTATTCTATAAGCAGCTGAGTTTTGGTTTAAAAGTTTATGTCAGTGTCGGTTACACGGCTTAAATACGTCAGTACTAATGAACAAACAACATCGACCTCGGAAGAGGGCAGAAGTATTATTTTTAAAGAAATATGTAAGTGTGATAATACGCATGCCTGCTTATTAACAAAGTTATGAATGAAAAACTTGTTAGGAACTTACGTTCTTTAACGCATAATTAGGAATCTCAATAGCCAAAATTACATTTTATAAAAAATTGGCCCGATGCAGTATATTTTCCTTCATTTCATCAAGTTGGTATCCTATAGCTCAGTGCAATATGCTTACTTCCTACATAGTTGAGCTTTATTAGCTCTATACGACCCCTCTAGTAAGTAATGACGTTACTCGATACAATGTCCCGTGTTTCGTATCGAGTGGACACAAAATTGCCTCCACTTTTGGCGTAACCAAGTGTGGTCTCCTGTTAATTCTACTTGTATACTATTGTCATAGAATGATAATGGACTAGTCTAAACAGTTTTAGAAACGCACGCGAGCTCTCCGATGAAATATTACAACAAACGTCACAATTATGCGATGCCACTCGTCTTTCTATAATAGTATGATGTGTTTATTTGAAATAGTCGTATGTATTTTTGTTTGTTTTGTATTTTAGGTCTATTAGCCACTTCTTGGCCTTGTCACTAAGGGTGACCAGGTTTCATAACTACTTATATGTGTTTTAATATGGGGTAATTTATTGTTTTTAAAAACAAACTTGTGGATATCCGCGGCTTTGCTCCTGTGATTTCGGGTTAAAACTTATGTTACTTCCAGAACCTCATACCACCATACTAAATCAGGACCCTTTACCACCATACCTAAAATGTCTATTTTCCACTGCCTCGTTGCGATGTGAACACGGTACAGACTAACAATCATACTTTCGCTTATATACATTGAATATTGATTGATTGATTAATACTTTATTGGACATTCACATGGCGCCCTTATCGCTAAAAGCGATCTCTTCCAGGCAACCGCCTGGAAGAGATCGTATCGAGGATGGAGAGAAAATTATAAAAAAAAATAACTAGACGGGATGTACAATAACAATATTGGTTTGATGTATTGGCAATACCTGTCTTATACTGTAATATGGCGATCTCGTAATGTCGATGATTGGACGGCAGAGTAAGCTTTTTGAAAACTGGTTAGCTCAATGCGTGTTGGATAAATTGCGATGTAATGAGCTCGCAGTTAGTCCAGTTAACTCCAGTTAGTGGCTAACAATGTTATTGAAAGTATTCTTTTTATCTTTATCGATGCAGCGGTACCCTTTGCAAGCCTTAATAGGCTGTAATTGCAAGGAACAGTAAAGTCTCGAGCAAGTCTGCTTTGCTGGTTTTAATGAAATTCTTTAGTGTGGTGTATCAGTAATGATTAGTCCGTATAAGGCCTAAAGAAACCTTGTGTTTGTCTCTGATATTTTCTGATAAATAATACTTAAAGCAGGTGTATAATTCTTCTTTGATAACCTTGTTTTTACTCGTAACACAGTAGAAGTACTAGTGGGTCAACCTAATTTTCCTCTGAATATTTTCACAAAAATCCTATCAATCACTTGATAGAAACCGCGCCGATAGATACCGTCAAAATGGGGCCATTCAATGAGATCAAAGACACACGCCAATAATAAATATTAAATAAACTGAACCGGAAATTAACTTTGGAAAATATCGAACTTGTTATCCCGCCACTTTGAGGCGAATTTAATTTTCCAGTTGGCGCGTCAGCATTCAACTCGCTCGTTCGCTCACCGCTAAATAACCCAATGCTTGCGACTACAATAACCGTTCCGACTTAATGGTCAGGAGTGAGGGTAATCTGAACGATATTAGTTGGAGGCGAGTTGACGCACAGATTCACACACACTCACTATTGTGTGGGTACTTATGTTTGGATTTAGACAACACCTCATAAGTCGTTACAATAACAGGTAAAATATTATAAACCATTCAGCTTTGTACTTTCTAAACAATTGCATCAAATGTTATAAGGAGAATTAGTGTTATGTAGATTTTAGAAAATCATAAAAGTTTCACAATATTCATGTGCACATGTGTCAGCATATGAAATTTCATGGTATAAGTCAACGAACAACTTTATACAGATACAACAAATATTTTTTCCATATTTTTTCGGAGTCAGGATAATTGATATTATGTAAATAAAAATGCAGCCATTCTATTTTGTACATGAGTATATTCATTCAATAAACAGTAGTAATATCCACTTAATTAACAGTAGTTTCAGGAGTAGAGCAAACTGCAAAATTAGTTTAGAGTCGTAAACGTGTAATGTCGCACTGCATACTGTCTGCGTGGCTACGGACTTCGTTTATAGCTTTTGGTTGCAGCTATAGACTTATAGACACAATAAATTATATACTCCTAATCTCTGATAGGCTTATGATGCGCAACACGATATAAGTTTCTCGTGTTTTTTTTTTCGAGTAAATCATCATCATCATCTTCAGCCGGTTTTGTCCTACTGTTGGGTAAAGGCCTCTTTTATAGTATGCCATTGGCTTAGATCTTTAGCCAGCCTCATCCAGGTTTAACCCGATAAAATATCGATATTATGTTAATAGTGCTAACATGCGCAATTAAATGTAGTTATCCGTCGCTGAGGAGAAACAGGGAGAAGCAATGATTTTTGTTATCTGTGGTGCGTACTTTGTTAGTTGAAGTTGACAAATTACTCGGGGAAATTGTATCGTTTCAATTCGAGAAGGTACCTAACGCATCATAAGGTTGATACAGGTACGTACTCGTATGTTCTATTTCGGACCTAAGTGTCTATTGTGCTGGTTTTGCTACATACCGCTGGTTAACTGACTGTCAAATTTAAGAAAAATGCAGCCAGCAATTCTTCTACCTAGTATCAGGTGGACTCATACGTATGATGACGGAATAATGATCATCTAGATTATCTTGAACCCTCAGGATGTTATTTATATCGAATATTGTATTTTGAGCTTACCACATATATATGTCGAAATTACATATTATTATGCCGCTATATGTAGTTACTCGTCTATCTATTGCAAGAGAGGAAGTTCAGTTGCGACCAAAAGTCGACAAATGTTTGCGACATCTCTGGATATTGTCGTCGCATGGAACATTGTTGTGACTGCAGATGCTAAAAACGAACTCGTAGTTTTACAAAAGTTAGCTATCAATAAAATAGCCTTATATTTTGATACATATAATCTGGGCGTCGACATTTATTTTATTCTGATGGTATAAACAACAATTTATTTTACTCTGTCAGTATCATATAATGATATTAATATTTTATTTAATGAATAAAAAAATACAGTTATAATATTATAAAATTTACAAAAAAATAACAATTTAAGAAATGATAGAAGCGCTCTCAACAAAAAACAAATCAAATTAGCAAAGCGCCGCAGCCGTAATGGTTTTTAATTGAAAGCTCTTTCTTTAAAAACTTTTAAGTAAACATTAAAATGTAAAATGAAAATATCATAGGCAAATAACATTATGAAACTTGTGAATATCTTAATGGAGTCTGAGACGAATTTTTAATGGACTAAAGATGAGCTCCCTATCCCTACGTTGTGTTCATAAACAAAATGAAAGTAAACGCAAAGAGCACTTTCAGTTATTAATTCAAAGAAGTTCTTAATAGTCCATTCAAATGTTGCTTTGCATTTTTTAGAGGACGCAATTTTATTTTTGTACCATGTTTGGGTAGTCAATAGAAGCTTAACTTCAAGTTTGTGGGGTCGCCACTCTTGTCCCCCGGCCGCCATCTTGGAAAAAAGGGTGGAAACGATTTTTTCGCGATATCTCGGAAACTATGCGTCTTACAAAAAAATGTAAAAACATAATTTGCAGCAAATTGTTTTGCCTTGAAATATGTATATATAACTTTTTGCCCTTAATTAAAAATTAAAGAAGTTATAAGCAAAAAAAGAGAAACAAAAAAACGTTTAAGAACAAGGTCCAAAATGCTTTTTTCTGTAAATTCATGACATCCTACAAATTTTTTTGTAGGACGCATAGTTTCCGAGATATCGCGAAAAAAGCGTTTCCACCCCTTTTTCCAAGATGGCGGCCGGGGGACAAGAGTGGCGACCCCAAAAACTTGAAGTTAAGCTTCTGTTGACCCCCCAAACATGCCCCAAAAATAAAATTGCGTCATCTAAGAAATGCAATATTCGGTCCTAAAATTGCAACATTTCAATTGACTGTAATAGTAATTTTTAAAGCGTGACAAGTTTATTTTTGAGTGTCTATTAAATTGTCTTGTCCATGCCTAAACTAACTTAAATCTTAGATTTTATCAAGGCAGTATAAATTCAGTTCTTCTTTAGACAATCTTTAACAAATTGCATTACAACAATGATCACAAAGATTGATATTATATTTTATTTAGAAAAAAACTAAGGTTTGTTTTGATTTGATACATAATTATGTTTTCTTATTTATTTTACTACAAACATTTAAAAACTGCCTATGTAAGATACGAGTGGTTTCGTAACTGCCTTATAACATATTATTGTAACCTTCCTTCTTCCTAACACTGAAAACAAATAATAAGGGAAAGAGCTAATTAGAGAAACAGTGCCACAATTATCATTATTATAACGCTCCGCAAAGTTTTCCGGGTGAAGATTGCAAGTGTTCTCCAAACGAGGTATATATGCTTGAGGAAATTGCCTGCTCTTACAATTAAGAAGAGTACTTACATTGAAGATGTTTTTCATAATATTTCAGAATATAATAGTAGAGAATATTTTTACACGCAAGTCACATATCTTACTGTATAAGCAACTTGAAAAAGGAGCATGCTCTTGCTGAATAAAACTGGCTCGCAAACGAGACTTCCAAAGGATATCATTTACTTTTTGGTGATAGATTTCTGTTAATGTTTTGTGTAAAAGGTATGCAAAATAATTTTCAATTCATTGCAGCAATAATATGCAGCTGAAGTCCAACTTTTGTCAATTTTTAACACACTTCTTAAAAAAGGATGTTATCAATGCAAACAGTATCGTGGTTTTGCCTAAATTGCTGACAATATGTTTGCAAAATATGTGCGAGTACAAAACTACTGTCCATTTTTTTATTAACCTCCCTCCATGCGTCCCGGTCGAAGGCCATATTTATTACTATCTATTACTAAAACAAAAATAGCAGATACTTCCAAAATACGTCTAAAAAGCTAAAACCAACAAATTGCTTGACATTTTTTTGTTGATGTTTCAGTGCGTAACGGGTATTCGTGCGTGCCCGTGGCGCTGGCTGACGGGCTGGACATCAAGCTAGGCATGGCGGTGACAGACATCGCCTACTCCGGCCCAGGGGTCACCGTGAAGGCTGTCAACCCCAGGACGCCCAACCAGCCGCAGGTTTTTAAAGGTATGGAATTAATCATTTATTTTAATATTAAAACTTTCGTGAGACATTTTATCAATATGTTAACTAAACGGTTTTCACTCACGTGTAATTCGCGTATGTTGTGTACGCGTCATTAATCATTTATTGACAAATGAAATCTAATTTAGACATGATACCAAACATTTGCGGTCATATTGTGTTTCTTTGATTTTCAATCATATAAAAAAAATGGTTTTGCGGAGGTTGAAAAAGAGAAACAACCTACAAACACACTTTCGCGTTTTAAAAGTTTATAGCATAAATGAGATAGGTATGTATACCTACCTAGTTATTTGTCTTATACATAGTTGGTTTTATTTTAATTGCTAGTCAGAATGAAAAAGTAAAATGATTGGATTATACATAGTACGGGTACTGGCTTTTGCATGCAAAATATCCGTCTAGTGGTCCTGTATAACACTCAAAGGATTTCCAGGATAAAATGGAAAGATTCACTGCATGCAAGCTTTTAGCAAAAAGCCCACGAAAAGAGACTATATGCCTCTGAAAACCGTACCCTGTACCCGCTAAATCTCAAACAGTTTTCCCTAAACCTACCTTTCTATGTGACACCGGTGCTGGTTAGCTGTGAACAAAACTTACAAAATCTCGGCTAGGAATACATTGGAATCATTGGAACACGAACACTAAAAAGTTGCTTTAAAAACGCTCGTTCGCATCGATTTTGGCCGACGGCACGCTCCATATTGTGTTGGCGTTCGTATTTTACGTCCTAAAATGGAAAAAATCAAATTCATGTGGCCTCGATTATAAATAGGGGGAGCGTAAAAAAGAAAAACATGCCAACATAAATGGGCTCTATGAGAAAAATCTACAACGCCCGACGGGCTCCTTGTCATTTCTTTGTCGTGGAATGATTTGCAATTCTAACGCGTTAATTTTACTTTGACGAGGCGCAAAAATACGCTCGGGCTATGTTGACCCGTCTCCCCTCGCCATTCTCCCTTAGCTAGTTCTACAAGCTATACATTATAGAAAACAGAGATATGAGTTAGAAACTTTAAACAAATTGAAAAAATCCTAAACATGTAAAGATGTACATACTTTGGTCCGCCTTATAAGCTTGTATTATGTGTCCACTTGCTGCATAACATAAATAATCCTAAAAAATTAAAGAATTAAGTGTACTCGTAACTTAACAGACTTTAGAAAATTGAAGTTAACAAGTTCGCAAGTAAAAATGCTACAGTTTTGTGAACTAGGCATACCTATCTTTTATGGCTCGTATTACACATAAATTTTGATTTCTACAAGGAACGTGTGAATCTGAAGTTTAGTCTCTCCATATACGTTGTGTTTGCGGCCTGAGGCACTTCCGGCACATTTGCATACAGGCGGGGTCTATCGCAGATGAGGCCGTTAGACGGCGAGAGGCGGTGCCTGGATGCGCCTCGTTTACACCCCAGCTTGTACGGCTTTTCTATAACTTGCGGTGTCTGTATCGCGAGAACTTGCGCTATCTATTGCATGAATATTGATTCGATAAGATGCTCGCGTTAACATTTTATGGAGCTTCTTTAATGTAGGTGAAGTTTAGATCGCGATGAGATGTTTGAGGATGCAGTGCTCTTAATACTCTGCAAGTGATGTTTATTAAAAGCGTTTAACATATTGTTAAGTCAGCTATTTGCATGCTCAAAAATCAAAAGAAAATGATAAATATTATTATTCGTGTGAGTCATGGATTGTAAGTATAATAATGATACATTACACATATAAAAAGCTATTTCAAAGTGTGTAAGTAATGTAACTATGCACAGAATAGTACAACGTCCCTCGCAAGGAATTGGTTTGCGTACGTTCATTCGGTTGACCGGTCAAGGTTCGCGCACAAACAGATTACGCCGAATCCGGGCCTGGCCTCGGTTATTTTCCTGAGAATAGCAGGTATTGTATCGTTTACCGATGTGATTGTGGAATGAAACGGTAGCTAAGCCCAACGTTTGCCGGTCCCCCGGGGCCTCATACAATCGTACGTACACAGCACACACTCTCGCCTAAAAGCTTTCGATATTACGATACGCGTTTAGGGAAAACGCATGTTTATAACAACATAAAAATATATCGCTACATGAATGTAACAAAGATACTCGGTAATGGTTTCGAATGTTGCCGAGTTTTCTTGGAAACGCGAAAGCATTACTTAGTGTTATTACATATACTCTGGGAATATTATTGAACCTAGAGGCAAGTACGCTTTTACGCCAGATCCTTGTATACGAGTAGTATTCAATAATATAATCCCCAGTTGACCTGGACGAATAAAGTGAATGGTTTTTCTTGGAGCTTTGGACAATCAACTTCTAAAAGCTTCCAGTTGTTGAAACAATACAACAATTTGCTGTAATATGTTCTTATTTTCAGATCTTTTTATGTTGATCTCTCTTCTTATGAATATAAGTAGATAAAAGTTAACCGTTTGCTAAATAAAATAGAATTTCACTCGCTAACGTAAAAGTTAAGTAAAATTCAGACATTCTGGAAATTTATATTTGCAAAAACTCGAATTACAAAGCCGAAATCACGACGGTGAACTAGAAAACCCTTTTTTACATAAATAGTGAAATCCCGGGCTAAAGCAGCGGTAGAATATATGTGAATGGTACAAAAAGCGCTTTATTTAACCTTTGTACTTTAGGCCCGACTTTGATGCTAGGTCAGGTTTTTAGTTGGTTAAATAAACAGTAACTCAAATCGAATTATTTACAACCCAATAAATGTTGTACCAATTGTAAGGCTGAACTGAAATTACAGGATAATCTTCTCATTACTTTGTGTTTTTTATTGTCTGTTTCTTGATCTTTGTTAGATAAATCTTTTGCCATATAAACAATTAAAACACTAATTCCAGCAGGATTACTTGATAATGTTATTCTAATTTATTTATATCATATTGCATCGTTAAACCTGCAATTGTGTAAACTGTGTAAAATTATTCACAAACTTATTTTTTGTCTTTACTGTCAGCACGGTACACGTATTTTGCTTTCAGTCTGATTGCTTCCTACCTTTGTATACCGCATCTTAACCTGATTCCTTAACCCTTTTCTGAGCTCGAGGACTAAATGATCGCCTCGTGGATTTCTTCGGCCGTCTCATTTTTCTGAGATAAATATCTCCCGTCTGATTACATTGACGCCATTTGCATTAATGCGATTTCGTCCAATCGAATAAGACCTATAAAATCAAGATTGATTCTGGCCATTGACTCAGACTGATGATAAAATTGGATTTGAAAAATAAAATTAGAAAGCGTCGGGAGATTGATTAATCCGATAAAACTTGCATAAAGGGGAATATTTTCTTTTACATCATTTTATGGCAACATCTAGGCACCTAGGGAGCTGTTGAAGATATTAATTGGCAGGGACAGAATTACAATCGTGTGATATTGTTCCCTTAGGCGCGCAGTTCGTAGTAATTTGAGTGGGAGAATTATTTTAGGTAGATTCTATATATTACTCGTCTAATTTAGGATTTGTTTGCAGGAGACGTGATCCTTTGCACGCTGCCCTTGGGAGTCCTGAAGGTGGCAGTGGCTAACAGCGGACAGAGTCAGCAGAATTACGTCAAGTTTGACCCTCCCTTGCCAGATTGGAAGGTACGTTTTATCTGTAAAATATTTTTTAATTTTATCGTATGCTATGGAGTTATAAAAACAATGTCCAAGGAATTAAAATGTATGCGAACCCCAAGCTTATCATTGAAAAAGGCAATAAATGTAATGATTTTGTTTATAATAATAATTATGTTTTTGGTTTCAGATAGCTGCAATCAAACGCCTCGGATACGGCAATCTAAACAAAGTGGTTTTGTGCTTCGAGCGTACGTTTTGGGATCCTAGCGCAAATCTGTTTGGCCACGTTGGGACAACTACCGCAAGCCGAGGTATAGTATAACATTACTATTTCCTTTTATGATGACATCTTCATTCTGTAGGTACATATGCTTGCTACAAGTATTTATTTATTATTTATTTATTTATAGACACAAAAACAACTCACAAACTAAAACTTATAAAAACCATGTTTCTTGAAGGACCTTAGTAAACTTTAATTTGAATATAGTAATGTTGAAAGATTGTCCTAAGTTCCCATTAAGTATATAAAAGCTGCAACAAAAGCCATCGTTACTTCATAATGAAAAGCATTGTTCCTGCTCCACATTTTTCCTGCGACTCTTTCAAGTTTGCGTTTCCCCCGACCCGAGCGCTCTGTAAATTATTTCCCGATGTAAATAGTGAACGTAGAAACATCGGTGGCCGCGATAACGAATTAAAAGCTGAATAATTTAACGCCACGAGGGCGCAACGAGAGTTATAAATCAGGGGAACGCCAGGACAAGGTTTTTTAACGTTCTGCCTTGCTTCACCTTCGCCGCTGTTTTCTTTGTCACAGTTACGGAGAAGACGCCGTAGGTGTATGTGTTCTAACTTGATTGTCTATAGGGCTGCTCTAACATGTTTTCTTTCAATATGATAGAACTCCCTCTTTTAGTATTTTAGTGAGAAATAGATTTAGTCTTCACAAAAACCATACATACGAGTACATTTATATCATATTTGTGCCACATCGTGATATCTTGAAATCTCATTGTTGACGTTATAGATTCTTGGAATTTCTCTGTCTTTGATGGTTGCCTCTAATACCGTTAACTTGTCTGTATTCGGTTCTCCGTTCCTTTCGCTCTAATCTGATAATGCCAGCCCTAAAACTCCCAGGGCAAGCTTGTTCTGTGAAAGCCGAAACAATGTATACGAGCCTTGATTTTTTACTGTACTGGCCAATTTATTTCGGGGCTATGTCGTGTTTAAAATGCTCGCATATCTGATGGGTTCGTTCGTATCTACCCATGTTGTTGGAAGAGTTATGTGAGAATACACCTCGTTTTTTGTATGTATCGAGGAAATCAACAAAATGCTTTTATGTTAAAGTTAATTGTACGGTTTATGCTGTTACATTAATGATTTTATGTATCAAAATAAATATCATACATTGTGGTTTCATAGTAAATTAAATATTAAACTAGTTTCTGTGTAAAAGGTTGCTTATAACACTAGCAGAACCCTATGACGCAAGTATTAAAAACACAATATTGCAAATTTCTGTCAAACAAATGTACATACCTAATATACTTTCGCTTTTATAAGAAGGTACGGTGAGTCATAATAAGTCCGGACCTAGTTTTTAAAAGCTACTTCCTAATTACTATAGTATCAGCAAAGGTAGACCTGTTGCACAAAGGACATTGGCTATAGAATTCCCAGAAATATTTCCTAATACTGCTGCTTCGTAGAATTATACAGATATAGGATTATACGTATTCTAGATTAGCAGATATATTTACTCGTTCATTCTTTGTAAGGTTTGAAATGTCAAAGTAAATAAATAGTATTCCTTTTCTTACAATCATTTAATATTTCCATCCTAACAATAAAAAGAGTAGAAAAGCACATAGAGATGTGGATATATGACTCGTGTGTCATTCTTGCGATTCTTAAGACTCTACATACTCGTATGTTAAGACTCTACACCTTTTATTTTATCCAGGTGAGTTGTTCCTGTTCTGGACCCTGTACAGCGCCCCGGTGCTGCTGGCGCTGGTGGCTGGGGAAGCAGCAGCTGTGATGGAGAACGTCACTGATGACGTCATCGTTGGAAGATGCATCGCAGTGCTGAAGAGCATCTTCGGACACGCTGCCGTGCCGCAGCCTAAGGAATGTTTGGTTACTAGGTAAGCACGTTTTCAAAGTAATTTACTCGCAGGCAAGTGTGTGAGACCGAGCGATGTTCCGAAATAATTGAAAAAAGCCCTGTAAGTAAACGTTAAATATATGTATGTACATTTAGGAAATTGGTCTCTGGGTAGTTGATTTGGCTAAAACTACTGATACAAGCTAATATTCATGTTGTGTTTAGTGTTCAAAAAACATATTATACAATTGATGAGTTTTTCTGGACCCAAAAAAAAATCATATTTGAACATTAATGGCAATAATTATGTAACATAATTAATAATTATCATACTTTGTATACAATACAATAACTATTATACATATAATTTGACTTGTAATATGTACCAATGTATTACCAATAAATGGTTTATCTTGTTTATCTTGTGAATCGTAAACGAAGCATAACATGCGAAAATTCAGACATAGAATGTTAATAACGCCTAATTTTTATTTGCAAGCTTTGTGATTGATTCAACATAGACCAGACGAGACTACTGAAAACTCACAATCCCAAATAATCAACAGGTAAATTTGGATTGAAAATAAGAAAGGCTTACATTTATATTACAAAGTTGACAATATAATAATAATGTTCTTATTTCACAGATGGCGCGCAGATCCGTTCGCTCGTGGCTCGTACAGTTTCGTAGCCGTTGGCTCTTCAGGCACTGATTACGACTTACTCGCGGCTCCAGTTGCAGGCACGGATGGAGAGAATAGACTGTTTTTCGCTGGTAAGGTATTTCTATACATAATGATGTTATAATTTTACTGTAGATTAACGACTATTAGATGTTTTTTCTCTTCTTCTTATCAAATGAGAGTGGTAGAGTTGGTGTCGAGAGTTTATCAAGCCGCCCTAAGGGACATGGCTTAACGACTGCCGTACTAGACAAACTATTGGAGATTTAACTTGACTTATACCGGATTGACTAGCCATATTTAGATGTTTTTTCTCTTCTTCTTATCAAATGAGAGTGGCCAACTCTAGTGTCGAGAGTTTATCAAGCCGTCCTAAGGGACATGGCATAACGACTGCCGTCTAGACAAACTATTGGAGATTTAACTTGACTTATACCGGATTGACTAGCCATATTTAGATGTTTTTTCTCTTCTTCTTATCAAATGAGAGTGGCCAACTCTAGTGTCGAGAGTTTATCAAGCCGTCCTAAGGGACATGGCATAACGACTGCCGTTCTAGACAAACTATTGGAGATTTAACTTGACTTTTACCGGATTGACTAGCCATATTATTCACTCTTAAAATTATATCAGGCTTATTACGTCTAAATGCACCCATATTTATTTATAAACTATTGTTACTTACGTGACTTATCTGCGATTAATCCATCCAAATAAGATGTGACATTACTTTGACAAACCTATTTAATTTGATTGAAACTAACTCAAAAACATTATGCATAGGGAATACTTTTCCCTGCTGCTTTCCAGTAATGCTTTAATTTCTATGAGCGAGCTATTTCCATTTCATTCTGAGTGAACATTTTCCCGTAGGTAAATAACCATAGCGAGCAGACAGCATTCTTACGTTCTAGTTCTCTCACAGGATTTCTCATTTGTCCCCTCTACTCTCGAGTTTCTAAATTGAACTATTAAGATGGCTCTTACTTGTTCTTTGTTTTTCTTGGACTGAATAATGACTTCTGAAGGAGCTGCGACGTTTTGTCTAAGACGACGACAAATACCAACATGGAAAAGCAAAGACGGAAATTCATTATTTATTTACGTACTGGAATCTGTTTTTCTATGATTGAATTTGAATTGTTGTTGCTTAGCCTGTTTTGTGATCTAGATTAAGTTATTGCTTTGTTGTTTTAGTAAAATTGTTAAGTATTGTACATATTTTGATTAGAAATACTAATTAGGTTGGACGGAAAAGGTAGTGTAATTAATAATTTTCTTTGTGTTTTTCTGTAATATTTTTTATAAAGAAATGAGCAGTACTAAGTAAAATCATATTGGCTATTTTCCTGCCCTTTGTTTGTATAGCACCTCTGCAATAAAAGTAACGTTATTCTCGTCTAATAAGGACCTGAACAGAAGATTCCTTGTACAACTAGGTACTTACAGACTAAGTTGGAGTGTATTCATGTATTATTCCCTTGCAGGCGAGCACACAATGCGTAACTACCCCGCCACCGTCCACGGAGCGTTCCTCTCTGGTCTCCGCGAGGCTGGTCGCCTCGCTGACTTGCTGCTGCCTCAGCCGCCCATCACCAACGCCAGTGTGGCCGCAGCCACCGCCGCTGCTAATGCTCATGGTTCCTCTTAGAAAAGTGTTAGTTTTAGTTTAGACGTTAGTTTGATTGGATTGCAGGATGGTTTGATTGGATTGCAGGATGGTTTGATTTTTTTTAATGATTTTTTAAAATTATAAATCCAGTAAAATAGATGTTAGTTTTAGTTTGGATGTTAGTTTTTTTAACTAAAACGGGTTTGAATTTTTACCATAGTTTGCCTGATGGTAAGAAAAGGCTATGGCCTAAGATAGAACATGCTTAGGTATCCGATAAGAATCGATTCACTCTCGCTGTAAAATTGCAAAACGTTCTCTAAATTATAAAGCCATTGGTATAGATGTTGCTTTTCAATGCTGCCATTATATAAAAATGAATGGCAAAATAGCCTTGTCTGATTGTACAGCGTTTTGTTAAATTCTGTGACATTTATAGTTGGCATTTTAATTGTAAGTTTGTACCAGCTTCCTGGTGTTTGTGTACTGCTTGATTTAGTTAAGGTTAGACTGCTTTTGTTTCATGTTTGGTTCAAAAAGTAAAATAAGTTTAGATATAGATAGCTAATTTACTAGTGGGATCAGCTATTTAGTTAAAAATTTGACTATCGGCAATATTTGAATTTTTTCGTAACTGTTACACCTGCTTATTAAAAAACTTTAATTGCAAACATTCAAGTATTTCCATGTTACTTTTTGGCTTTGCGTTTAATTGCATTGTTTTTATATTTCTAAATTGTCAACTTTGTTTATGTAATCGAATGATGAACATAGCACTCGTGACGAATTAAAAACAATGTTCTACATCTAAGTACATGTACTGTATAATGTACTTGTTACAATTTGTATTTGTAATTTTATAATCATCCGATTTGTGAGTCAAATATTCTCGTCGTAATTAACATTATATGAATTACAATAAATGATAGCAATAATGCGCAGTTGTGATTTAGACGATAGTTTATTTAAACTTAAATATTCATTAGGCTATTGGACATGGAATAATTGGGTTTAGAATTGACATTATTGAAACATGTCGAATTACTCAATAGTAGAAATAAAAGTAAACGCAAGTCCAATAATTAATAAAATAGTGATAATAATTATTCAAAGAAGTACTGTTGGCAAAAGTTTTTATATGGAATGAAAAGCCTGAAAAAAAACAGTTAAAATATAAATTTTGTATCATAAAATATCTCAAAAAGCATAAATACTACTTTTGCCATCCAGCGTGGTAATGCGGCCAGTATGCTGGGCACGCTGCCCTCTGGTAGTGGGCTGGAGCACTTAGATTATCTTTAGGCTTTTCTAAAGATTTTCTAAGTGCCCCTATTTGTAGTAGTTAGAAGTAGTATGTTTAGTTTTTCTTCCCTTGTTTTTATATTTTATTATTGTAAATAAAGGTAATTAACCACTTATAAATACTGGTTTTACAATTTGAATATGTAATACCTAAAAAGTGTCTTAGTTCTTATATCAACTTTTTCTTTTATTATTAGTGTAAGCAAAATGTAGAATAATATTTTTTTTTTGTAATAGCTCTAGTGTTATTTTGAATAATAAAGATGATCAAAAACGACTGGTTTTTTTTTCGTTAAAAGGTCCCTTTATCTTCATTATTTATTCTAGTCTTTTACGATGGCCGATTGATTGGTCAATTACAGGACAAAAAGTATTACAATGCCATTAATTTTGTCGTACAAAAGGTGTATTAAATCTGATTCGACATAATTGACCAATTAGGTGGACAAATACACCTGCTGGTACACCTGTACCATCTATCTTCAGAACATAAAGCGTAAGTATTGACCATAGTAAGTAACTTCGTATGAGTGACGAACATCTTGTTTTACCGCTCTTATGGTATCTGGTATTTATGTATTTGGGAGGTGGACAACAAGGTACAATAGTAGTCTCCGCCCGGCTATTTCTGATTCTACTAGTCATTTTATTTTTTGTACGGTCACCCATCCAAATATTGACCGCGGCGATAGTTGCTTAATTTGATGATAGTTCTTATGTTGTTTGTTATTGACATACAAATCCACTGGCACCCACTATGCACTGTGTTGGTGTAATATAATTCGTACAATGTTTACTAGGCGTGGCACTGACGGATTTATGACGATTTTTAATTGCATTTTTAATTATTTCCAACGGAGCTGTCGGCAAATTGAAAACCAAGTGAGTGCACAGAATATTATTTATACAGATGGGAAATGAGAAATTGTACGTATTGTTGTCACATAATAGTGCCATCTATTAGGTGAATGTACCTAGGTACTTTATGTTGCATTATTTTGAATGTTTTCAAATGTTTATTTTCCATAGTTATGTAGTTGAAGTAGGTACACATTACTCTTATGTTATTTGTCATATTTATTGTGCATTATTAATAAATCGTCAAAACAACATTCGTAGATCCTGTTACACGTTTTACTAGTTACCTAATATTATTCTAGATTTAGCGTTCCTTGCCAACAGTGACTGATGATGATGATGATCAACTCTCGATACCAGAGTTGGCCACTCTCATTCGATAAGAAGAAGAACAGTGGCTGATGATGATGATGATGAATATTAAAATGGAGCTATAAAATGACCGGTGTACCAGTCGCTAGCTATGCACTCAATGACTTGGATAACATCTAAGCATTTACAACTATTGTTGTAATAATTTAAAAATGGAACTCGTATTTCAGGAAGCCGTTAAATGTCGTGTCAGCTGCTTCCGGCTTCTGATTAATTAAAACATAATGTTGATTAACCAATGAGTTATATAATTATTTGTTAGGTAATGACTTTTGTTAGTTCAAATTTTGAAAATAAGCCAATGCAGTATTATTCTTTTGGTTGGCAAATTTGGCGCTGAATTTTTTTTTGCTTCATGGTGGGCGTAAAGAGATTAATTTAAATAAGAAGAAACGTTTAGTCAGCTAAGCCATTCAAAAATCGGAAGAAAAATATTGATTGACAATAATTTGGACAAAATTGGAACTTAGTATAAATTAAGTTCCAATTGCAGTGATTCAAAAGGTTAAGTACGCCAAAAAAATTAACAAGATTTTTTTATAGTAAGTATGTATTACAGCGGAACCTGTTACAAACACTAAGTCGTAAAATCTAACATTTAACTAATTATAATGATGTTCCAAAGTTATTGGTGCCAATAAATCTCATTTCGTTATAGCTTATCCTGTTATTTTGCTAGAAACAATTAGGGCATCCTACTGTTGATTTCGATGTGAAATCGACTTTATTGTTATTCAATTAAGGTCGATTTTTACGAGGTTTTGATGGTTTATGGTGTTGTTTAATCCAACATCAGATTGCCTAGCCTCCGCCCACTGATTAAAAAGATAAAACGTTGTATAATCGACTGTTTTATTCGGGATATTTTTTATACATTGTTAGCACAATGCGGTCCTATTTGGGAACAAGGTATCCTGGAGCGTCCTTATTTTTTTTCCATACAATGAAATGTATATTGTGCTTTTTGGTGAAATGTATTAATGAAATGCTTATTCTAATATATAAAATAGCTGAAATTAAAATGAAATCAATAATTGTTAAATAAAAAAATATATATACAGTAATTGAAATCGGTATTACATAAAAACCAACACACATAATTAGAAACACATGTCTTACAACATAGTATTTTATATGTAATTAAACATATTATACATAATATTATTTTGTAAAGTTTTACAAGCACTACTTCTACAATTTATTTATATAAGAAAAAGTTTTATGGCAGTTTGATGGCTTACAATTTGATTGTACTGAGCGAGTATGGGACAAAAGCTTTTAATTCTTACAAATGAACAATCTGAACTTCATTCACGACAAAAAAAAAAACTCAGAAACAAACACTCTTCAGTTTTCTCTGTGCCACCGCCTCAATTAACCTTAGCGTTAAAAAAACAGGCGCGCCGGCCGACAAACGAGGAATTAATATAGGTGTCCGAGCCATTTATTCAAGTCCCCACTTTGTCTGTACATTCTTATCTCTTGTTTAATTAGGTATGCATCTGTATTGTTTGCTTAGCTTTTTGTTCGAAGCGTGAATAATTAATCGAAACCTACGTTCCGCTACCGAGGGCTTAATTTATGTTCGATATAGACTAGCTATACCTATACAGTTGTTATCTATAAGGGCATTGTTTAACGTAACTAGCAATTATAATGTCAGGTATATATGTCAGTTATCTTTGGTTGCATGACTCAATCTTGATTATGGAAACGTTATTTTAGTGTCTAGACTACAGATTAAATATATTTTAAAGAAATTTAATGACAATCAAAAATTATAGTAGGTATGTTATTTCGTAAGTAGGTAGATTGAAATGAAATACCCCTTAAAATTTATTCTCGCATTTAAAATGTTTTTTAGAAGTTTAAATAGCACCTTACTAATTATTTCATCTTACTTACAGTAACAAACCTTTGTGATATTTTTCCTTTTATGATCTCCAAAGCTTAAAAAGCTTCAGTACGTTTTTACTAGCGCCATCTCTACGAAATGTGTTGAAGCTTTTATAAACGCTTATGAGTTGAAGGTCCTATGCGCTTGCGACGCTAGCATCGTACGCCATCTGTCGGAAATATGCTAAACTACGAAAACAATGAAAGCTGTTCCCCAAAACTTTATTCAAAAGCTTTGCAAGTTTACCGTAAAAGCTCTGGTACCTCGGAGAGCTTTTATGCGCTTGAGTTATTTGATCTGCAATGCCATCTCTTGAAACTTTACTGTATCAATTGATAAATATGACATACTTTAAAGGTGAGTTTTCGTTAATGTTGTATAGTTCACCGCGAAAATTATAGATGTAGTTTAATCCATAAGCAAGCTTTCTTTATTTTGTAAATATTTTATTACCATAAGATATACTCATATAGATAGATATATGTACTCATTAAAATTATATGTACACATATATACTAGGTACAAGCTGATGTAAAAAAGTAGAATTAATTCCTTTTTTTAAAGAAACTTACGTATATAACCTTTGCCATGTTATTATTTTCAAGGTTGACCCAATCCAAATTAGAGTTATATTCGTATAAATGGTATTTTCTCTATGATCTCAAACCGAATCAACTTTCATCTTAAAAAACAATGTAAATCGGTTATGATTAGGTAGGTCAAGTGTCAAGGTTGAAGTTAGTTTTCCACTGCACCTCATATGACATGACATCTCGTTATTCAGTGCACCAGACCAGATATGTTTTACTATAAAACATGAGTATCTTCTGTGAATCATTCATTGTGAAATTAGAATCTTACAGAGTTTAATGTCTTCCAAAAAAATTATCAAAAAAGTGTCTACAGTTATGGCAGCAATATCATTCTCAGTATTTGTTATTGTACTTATAATTTCTTCAGCTAAATCTGACTGGCAAACACAAACCTCTGTGCAAAATTTCAAACACTATGTCTCAAATATGATAAAAGAACAGAGCTCCAAAATACAGCTGCTGTTAAAAAAAATACAAAATAACGCCCAGTCGGTTCTAGAAAAGATTGATACTATCAAACGGGATTCTACAAAGAAAAGAAGACTAATTGATATTTTGAAGAAAAAGGAATCTAATCACAAATCGCAGTTGGAGTCTCCAATTATGAAGACCAGTTTAGATGTCGCGGACGCAACAGAACCTAGAAGTTTCAGTCACTACCAACCGACAAGCTACGGATCCACTGGTAACGCAAACTATGGTATACCAACATACCATCACCATTCTATAGGATTTGATCCAATAAACATAATGGTTTCAATATCATTGCTATCTTTCTTGTTGCAAGCGTTACAAGGGTTGTTAACTAGAACCAGACTGCCTACGCCAGTGGTTGAAGCGAGAAGTTTAAACGCCATTGAGGAGTGGATGAAAAATTATGAAGATAAAGTGAAAAACGATAAGTTTTATGTGAAGAAGAAATATTTGAAGAAGTATTATTAGTGTGATTATATACCGATGTCATATTTTACGAGCCAATTCAAAGTTTAATGTTACATAACTTTTTTTAAATACTTATATTTTTAGTAGAGATTACTACATTTATATGCACTATTTATTTAGCACAAAATGCAATGTGGTTGTCAATTTATTACTGAAATATTTAAGGATTCAATACGGGGTAACTCTTGTGTTATTAATAGTACTGTTTACGTAATAATTAATTAACAGTGTTTAGAAATAAACTGTTTACTAAATAGTTAAAAAGAATAAAAGTAGCACTTTACTCCCAGTACTAAATATTTTAATGTAAGTCATTAAATTATGCAATCCATTCCAGCGTTAGTTATCTTTGCCCCACTTTCAGTCACTTTAACTAATTGCGTTTTAATGTAGCAACACAATTTCCATTTCATTACGTGCTTTACGAGTCATAAAAGTGAATTAAAACACTAGAACTTTAGCAGATTGCTTCGTGTGGTGATAACAATTCAGCTTAGTATTTACCATAGTAATTGCAACAAAAATAGTTATAGAATGTAAGTTTTAGCGTGTTTTATATTTTAATTAAACAATTTAGAGGATGTTTGTACTAGTTATAATATAAGAGTGGTTAAGTGTAGTGTCGAGAATTTTAAACCACTCTAAAGGCCTATGGCATACTTAAGGAGTGTGTCACTGTTAAATGAGACTTACTATGTAATCTATGTACGCTTTCCATACAAAATGTACACCTTGACAATATGTATGGAGAAGTAAAGACGTTTTAATAAATATTACAATGTTTTATAAAGTTAAATTACCTAAAGAACCTTCTATCTAGGATATATTCTTTCTCTTCAAATCATAACATTTTCTTTTTTCAGGGTATTTCTTGTAATTTATTTGGTAAGGATATCAATTTTTATTAAGTGAGTAATAACCTACGCCAATCTTACTCGTGTCAGGTCTAAGTCATACAGCGTGACTTTTATGATTTGCATAATATCATACATATTGTGACTTGGGATATGAATTGTGTAATATCTTTTTTGTTGTAACATATAACTGCGAGTGCGTTAATAGGGTATATGCATGGAACTGAAATTTGATTTTTGTAAATATACTATAAAAAGATACCAAAATACTAAACGACCTGTGCAAACCCCATATATATCCACGGAAAAATAAAGAAATGATGACCAATTGAAGATTTCATTCCATCTCTTTCTTTCAAAACAGATTTTTCTATGTATTTTGTATGGCGTTAGTGCCCTGTGACGTCACATGGCATGTCGGTTCTCTCTGTCTGATCGTAAACTAAAAACGTGTATAACTGCGTTATTGTTAAAGCTAATTGAAACATAATTTCACTATGCTGATTGTCTGTTAAAAAGCTTACAATGAAGTAATTAAAAAAAAGTTGTGCATCTAATCTAATAATCTAAAAGATCTAATATTAAATAGCCTTTTTTCATAAACGTTATACAGATTGTATTATAATAATGACTTCATTCACTTTTGTCTCTAACTTGCTCAAAAAAATCAACCAGTAGAAGTTTTAATATCGAAGTACTCTTCAGAATTGAGGTTAAGTTAAGTTAAGCCTCTTTGTGGGGACAAAGAGGCTATTGGTGATCAAAAACAAAACAAAAGGAATTTTCTTGGCACAGAATTCTTCAATTTCGCGAGTAGATTCTTATTGAAAACAATGGCAGAGGAAAAGATTATGAGTAATTATTATTTTTGTCTTATTCTGCGAAAGTTTTACTTTGGCGAAAATATTTGTTCTATGTATTTTGAACTTCGAATATTTTGTTAAATGAAACAGAATTGTTAGTTAGTACATATGAGAACAAATTAGCAAATATATCGCTTATCTACTATATAAAAATAAGTCTGGTTTTCCTTCCTGACGCTATAACTCCAGAACGCACGAACCGATTTCCACAGTTTTGCAATCGTTAGAAAAATCTCGGGCTCCGTGAAGTTTATAAGAAAAAAACAAAAAAAAACGAAGCCTTCTAAGGGCGAAACGGAGTTCGCGGGGTTTGCTAGTCTATTTCTAGAAATGAGAAATAGTTAGATTTATACCATACCAATTTAAATCTCATCGTCATTTTTAAAGGGTAAGGGTATGGGTACAAGGATATTTGTACCTATGATTTCGAGAGTGACATAGTCTTTTTAGTTCTAAACTACGCAGTCAAAGCTATAGGTACATATACTCTGGTTTGCCTATTTCAAAATAACAAGGCAGTATTTTCACAACCAGCTATACCAATTCAGGTTATTTCACCCAGTCCGTGCATTATTTATTCTGTTAAACGTTACTTACGAATTCAATTCTCTCCTTAGACGGGCAATGCCGCTTTGTTCGAAACAATTGAGAATTATTTGAAAGCATGTGGTTTGTATTGTACAGTATTGGACCGTTTCCGGATTGATATCAACGTTATTGTGTTTGGAGATCGATAGAATATCTTAAGACCATGTTTTGTTTAGTTAGTCAACTATTTAAAGATAAATAATACAGTATAACTATAAATATGAGGCTGGAATAATTATTTTGAAAACTAAAACTTATGAGTGACAAGACAAGACTGTGACAAGATTAACCAACATTTACAAAAGCTCGTGGAGTTCTTATTTATAGATACTTTTCACGGGAACTTACACTTGCCTTCTAACGCATAACATATTTTTCTTATCTTTATTTTAAATTAAATGACATAAATCACATTTGATTATGATAAGAGTAGATTTCTTTCTAAATTTGATAACGTAAATAACTTGATGCATAATAAAGCCTGGTTTTTAAATAAGCTTTACGTATCAAATCAATCATTATTAGCAGATTAATATAAAATTCTAGTAAAAATAGCCCGCACTTAATCACATAAAGTGTTTACCAATTCATATGCGTAACCCGAGCTCGAACCTTTTTTACTTCAATTTTAATTTAAATTTAAGCATTTAGTGTTGGCTTAGGACGGTTTCAGTAAAAATCCCGGTATTATCCCCCGTCGGGTAGCAGACAAGCAAGAGCCTCGGTGTGAGGTGACCATGCATTTTCGACATTCTATCGGACCTTTCGGTGTATTTTTTTTAAACCAATTGATACAATTTGAAATTTACAAATAACCCTACCTGAGGCTTATTCTAACATAAAAAATTTAACTGTTTTATTTGTACATTGTGTGCCCGTCTGCAAAATTAAGTACCTATCGATTTACGAAGAGGCAGCTTTTTATGCTCACATACAGTTCCTTCTTTGGTAAGATAAATACGTAGAAGTCATATATAATATAATTATGAGGTTATACCTAGGTTCATCTTACCTATAATAAAATTTAAGTAGCAGAAAAAAGCAAGTGCGGGATTACATAGATCCACCGATCGTGATAAATGGCGTCTTATGGTACACAACATTGTTTGGGGTCATCACGATGCTCAGCATTGAGCTATCGCTCAAAGGAGGAGGAGCAGAAAATTATTATTAGTGAAAAATAGGTATCACCAGCTATCTGTAGTAATACAGAGATAAGAAAAATGTAAAGGACTCCTTTTACTATTTTAATCAATATTTTCAATTAAAACTGACAATGTATCTATAAAGCTGGTCACCCTACGCATGTTCGTACTAAGCCCCGTGACGTAGGTTAATGCATCATGGCGCGGATTTTAGATCCTGCATAAACTATTCGCAGATGAGAGCAGTGACATCGTACGTACGAATTTGGGGATCGTTTCATTTTACATGATTCTGTGTGGGAAGCTCCACAGGATTTAAACGCCTTCAGGATTGTGAATAGCAAAGCACTCCGGTATGTTGCTGTCGCACTATGATAAGGCGCTTGTAAGCAGTTACGTTTGATATTGGGACCTAGGTATTTATATGGGCATCGAACAAAATGCTATACATTTACTAGAATCAATACTACTTAGAATCAGTAGGTACATATTATAAAGTTTTCGAAGTGGGCGGTCTGATATTTATTCAACTGTCCGTCATTCGCACACATCAAAAGACTTTAACCCTTCATTTCTGCACCAAAAAATAATAACAACTGTCAGTCCATTGGCACATTCGTTCATCTATCGCCCGCTAAACAAAACAAGATCTTTGAATTTAGAATCCACATTTTCTCACAATGTAACTGTCAAAAGCTGTCAAAAAAATCTAAATCGTAGCGTTGACAACCCTTTTAGGCGTCCCCTTTCATGTGATTTCTTAATTTAATTCTCAGCTGCGTTTTCTTTGGACAAATCGCTTTTTGTACTAATTTGACAGTTAGTTGACAAGAGTACAGAATGCTTAGCGACATTGTTAACTTGATCCAGTTTTGTATTCTATGCGTCACAGTTACCGCTTTATTTGTCGAAAGGTTGACAAAACAGGTAAACCATGTTTTGTTCTGATGGTTAATCCGAGCTAAGTAACTGAGAAATATTGTTTGAACAAAAATCGGAAGTTTGATACTAAGAATTTGTAAATTTTTTATGCATTTTCTTTCTTCTATTACAGAATATTGTCAGTTTATGTAGGTATAGATAAGAATTTAAATTTTTAGATTCGTTGCATAAAAATGTTAGCCTATTTATGTCAATCAGAAATTAAAACACAAAACGGACATCAAACAGACCGGTCGAACCGTAATTACGATATTATTTGAACACATGCCCACAAGTTTTATCAAAGGACAAAGAGTAACAACCCTTCTGTCGTTTAAATTCTCTATGAGATTTGTATGTTCAATCTAAACATTCATTAGGAAAATTTTGAAAAATCTATTCAAATTTCATACAGTCCCCCCTTTAAACCGCTTAGCCTAATTATATAAAACATTGGTACGGCACAAAAGCTTTTTCTGCTCTTTTTATGGAATGTCGCATTACAGAAACTACTTTATAGAATTAACTGCAAATTATTTTTGGGTTATCTAAGGTCTTATTGAGATTATGAATGAAAAAAATACCTATTTACAGTTTTAAAATAAATTAAAGCTCATGACAGATATTTATTTATGTATTTAAATGAAATTAATTAGTAACAAGCTAAGCTGAGTATATCGGAAGTTTCATTTAAGAGCTTCACTTTTTAATACAAAGCATGATCCATCTTCGGTCAAAAGTTTTACGTGTAGGTATGTATCGCTTCAGGTGATCTAGAAGTCTAACACCAAATTTTAAAGAATATAACAAATGTTAGTCAATATAATAACAACCTTCTAAAACATAACAGATATCAAATGAACTTACCAAAAACCTTACTTTCCAACACAAAACGTTATCAAGTTGTTTCCTTTTCTAGACAACCTACGCAATCCCTTATATATTTATGCACATAATAAGGGCTCATTCTATCTGTGTTCCCCTTCGCATGTTTGTTTGATCTTTAAGCAAGTGATGAGGGAAGTAATCTGTAGCGTAGAGAGGTAAGTGAAGAATATTTTAATCCTTGAATAAATATAAGGAGATACTATGAGTAGCTTTTTGTATAGCTTCTTGTTTATATTGGACATCATAACAATGGTAAAATTAAATAAATAAATAAATATTTCGGGACATTGCACACAGCGCCATCTAGCCCCACACTAAGCAAACGCTTGTGTTGTGGGTACTAGATAACGGATATAATACTTATATACTTTTCTTTTGTGAATACATACTAATAAATGAAATACTTTAAATAATAAAATAAATATTAAATAGGTAAGTACATTATAATTGGATGCAGAAATAGGTATGTATGTACTCGTATATGTTGTTGGTTTTCGACCCCAACGGATCATAACCGTTTTAGTTTTATGCGGATGAGGCTGCGTGAAACCACTGGTATTAGGTATATTTTTATAAAGTAACATAGTTTTTGTGTTTAACAATTTAGTATGAATATATGTAATAAGAATGGGAAAAACATGTATTAAACATTGAAAAGTCTATAACTCCGTAAAAAATGTATCGATAATAAATCTTTATAGTAAGTACCTACCTACACTTATTTCGCAACCTACAATAATTTACGTAATATGCATTAATGTGAAGTTATTAAATTTCAACACCATCTTAAGCACGCCCAGCCTAACAAAATGCACAAACATCAAAGCGCGTTTTTTCTCCGAACATTATTTTATTACCCTCCCTAATAATCCCAAGAAACTCCCTAAACAAGCCAAAAATTTCAAGAGCATCTTCAATCAAAGGCCAACGAAATGTCCCTTCGGCGCTCGTCAAAGGTTGGCAAATATAAAATTCATTACTGCACCTCTCTCGCTAATTTGTCCCCTCTTGCAGGCTCCGAGGGTACCTAATATCCTTTAAACCGTGAAGACGTCAAAGGCGATCCTCGAGACGGCACTTGTCTATTTGTAATTCAATATGAAAATCTTTCGCGCCGTGCGAGGGATTAAAAAGAGGAATGGGAGCAAACTGGATATGTCACAAGCAAATAGACTTGATCAAACATTTAAGGAGTAACTGTTTATGTTTTGCTGTATACTGAATTACGATTTAAAAGTTTATAGCTTCATTAAATATTATTCGATTGTAACTAAACTATAGGTATATTGACATTCAATTAAAACTTTTTGTTTTCAGTTCACTCTCCTACCTCGTTAGTTAAAATATCATAGTATGGTTTTTATACATCAATATTTTCCTTCAAAGGCTTTTATCAAATAATTACGATCTTTTTCCATGTGGAATGGGTTTGCACTTGACTTTTTTTTTTTTGTTCAAGCTGTGTACACTTATCTTAGGAATTTGTTCTGGATCAAAACCAGTTTTGAATGTATACTTAGCTTATTTGGGAACACATTCTGTTTTGTGTACCATTATAAATAAATATAACGAACTATATGTCAGACACTGGTAAAATTAAGATGAAAAGTTTTAACATAACAGTCAATTGCTCGTGTTTTTTCAATAGGCACTTCTAGATTTTCGTAGCATCTCCCTCCCACAGCTGAGAAATGACTTGCAGTGAGCATCGGCCCTCGTCTGAAGAGCTGAGCCACGTTGAATAAAATTTTGCGAAGCTCTTTAGATGAATATTATAATTCAAATATAGAAATTTATTTTGTAGCTGCAAAACGAAATTTTGAACAAGATACGATCAAATTGAATCCAGCTTGTTTGGGGTTTTTAAATATTTTATAGATATTTTGTAGATAAATACTTGGATACTGTACGTAACTACAAACAACATAAAAATATATAGCTTCTAGTATTATTATTCTCGTGTAGAAGCCCGCCGTTTCACTCTCGTAGCTTGGCGATAAAAAAATTAGTCATTTTTACTTTTGTTACTCTATGCTATCACCATATTTAACTCACGATGTTGGGCGCGGTATCAAATTGGATTATAATCCGACCTTTAAACCAATAAACGTAAAAATATGAAGTGAAACTTATCTCATACAGGTAAACCAATACCAATCCGTGCTGTTTCTGTTTTGCACCAGACATGGCTTCCCGATTCGCCAATTTATAGAGGATTTGCTTCGTGAAGTCTATTTGCTCTAAGCAAAATCCAGGTTTATGTAATGTAGGAATATTGTATCTGGGATAGCGAACTAACTTGAAAGGATTTGTGCGATGTGCGTGGAAGCCTAAATTCAGGATTAGGTCTAGACGAGGATTTTAGTAAGATGTTTGAAACTTTTTCAGCCTTTTATAAACTGTTTCTCTATGATGTTGGGATATTTTTAGATCGATGAAGGTGAAAAAGGATTTGATGTATTATATAGGCAAACTAAAAGGTTAGATAAAAGTTTAAGTACCTACTTAGTTTTACTACTTAGTTTTTTCAGAAAATACATAAAGTTGGATTAATGTTTGTATATTTACTTAGTTTTTCAGGCAATATAAAAAGTAGATACTTAACTATTAGAAGTATAAAAAATATATCGCTAAAGATTAACGATGTAATCCTTGGATGAAGAAAAATACAAAGGTTTTATATATCTGGTAAACAGATCAAAAAACAGATAAAGCAAGGCACATAAGTGAAGTAACAAATAGGTTTATACAATAGGTACTAACTACAACAACGATTTATCCAACTCGAATTATCTCAGCCTTCCGTATATCCTAGAAGAAGTATTTCACCAAAAACTTTCTTACACACTTTTCTTCTGGAAGTTTATTCGGCTCTGTAATAAATACGAATCGGACGTTTTATTTGGGCTTATTTTCAACGTCAACTCCCTTATTTCTATTGACATTTTCATCGAAAAGTTTCTGGTTATCTCTGTTGGCAAACTCTTGTTTTGAGTTCTGCTATTGATGCCAAGGACTTATCTTTGAGATGTTTCAGTTTTGCAAAACACGGCGTTGAGATTAGTAAGACACGAGTGGACTGAAACTTTGCTGATAACGTAAAATGAAATCGGTCCCTTGAGTAATCTCTGTCTTTTAAATATTTTGAGTAAAATAAGCGCAGTTGTACAAATAGGTAGCTATCGTCTTCATAATAAGTTAGTTAATCTGTTCTGTCTGTGTGCTTTCATTATTATATAATGAACAAGGATAATGAATTAAACATGTTACACGCGAAACAAATTACAAAATTAAAAGAAGCATTTTTCTCGCTGACTAAGAAGAATTATGTCGTTAGTTTCTATTTTTCTCTTTACTTATTATTAATATATTTGGTAATTATATATTTTTAGTAGGTACTTATTTGAGCTCCAGTCTTCAGTTCTAAACAGCTAGGTCTGCCAAGAGATCCCTGCATCTTGCCAACTGTTACGAACTATTTGCATAGAAGGCAACTGTTATATATTCTGTCGCGGAGAACTTTCCAGACGTTTGATCGGTAAACCACTGACGGTTATACCATATGCTGCCTCATTATGTGGTTAGTTAGAGAAAGTTTTTGTTTGACAGACGCAAACTAGACACTAATCGTATCGGAGTTGGAAGATGCCGCTAGGGATTTTCTAGTCTTCGCTAACTTCAAGCAGCTGAAACAAAATATATAAATATACACTTTTTAGAAATGGATATCGTATTTTAATACTCATACGGCAGTTTATAGAAATTGTCTTGTAATATCTGCCCATTAAAACATCGGGTCTTAATTTATACTAAAAGTCTTTTTCTATTACCTATTTATCAGTAATGACCTTGCACACCAGCCTATTATTACATTAAATCGCAACAAACTTACTTTCAATTTAAATTTCCTTATAAGCTACGACTGGCACTGTACATAAGTATTCTATTACTCATACAAGACAAGTCAATTTAATTTTTATTAAGGTTCACATTACACGTTATATTTATGAAAATTTCTTAAGTGCGTATTCAAATTCTTCATAATGCTCGCACAATTAAGACCCGTTAATTACCCTGGCTGTACTTACACCGTCATGTACTTTATACTAATGGCTCCTTACTTTCATCTCAATATGCCACGACAGTTTAATAATCCGTTGAAAGCGTTGACATAGTATAGAAAAGAATTGGTCATTCCAATACAGCATCACTGAACATAACACAAGAAACAAGTCGACACAGGAAATTAAGTATCGAGTACCGATGAAAATTTGAAGGTTACATCCAGGTAAGTTTGAAACTACCCCATTACATAAACTACCTTCAAAACTGATAAATTTCAATCAGCTGCTCAGCTAAACAGTGTTTTGTGTCTAACACTCGTAAAAAAATAGGAAAAAGAGTAACCGAAAAAACACTGTTCATAGACATGTTTAAACACTGATAAGTTTTATTAAATAAGATGGTCAGAGTGCTTTGCTTACATAAAAGGGTGGAATAAGTGCACTTAGGCCAATCCAGATAATATTTCTATGTCGATGGTTGAAAGCACCTCTGCGGTTTCTGATCACATCGCAAATCAGTTTTGACAAGCTTTTACACATTGCATTTAAGCCGGAGGGTATAGAACATGCGGTATCTTGAATGAGTATCTTTATTGAATTAAAGGTGTTAAGTTATATAAATACCGTTATGTTACCCTTAAGGCGTTTGATGGCAAAAAATTGTACGTAACAAAACACTGTCAATTACATTGTATACTTAACTATTTTGTTAGTAAATATCGGGTTAATAAAGCTGAAACAAATCAGTCTTTATAATAATAATAATACATTTATTCATCTATAGTGTTACAGCGTTATTATAATAGGTAGGTATGTGATTTAATAATAAAGTGTTTCACTATGAGATAAGTCTTACATTTATAACCTATTTACATTTTGAGTGACGATTCGATCAGTTATTGTAATTCATTACCTAGCTAATTAAGTAGGTATCTATTATAATTGATATTAATATGAGACAATTTAAAAAGAATAAATAAATTAAACATTTGTTAAACATATGTAGTTAAACATATGTAGTTAAACATATGTAGTTAAACATATGTAGTTAGTTACTTACACTAATTTTCAGCTGTATAGGGGCTTCTTCTATATAGCTTGAAACTGTGTATTAAAAATTGTATCAACAGTATTGTCCTCTCGGACATGCAATATTAATATAGGCTTCCTTGCAATCTTCATTATGCATCCCAATGTTTTAGCACACAGTTTTCATAATTTCTAAAATGGAAAACTGGGCCAGAGTAAAAGAGTTAAAATTCTGAAGGCCTCTGGGTTAACTGAATCTGAACAAAGCGAATACAGCAATATTTTTGTCATAACTGATTCCCATAATTTTGGAAAGTCGCAAGACGATTACTTCAACTACTCGTAGGAAGGTACTTAGTACTTAGACAGGACTGTACTTATATTAAGTGAGGCTCTGAAGATAGGTTCTTTGAGCATTACTAATAGACTGAGGTGACTGGCAAATTAATATTCAACGTAACATACCTCTTGTACAAAATAGTAGCAGACTAGAGGTAGGAAGTACTCGTTGATTATAATCTACCTATAGGTAGTGTATTTTATATTACGATAGTGACTTACTTTATTGTCGAGAGTTTTCGAGCCCTCAAGAGCTCTGTGTGTCAAGGATACTACCACTTATTTGTCATAGTACCTACCAATTGCTAGGAATACTACTTCTCTAGGACAATTTCACGGCTTACTGTCAACTTGGAAAGACTCAGACAGTTTGGTTGAGTCGACAAAATCGAATTATAATAATATGTCTTTATTGCACACCAACATGAAAGAAATACATGGAAGGATAAATTTATGATGACGTACATATGGGCGGACTAATCGCCTTAAGCGGTTTCTTCCAGCAACCTTTGGATGGACACGATTAGCTGAGAAGAAAAGGGTCAGAGGTGTAGTTACTAAAACAAATATAAAGAATTTATAAATACATACAAAAAAAATATCTATCTACAACAACAAATACCTACACAATCAAGGAAATAATGTTTTTGTTGGTGACAACTCAGCCCAATTTTCACTTGTCACAGTCTGCAACCGATATCATCACTGCTTAAAAAGGTAACCAAACAAAGATACAAAGTGAAATTTACATTATAGTCGTCATATTAAAATATAGTTAAATATTACATGCCGCTCAAGATGTTCGAAAGTTCACGACACCAGAGTTGGATACTTTTATATGAACTCATGCTAATATAAATGCAAAGGATATATGAATTTATCTGCATCAGAAAACTAGCCGTACTTATACGTACATAATTAAAATTACCACAAAATCCCATAAAAACGTTAAAGTGTTCAAGCTCCATTCTCGAAGCGTTTTCCTCGCCGAATATTTACGCTGGGCTGATTGACGTGGGTACTTTTAAATAACAGTAATTAAACGCTAGCCTACGATCGGTCATCGCGCCGACACGCGCTTGACGTTTTAAGTGAGTGCCTTAATATAGGAGCCAACTGACAGGATTAAAAGGTGGGTCAATATTTAGTTTGTTCCTTATGATGAAAAAAATTATAAATTGGATGTTAACAATCATAACATTACTTTTGGTCTTGCTTTCTAAAGTATACCAAAGAGTTGGAGGTCCAAATTTGTATAAGGTACCTTGCATTTATAAAAGGTTACATGTAAAATATTTTACCGCGGAGATAAATAGTTTTCGAAACATAAATTATTGAAAATCGAAAAATTAACCTTGATTGAAACTTGGGTCACCCCGACTTGGACAGGTTAGGTTAGAAGTTCGTGGTTATTTTTTTATAAACCACAGAAGTAATCTCTGTGGCGATACAGTAATTAAAATAAATTGAAACTTGGGGCACCCCGACTTGGACAGGTTAGGTTGTCTTGGTCGCTATGACCCTAGAGTGTAATATAAAAGTGCGGAAGGTAGGTCAAAATGTATACTTTTTGCTTTGCCGTAGTCTGCTCAAAATATAAGTAGATGGCAGTGGATTTATGTTCGCTGTTGTTGAGTAGCGTATAATACTCTTAAGACCATATTATATCACCATACAAAAAAACACAGTGATCAGTCCATTTAATAAATTACTAGCGAGATTTTTAATATGTGCATATTTTATTCTATAACTATGTAATTCAGAATAAATAGTAACCACCTCTCGCACTATATTGTGCATACCATTTTGTAGTTACTTTACACGAGAAGGAAAAGTCAAACATATTTTTCTAGTTGACCTAAATTCCTGGTGATGTTTATTATAAAAATATTTGTGTAAAGTACTACTTTGAAAATAACATTGAGTTAGATTAACACACTAAGAGAGAAAGAATGTACCTACAGAGTAATTGTGCAGTCAGATTAATAAGATTACTTGTTAATTAATTTTATTTCTTACTCTACTCTACAGGTACTCAAAGCCACTCTTAGTTATACATAAATAACGATCTTAAAGTACTTGTATAATGTATTAGCTTAATATTAACAATACTTTTTTTTTTTTTTTAGCAAGTAATTGATAATATAATTATTTATTTAATAAAAACTTATAAAACAAATTTTACTAATTTAAAATAAAAACTTAAGTAATTAATACCTAACTTATAAACTAAAACTTTTAATAAACTTAAAACACCTATAAAAAAAGTATATCCGTAGGCAACGTTCCCAGCATGCTGGCGGCATTGCCACGTTGGATGGCAATGCTTATCCTTTGCGCCAAGAATGCGCCAGCATGCTGGTCACGGGTTGCCTGAACTATCTGTTCTACTAAAAATTTATATATTTTATGGGCTCCCGGTCCCCACGGCCCCAATGTTTCCACGCCAAAAGGCTCAAATATATAACCCCGACCTAGTGTGATATATTTGAGCCTTTTTCGCTGTTCAGCAAGAATAGCCGCCGCCTTGTTAATTGTACATCATCGCTTATTCAACCCTGGACCCATTATTTTATATATAATCGGCACTAAATCTCTCTCGGCAGAGGGGCACTTAAAGCCATGCAAGTAGTATGTTTTCGTAATTACAACCGCCGCGAATTATGACCTACACGTCCGCGTGTAAATTATAAATCAACAGTAACATTTCGCTCAGTCAAACATTTATATTAACTCCTCGCTCACATAACTCAGCTGCGCCTTTTGTGCGAAAAAAGCGAAACAAGCGAAAAAGCGGAATGAGCGAAATTTTCAGACTCAGAGAATCGGGTATTAAAAATCATTTATTCAGTGTTTTCTGCCCCCAGAGTGTGATCTTGTGGCTACATCGTCGAGGTATGACATCTAACGACAGTAATAACCCTGGAATGGCCGAAATTGAATGGAAGGTAGAAAGTTCAGGGATAATGGACAGGTTAAATAATTGACGCCATTCTCAGTGGAAAAGAAGAGGTGATACCGGAGACATCGGACTGAGTCTTCAAATTGTAATAGAGATAGATGGGATTAAATCTGTTTTCTTAATAATATATTTTTTGTAGAGTTATGCTACGAGAACAGGAAATGACAGTATAAAAAAAATAAAAAAAAACGTTTACTACTTTTATATGAATTGATTTATTTTACTGATTGCTACTTCGTGGCAACATTACAGCAAAAATAATTGGGTCTGTTATGAAACAAAAATCTTATGATTTACTCTTAGTTGCAAGCATCGTACCCTTACAATAAAAATAAAGTCAACTTATACCACATTCCCTAAAAATTCTTGAAGAAAATCCCTCGTAAACGCTGAAACGTTGCCGTTCCATAACAAAAAGTAGCAGTTTACTATAGCACAACAAAAACAAAGCAATGAACGAGTAAATTCTGTGCAGAGGCCATTATAGCTATAGTTTGAAAACAAAACGCCGAAACACAATAAAAAGTTAAAGCCTACGGCCGTGTTAGGCTTTATCTCGCTTACATAAATAGCGTAGACTATATTTTAAGGCAGTGACATAACTTTTGTTTAGTTTGAAAAACCAACTCATAAATAATAATAATATATTTATTTCGTATATCTCGTTATAATGTCGCCACTTGAAAGTTTCTTGGGGTCATTTTAAAAGGAGTTCATCTTATTAGATGATATTTGTGTTAGTTAACTATTAATAAATTTACTCTAATATGTAATTCTTTTTTTTATCGAATGAGAGTGGCCAACTCTGGTGTCAAGAGTTTATCACTGCCGTACTAGACAAACAGCCGGGACCTAAAATTTAACGTGTTATTACGACGAAGCGCCCAAAATGGAATGCCACTTTGCCACCCATCCATGGACTTACGGCGTCGACCTTTGCTTAACATTGGTAATCGCATGCGGTTGCTTCCGCTAGCTTAGCTACGGGCGCTTCGTCAATATGTAATTGAAAACGGCATACCTTGATTACATTTAATTTCGTGTTTTATTTTTTCATGTTTATCTATTTGAAACTTAGTCTAAAGTACAGAATTCAAATAAATTAATATAAAAAGTTTACATAGGTCACAATAAAAAAGTAGGGTCTTAGATTTTGTTTCCTAGCTTTATACCATAAAAAGTTTAGTTCTGATTCTGAGAAAAATATTTACAGAAACTTTGGTAACTGTAACAATATCTATAAATCGTGTAAATATTGCCAAGTCGGGAGTTTAGTATGAACAATTTTAGTTTGTTAACATTGGCCGGGACAGTATTAAAGTACGATAATAAATAGTTAATTATCGGCTGTCACAAGCGATCTCAGTATTGCTTGCAGATGTTGTCAACATTTTACACATAAATTAATATGTAAACTATGATATAACGTTAATATTTTGGTCTTGATATATTATCTCGAAAAATAGTAAGAAACTTATTTGTGGATAACGATTGCATAGATTGCATATAATAAGTACTAAATACAAGCATTTTTTTGTTTATGTAATTTGATAATAACATTATCTCATTTGATAAAATATTAAGCTTAAATTTTATATGGAAATCGATTTACCGTTTCAGAGCAACGTTAATGTTATATACAGGCCCACAAATCAATAGATTCACAGATAGTAGGTACATACGAGTACACTAGGCACGTCGAATTATCTTTGTTTCGGGTCAGGACTAAGATTGGATACCTCGAATTTAATGAAATTGATACTCTAGTTTACAACACCGCGGAGGTAACCTAGCTACTTCAGCAGCTTTATTTTCTTAGAAATCCCAAGTTGTTGAACTTTTGCCTTATAAAGAACAAACTAGAACAACGATTATTAAAAGTAATATCAAGCCATAAAATACTCGAGCTCGTTTTGTGTATGAAAGTGGAACTTTTAAACCCTTGTGATATGAAACTTTTTGATATTTTATGCCCGCACTCTGTCACTCAGTCGAAATGATGTTTGTTTGTTATAACAAAACTTATGAGCACATTACTTTCATTGCTTATTAGTTTAAGTAGTTGTTTTAGTCACATATTGCTTTACTTAACTGTTTTCGTACGTTCAACTTAAGTAAATTATTAAGAGTATAGTTTGGCTTGTATGAAATTTATACATATTAGGGATGGAATACGTAGAACTTATTGTAACTAAGAGATGTAGAACATAAATTTTTTTTTTATCATTTTTATGTGTGTAATATCAGCTTTTATCTGTACTTATTTTCCTTTTTACGTGGATTTTTCTGGAATACTGTAAATAATTAGATAAATTATAAAATTTCTCAAAAGTTGCGTACCCCTGCACAGTTAAGTGCGTAAGATTATGATTCCGTGCGTGCGTAAAATATAGCAGCGCGGCGCTGGCGCGGCGCCCGCGCACTAAACTCTTGATTGGGATCTAGATTCTAACGCAGCTTTGATAAATGAGTGTATGCGGCTCGTAAACACTGTAACCAGATGAGATTGGAAGTCTTGTACTATTTGTATGTGTCTAGAAAGTATTTTATTCACACTTTTTGTTTTATAATACATTATTTGATTTAAGATGTACTGCATGGAGCTCAGAGAGCAAAATAACTGCTGCAATTATTGTATTTATCGGCATGTGCAAATGTACATACCTGTACACATAAATTACCAGCAAAAAACAAATTGATGATTAAGAATGTGTCTTTTGAAAACTACAAAGTAAACTTTAAATCATGATCACAAGTTCCTGTATAAAAAGTCATTCGTTAGGTTACAAAACCAAACACTTGCGAGAAATCGATGTTGCGTGTAGACTCAACTGCTATACTTTGTTGTTCAAACACATAATAATAGTTTGTATAATCCTTTCTGAAAGCAATTACTGTTAAAATGTATTCTACATACATACTTATTACGTGAACTATTATTTGTTTTTATAATATCCAAACCATTCGTTGTCTAGTTACGGTAGATTAAGTGTTTTGTGGCAGCAAACCAAAATTGCTTCCTGTGATTTGACCACCATGGTTTTAATATAATAAAAATCTTAGTTCAGTTACTTAAAAATAATATAATGTAGTTAATTTTTGTTTAATTACCCATAAGGTCATGGTTATCGACTACCAAATGTACATATGTATATAAATCAGTTTAATAGTGGACAGAAAGCTAAAAGGAAGAAAAATAACAGACATAACGTATAACTTTAACAAAAACCAACGCTTTCAGGTAATTCTCAAAAAGTAACCGTAATTACCTCTCCTAATAAAGACGTGTGTACTCATTCCAACAAGAATCTCTTGAGTTAATTTTTTAAACCCTCACATGGACTGCCGTAAAGCTAACAACTGTGGAAAAAGAAAAATGGAGTCGAGGGCAAGAAATCCGTGTGTTTCGCCAGCTAAATACTTTAGCCACTACTCGGGCAGTAAATATTTTATGTGCCCACCTGAAACCTGCCTCGGCGGTGGCACTAAAGCCATTTAGTTTTCCTGAAACGAGAATTTATGTTGCTTTGGGGTTGATTTGATTCTTTCCTAGTTCAATTACCACTGATTTTACGAGGGCTTCCTTATTAGTTTTGTTCTTGATTAGTTTAATGGTGAAAAGTGTTAGTGAGTTGGGCGTATCGTTCACTTTGATTACGAGCTTCGTGGCTCGTTTTTGGGTGTTTGCGGGAACATTTTGTCGATTTTTTCTCGTTAATAGTGAACCATAATATAGTTAAAAGTGTTTCCTTCCAATTTGAGTCTGTAATACGTTAAATTTAATAGATATAATAAGAAAAAGTCAAAATTAATATTAGTAGTTTTTGCAGAATTTCAAGAACTGTCACTTTGGTTCTGTTAAATTAGCCTACTATCAAAATTAAATTATTAAAATTACTTACCCCTGTTTTAATCTTAACAGTATAATAATATTAACAATTTAATCACTTTATCTAGTAATTTGTTTATAAAAAGAAGCAAAATACTAAGTCCACAGTAATGACTAAGGATGGAAGTGTCTTTCAATTCCTCTTCAAATTGCATTAGGTCTCGCCGTTTTATTGCCCTCTGCTTCACTTTCACAAAGAACTTTGAAGCCGATGCTAATTAAACGAACCGACTTGATTAATAAGTCACCCTTAACTATTTAACAAGTTACTATTGTCCTCTTAGATTAGGAGACCGTGTTGAATTATCACTAATCATCATAATCTAATCACTAACCATTTAAAACTTTGGCATCGTATATTAGTTGGTACCATGTTGCTATTTGAGTACTCAGTTGCTTCAGATTAATCTTTTTTATTGATTAAACGGCAGCATTATTTAAAAAACATATTATGATAACCCACAGCTAGAAGCTTATTTTGGCTCCTAAGTCACCTAAAGTTACCCTGAGCTACAAGGATCCTTAGGTCCATTTGAAAAGTTTGTCCAATTCACTAAGAAATGATGTAGTTCAAAGTGGCTCGCATGCATGTATTGGAATCTCTTGGATTTTTTACTAGTTACCAAGTTGTCCCACCGTTCCTAAAGTACAATTTTCTTCTTATAAAAAGAAGAAAAAGGCGCGGGGTCGGATTAAAGAGCGGGGATGTTCAGGGCTTTAATTATACTCTGTTTAAACAAATCGGTGTAAAACAGGCGATGTAGCGGAATTCCGGATTGTAGAATGAATTGTGAATTCGACGAGAGGTCAAATTAATTCGTGGCTTCTAATTGGTATTTGCTAAGTTCAAAGTACTTTTTTGTGAGGTGAAATGAGATTTCCAGGTGTTTGTAGCTATGGTTGGTAGGTGTGGGGAATTGAATAGATTTGGTACGAATAATGAGATTGAATGTTGTTTGTAGTTTATTTTGATGCAGTTCCATTGGAAGTGGATTTATTTATGTCCAACTGCATTAATTTTAATTTTAATATTTTCTATTTTTTTCCCATACAAATCTCTAAAAATTGTTTTAGTGCTAAGCTTAATCTGAATATAATAGAAAACAATATAATATGCTGATTAATTATTCACTCAAAATAAATGCTGATGCTCTAATAATTTACATAAAACACAATATTTTTTACCCCTTCATTAGCTAACTTCATACTTCCACGTTTTTAAACAAGATTGATAGCAATAATGAAACAAACAACGTAACCCAATTAACCATCGAGCACGTTACCTCCACCGTTTCCTCCCACAATAACAGGCACACTATAAAACTCAAAACACCTAAAAACTTTTAACTGCTGAGTAAATCGCGCAATTACAAGGGCATGTTATGAATAGGAGTTATCAGAGTGAATGAGCGGCGATCTCAAAGGCTACCGGGCTGCAGTCACATTCCAATACACCTTGCTTCTGGGAGGCGCACTATTTGATAGACACAGTATGAGCTGTTACTATAGCTTTATTTTGCTTCGACGTCACCTCCTTAGTCTCTTAAAAACATGATCTCGAAACGTGCTGTCAGTGTATTATGTGTTCTGTGCCAGTGTCAGTAAGGTCGGCATCACATACCGTGATGCGATGTAGCATCGTGACTAGGCTGTGTGTGGATATTTCATGTTAGGTGGGATGTAGTCAAACTTCAAACATATCTTAGCTTAAAAGAAAAAGCCCTAACAAGTGCTGCCTGTGCATGTAAAACAATGATACACAAATTTGCAAGTGTCAGTTTGAAGGTTTATTGAGCTTCCATTAATTGATTACGTTAATTTAGTTCCGGAACTTAACGAGTACAAGGTACACAAATAGCCAACAAGTTTTCTCATAAAAATCGAATCCAGATGATAAGACAATCTTATTTAAATTATACATGAGTGAAAACCGTTTAGTTAACCTATTGAATCTTATTTTTAGAAAATGACATTGTTTTGACAAGTAAAATTGTAAAATGAATACTCGTAACAGTTGGATTTTGCAAACATTTCTTGTAAATCTTTCTATTAAATAAATTATAAGTGAGGCTGTGGTGATTCAAGATGGATGTAAACATTATCCTACCAAACCTAATGCAAATAATGCGAATATGCAAATGTAAAAAGAGTCAGTTTTCGATTGTGCCCAAGTGCCCATACTGTCTATACAATATCCCAGTTATCACTAACTATTACAGCAACTGTGTATGGGAACAATTAGCGTATTTCCTCAATGACGGCAGAGAAATAAAGAAGCTTTATCGCTGACGTGCGATTATGGGGCTTTATGTGAAACTTTATTGATGAATCCGAGAGAGTTGCTACTCGTTTGAGATTTACGCTGGGAAACAGACTTGAGAAAACCTGTTACCTGTTTTGGTAGTTAAATGATAGATTAATATGTGAAGATTAATTTATACTCTTGTGTCACGTTTATATGATGATTTTTGTAATTACAAAGATTTGTTTATACTTGTTGAAGTAGCCTTGTAAAATGATTTTGACATAACGGTGAACGAAAACAACATTATATAGAAATTTATACTCGTACGTTTCTAGGATCACAAAATAGGAAAATACGACGTTTTATCCGTCCGGACTATTAAAACGATTGATCTGCTCAAGCAATCTTCAATCGAATTATGTATTCATCCACGATCTTAAATAATGATAACTTATACCCAGAAGACCCTTGTTTAGCCTAAGCTATTCGGGGTTGCAAATTTAGATTTAAACTGTTATTATCATCATTGATAAAGACGTTAATCCATACGGATGAGTAAAACTTTAAATAACATTTATTTTAACTAGCTATAGACTTTATGGGTACCTACATAATAAACATATGATTTCTTATGCAGACCTCATTTTCTATGGATAGGCCCAGCAGTAGGATAAGGAAGGCTGTGGATGATGATGATATAATTTCAGCTAGTTTAATAGCCACGCCCACCTTACCAATCGGTATGTCCGGCGGGCAGAGGTATTCCTCTTTATTTGCCGACCACTGTCGATAGCCAATTACTCGCCTAGCTTCCTTCGTCGCATTAACGTGTTCACTCGTTACGGTTTTTGCTGGCGGCTAAACTTTGTGCACAATGTAAGTGCAAGACAGTTGTAAAGTCAAGTTGGCTTTCAAGGATGTGGAAGGAAAGTTGAAGGAAAATGGGTTTGTTTCTTTATTTTAACAAGGCTTTTAGTTGTGTTTTTTTTTTACCTTGTGGTGAGCGTTTATTCATTTTGTCGCCAATTACCAAGCAGATTGCACATACGACATTGCTCGATGCGATGCTTTTTATAATACTCTGTTTTTGATGTTACATAATATTAAGAGTACAGTTATAGCAATATTTGTTTTGTCTTCTCAACTACACATACATAAGGCTCGATTTGTATCATTATCATAACAACCTATGTCTACCCACTGCTGAGAATAATACTCCTCAAAAAATAAATATTTTTATAAGAATGTTAAAAATTGTGACAAGAAATCATAGTACATGATGATAATAATTATTAATTGGTTTTGTAATATTTATGATTTTAATATTTCTTTTTTTCTTTTCTGTCTTTCTTTTCTATAGCGCCACACAGTACGGTTTCAAGCCTGTCTGATCCATCCCCTATCAACGTATATAGAAATGTCATCCGACCATCGGGCCAAAGTTCTGCCTCTGGGTCGCATGCTGCTGTTGGATTTGCAACATAAATAACAAAATATTTACCAAAATAGTTCAACCCATAAAGCTGTTGAAAATGAAGTACTGTATGATATGAAGGTCCATCAAGTAGGATAGTCACCCTTCATTAGGTCAGACGTGCGCGACCGTACAATTGATGTGAAGACGCTGGTATTTGCCCGTAATATAATTATTGTAATAGCTGCCACCTGGAGGCAGATGATTTTGCGTGTGAGCGGTTTTCTTTGTTACCGTGAAAATAGAACGGAATTCATCGGGAATTACTCAATTACGGTCTTTTTCTTCGCAGGTGCCTGAGAAAGATGGCAAATGACAAGAGTTATTTACAAGTAAATCACACTTTACAAGTTCTCAATGTTATTCGAATTGTAGTTTGGTATCTTAGTATGTATAGTTATTTATTTGCCCTTGAATTCGTTGAATAGGTTTCAATTTGAAAGTTATATATATAAATATTCAAATTGAATTATTATCTCGTAGATATGATCCTTGTTGGTCTTCATGTTTTAACACAATAAGCCACAAGGAATATGTACTGATTTTATAAGTTAAAATTGCTATTTTGTAAGATCAAATAAACTGAGTCTAAAAGCAGTTATTAAGTGACTGTTTCCAAAAGAAACTACTTAGCAAATACCTTCAAGTTAGAGCATTAAGTCCGAAAAAACCAAGAAACCATGAAAATGACTTGGCTACCAAAGGAAAATAGCCGTACCTATATCTCAGTCATGGACTAATATCAAATAGATTCTTCAACATTTTGGACACATAACATTTCACTAGACGTTTGACAATGGTATCTTATAGGATTGAAATCTATTCAATAAAATTAGCTGTATTCTACATTTCAAACACAACATTGAGTTTAGTATATAAATATTAAAACATCTTAAACAAAGTCTTAATTTATAGTTAGAAGGAAAATTAAAAAAACTAAATCTAGAAAAAAATAAAACACTAAAACAAGTACTTGCTCATATTAATTTATCATACCAATAAAATAGAAAATCCTTTTTATAGGATTGACATCAATTAATAAGAGAACTCCATACAGTAGTATTTCTATTTTAATAAGTAAACGTTAGTACGCTTACCGAAATTTACCTTTTGTCTAAGGGGGTTCAATAAAGAATCTATAAAATATTATCCTCTATTTCAAGTAACTGCTCCAGTGCTATTGAAAGAGAGTTCTCGACCGGAAGTTTTTGAACAGCCGATTTCTTTCAAATTTACTTTTCAGCTCCATCTAATGAAGTAGATGAGTGGTTATACTATTGGGATTGTTGAAATACTTTGTTTGTTTCATGATACCTAAATACATATTACAAAAATATAGCATAGATAGATAGATAGATATAGCTTTGATGCACACCAAACAATCAAAAAGCTATATGGAAAAGAAAAAAATAAAAAAATCTAAAACTTATTTAATGTATATTGTGCGGCCTTATCGCTTTAGCATAATGAGGAGTATTGACCCGTCATGCGCAATAAGCATTACCGGGTGGCGTAAGAAAATGTACCGGGAAGCGCTCCGCGCTATACCGTAGTGCTTATTTTTTGTCTGCCATTGGTTCTTTTTCTATTACAAGTTTTGTCCAATGAACGACACTTATTTAAAGATGCGTTCATAAACTTTAAATACGTGGCTTCCAACCCGTACGCAGTCAACCGGAACTAATAAAAAAAAAAATATCATCCATGCCGTGGCTGTCATAAGTCCGCCATTTTGTACTATATCGTGCATTGGACTAAGTGATGTGAAAAAGAATAAAAAATGTTTCAAATGAGAAAAAGTTAATAAAAATCGCTAGAATTACTAAAAAAAACTATGAAGAACTTAGTAAATGTGTTTTATATGTGTTTTTGTGAATAATAGGTGAGATAAATCGGTCAAACTTTCGAGTCCGCCCAGCCGGCCGGGCCGTGAGTTTGACCGCCGTGTTTTTGATAAAAAATAAATAGTCTTGTGTAGAGTAAGAAGTGATAGATGTTTATAATAGTGTTGAAAAAACATCGTTACATGTGATAGTGTTAAGTTTTCTGTAAAAAACCAACCAAAATATACAAAATTGTGTCTTGAAGTAAAAAGTGTTCAAGCAATTTATGTAAACAACATTTTCATCACAATAAATCTTTATTGGTAAGTAATAGTTATATAATATTAGTAATTAAAACAAAAGATAATTTCAAGACCTAAAGAATGGTATATCAATCTAAGCATAGGATTAAGAAATATACGAAATATTTCGAATTTACCATAACCTCTCCGTTTAAAAAAATCTCAATAGGGCGCTGCGCTTCGGCCATTTTTTCGCTAGGGGCCCCTGCTCCTGACGGGTTAAAATCGCCTACTTTTGATGTTAATTACCACATAAAAACCGAAACATAAAATAATCATCGCTGCAGCATTACAATCCTTAACATAAAAAGATGAATTAGTTACATAAGTTTAATCATAACTTAGTCTTTCATTTTATTTAAATACGCGCACTTTCTTGAAATTTCCAACCGCAAGACTCTCGACCAAGACATAAAACTGCAAAACGTATTCCCGAATAAATCTTATCTTGTGTAAATGCAAAATAGTATTAACTTTGTATAATTTCGAGTCTCTTATCTACCAGACGACAGCCAAAAGTATCAAGAGGCAGCGTCCAGAATTAGTAAGGCTTTTGTGAAATGTTTAAATTTGCAAAAACCTTATAAATAACTGAAACTTTAATTGGAAAATGAGCGAAAATAATCACGACCGGCAGGATTCGAACCTGCGTATTTCTGATCACGGTCCAGAACTCCTTGACCAACTAGGTTACGGTCTACTAACTGCCAGGCGCGAAAATCCACGCTCATTTCCAAACACTTCAGACTAAGTGGCTGTTGGCGCCACTTGTGCTGTTAGAATATGTCTAAGAAGCACTCATATCGATGTACTATGAATACCTGATATGACGAGATATGGGCCTTTCGCGTTTTTATTATGAGTTATTTTATCAAGTTTAAAACCCGCACTATGGTTGTTTAACTTAAACTTTAATAGGAAAATGAGCGAAAATAATCACGACCGGCAGGATTCAACCATAGTGCGGGCATAGCACTTGATAAAATAACTTATATAAATATCCGTGAAAAGTGAAGTTATGCGTAATTAGATCTAATAACTAAATGTTTACAACTATATCAACTCAAGAAGCTTTAATGAGTAAAAAACAAACTAATTTTATTATACTATGTAGGTACTTAAAATGGTGAGCTTTGTATGATACAAGTGTATTAATACAATAAAAACAAAACATACTTTCAACTAGTGGGTGCTCGCGGTTTTGCATCCCCTAGTTCACCCCTTTAAAAGTGGCATTTCCAAAAATCCTTTTGTTAGCGGGTGCCTACGTCATAACATCTACCTTCATTCCAAATTCCAGCCCAATCCGTCCAGTGGTTTGGGCTGAGCGTTGATAGATCACTTTATCAGTCAGTCATTTATTTATTTATTTATTTATAATGGTACACAAAACAGAATGTGTTCCCAAATAAGCTAAGTATACGTCATTCAAAACTGGTTTTGATCCAGAACAAACTCCTAAGATAAGTGTACACAGCTTGAACAACATAAATGCGATTAATAACTACATATACGTGTATTTTTGATTTCGTTAAACTTGCTTACTGTGTAGTGTGACAATACGTTAAAGAGTTTTGATAAAACATTCATTGGAAGATGCTGATGTCTCTCCCACTATAAGCAATCCTCGGTTTAAACGATCAACTTATTCCAGACGGGCACGCTTCTTGCGATGTTTTTGGTCAAAATAAGCTTTGTTTATTCATGATGCATCAGTAAGTACGATATACAGAAACAGCATCTGTGAGTGTCGTTACGTTGCGGATTAACCTTGAGTGGGATTTTATGAAATTAGAAAAAAATATTACAGTAGCGATATACTTAGTATGATTTATTGTTTGTTGATAGTACTATCATTATTGATCTATTCTTATTTGTAACCAACCTATGGTATTTATAATTATACGTATAATAATACATATACGTAAAATATAATTAGACGTTCAATAAATTGTCATATTTTTAGATAATTTGAGCAACATAATATATGATTAAACGAACTTACAAAGTGAAGTTCGATCAATATTATATGAGTAAGTTTCATGCGAAGACATATACCATGTTTATTATAACTGAAGCATGAAATTTACGAAATATAATACAGTTGAACATGCGCTATGCTGAAGTGTATACATTCCGTATGTGTTATGCAAGGTTTATGTTTGCGTGCAAAGCAAATAATGCAAACGTTTTAGAAAAAATATTTCAAATAACTCTTAACATTCATTTTGAAACACTATTTCGTATTCACGAACCAAATCATCGAAACAAACATGTTTGTTTACCTTGACAAAATGGAAACACAATTGTAAATAGGGAAGCGCTACTAATTCCCCTAACAACTAAACACGTAGGCACGTAAACGCAAAACCAAACATAATAATCAAACAAATACAGACAAATCTAATTCCCCTAGTTAAACACAGACGTTAAAATCGTGCCTCGATTTTTCCTTTCCCATAAATCTGTTTGCATAATGCCTGGGATGGAAATAAGAAAGTGACGCGCTCTCAAGGGAAATTTCTGCGAAAAGGTTCTTCGGACAAACAAAGCCTTCGAAGGCATGGGAAGGTTACCAGTCTGCGAACTTAGATTTTAAAATGAACATTTTCAATAAATTGCCGCCTAACATCTTTTTTAAATATGGGTATTCTTTCTGCCTCTAATAACTTTAAGTTTTGTATGTGTTTATTTACTATTCAATATTTAAAAAATCCAGGGCTCCAGGTAGCCAAGGATAGAGAGAGGTGGAAAGCTTTGGAGGAGGCCTTTGTCGACGGACAAGCTGTCTAATGTAAATAGTTATTAATAGAATAGATAATAATCAATTGTATATAAACAGTAATAAAGGCTTATTTTATTTTATTTATTTATTTAAACAATACATTAAAATTTACCTACCTGCATTTTTTTTTATAATCAGTTATTTTGATTATGTTTACATTATTATTTAATTTATTTTATGACACTGGATACTACATTAGGTATAAAATAATGTAATTTCTAATGTAGGTACGTACGTACGTAATCACTTATCTTGGAATTGTCCTTTTTCTGTGTTTAACGTTATTTTGTAGAGCTGAATATTAGCTTTACTACTATAATGTCTACAAAAATGTCCAACTTACTGGAATCTTTAACCGCCCGTCTAGAGGTAAAATCTTTAATATTTTATATTTTTAGTATTTGTAGTTATAGCAGCAACGGAAATACATCATTTGTGAAAATTTCAGCTTTTGAGCTATCACGGTTTATGAGATACAGCCTGGAGACTGGCAGACAGCGGAGGCTTAGTTATATAGGGTCCAGTTTTACCCTTTGGGTACGGAACCCAAAAATACTTTATTCTTTTAGATATTCCAACGAATTAGTAAAATCTATTGTTAGGTCTTGATGTGATGTTGCCATTGAAATATCGAACAAAATTAGCTTGCAATTAAAATTAGTAGGCACGCAAACAAATAATTTGCGTGCGTAATTCAATGCTAACTCATTATTGAGTGCTTTATTAAGCTCTAATATTCACCCGCACTTTCGGGAAATAACGAAATTTCCTAGTAACACGTGTGGTGGCATAATTAAACCAGTGCTGCTAGATTATGGGTTTAAGTCATTGATCTCCATTGTTACTGATGGAGATCAATGGTTTAAGTTAACGATTTAGCGTTGATTGACATTAATGACATTAGGACATTATTATTATTATTATACTTATAACACTCTTATCTCATGAATTCAAACATTTAAATCATTTATTGACAGTGTCAACTTAGACATATGAGAGATCTTAAAATATTTGACACTATAAGTAGTTTCACTAGTTCCTACCCTGTGAGGATTAACTAACTTTTCCTAATATACATATTGTAGGTATTACAAGTGTCCAGCTTGTTTATAAGATTATATAGTTAATTTAATTCTTAAGTAAGTATATTATTTACTTTTTCATACATGTAAATGTAAAAAACTAAATTTAGTCTATTAAAATTAAATTGTGCAAACTTTGTAGTATGCGTGTGCCGTTTGTGAATTTTCTTCGAGATGGAGAGGAAGGTGATAATTATAATTATTATTTATTAATAATTGGTATAGAATATACACCTTGTATCAAATATTGGCCCAATACACTTTTAGACGCAGAAAAACTTCCACCGAATCTCCTGCCTTATGTATGTTTATTGCTGGGACATAAATTTTTCCCATTCGATTGAACAATGACCGTCGGTTGAATTAGACAAAGGCTGTATTAATACGGAAGCCATTAAATTGAGATAAGCGCCAGATTGGGCGGCACCCTTCGTTGGTAGCCGTGAGTCCTGATAAGTGAGGAACAGTGCTCGGGAAATTCGACAAAGAATAAGACAGTGGTATAGATGTCACTATTGACCTTCTCTTATATGACAGGGGGCGAATTCTATTGTATTTCCTATCTGATTTACTACTGATTTCTTTTAAATTAGTTGGAGCATAATATTAAAATCGCAGCAATTACATTTCGCATTCATGTTAGAAGATAAAATTACGTACTAACATTTAGTTGTATATCGAATTACAGTCCTTATTAGTATTACAGTATTTCCAACAGTCACATTCTAAAGTATGTTGATAGAAATACTTAACACGAAAAAAACATTTGTTTATTTAATATCTATATTAATCGATAATTAAAAGAAACCAGGAAAACATAATGGACATAACATGGAGTATAATATTTGTTTGACACTGTTTTGACACTTCACAGTCATTCATTGACGCGCCATCCGCACAAGTAGAAGAATGGCGCCCAAAGTGAAGCACGTTCACGTTTGACTACAACTCGCCTGATGTTAATAATAATAAATTATTTTATTCAGCTATGGTGTTAAGATAAAAAAAGATAAGTCTTACATTTATAACCTATTTACATTTTGAGTGACGAGTTGATAACTTATAGTAATTCATAAACTAATTAGGTATTTAGGCAATTGTCCTCTCCCATCTGTTGTATAAACCCTCGCTAGTCTTTGCGTCCTGTGTTGCAGCAGTGTCTATGTCCGTAGTAATTGGTACGCCGCCGGCCTGGTTTGTCGTTCTACAATCAAGGAGACGTGATGCGAAATCCGATGCGTCTGGCTCAGATAACGGCCGATCATTATCTGCGGCCAATCATTGGGTGAAAATGCGCTGTAATGGGAGATTTTCGCTCTCTCTATACGTAGATTAACGTTGGAATTTAAAATGTGGGGTAGATACAGTTTCTGTATCAATTCTCCACATAGTCATACGAAGTAGAATTATAGTATTACGAAGATTATTTTGAGTGGAAAATATCTTGGTACACAATTTCAGATTATAATTAGATCCACGCTATTGTCTTAATTTGTACCTACAGCAGAGATTTTAATGTAGGGTAGCTTAAATTGGAGTCTATACTATTCTATACAGGTTACAATTGTGTCTAACCACAAATAGAGAAATTGATCGAAAAATTGGTCTACACAGAATCTGAATCTAGATTTAAATAAATGATAGTCTAGTTTTTTAAGTTGTCAAAAACAGATTTAAAAATACAGTTAAATTTCGTTATTATTTTTACCATTATTAATAACACTGTATAGACGTGTTCATACATGCAAAATACAAAACGAATAAAGAGCAAAAATACGTTCACAATTTTACGCTGTTCTGTAATAGCCAATAAATTTCCGTTAAAGTGAGTTTAAAAATTAATAGCACATTACGCCGGTTGTTTGTTTATCATTATCACAAAATCTAACAAAACGACCCTCTTTGTTAACTCGAATAGGTCTCGTAAAAATAGATGGATGAACTTAATTTTGCTGACTTTCAACACAAATGGATAAAGCTAGGTTGTTTTTAGGCTCTTTCATAGTCAGGAACTAACTAACTTAGTAAATAAAAATAAAAAAATAAATATTTCAGGACATATCACACAGCGCCATCTAGCCCCATACTAAGCTAACGCTTGTATCATGGGTACTAGATAACGGATATAATACATATATACTTTTTCTTTTGTAAATACATACTCATTATACATAGAAACGACCAGACTTAACACAAATAATTACAAATTGTAATATTCATAATTACTTGCGCCATGCGGGAATCGAACCCGCACCCCTAGATTAGAAGGCAGAGCCACTACCAACTAAGCCAACGGAGCAGTCAATAGTAACAACCTACATTAATTATTATCATATTTTCATTTGGTGTAAAATTTTTGTTATAGTCTATGTCAATACAGCTTACGTAGCTATTCATGTTTCAATATTAAGTACTATAACAGGAAGAATTTAATACAAATTCCAAAAATGTGCCTACATATTTGCACAAATCGGATACCCATTAATCGACCTTTCATTAAACCGATCCCAAAGCCTGGATAATGTTTTAAAATTTCCAGCGTTCATTTTTCCCGTTGGAAATAATTATACCTTCAAAATGATAGTAGGTTGTTTCTATAGGTATTACTATGGCAGTATGTGCCGGTCCCTTTTGTTTTTCATTCACCCCCATTCGCCCGGGGACTTAATTATAATTTTGAAGCGGAAGAGGAAATTAGCAAGCATATTTATTTTTTGGTATTCATAGAGTTCCGGAAAATGTTTGTGTAACGTCTTTAGTTGTTCATTAACTTAAGAACAACTGCTTTGATTTCTTAATTTTCTCACTTCTAAAGGAAAGTATTTTTTGTTTGATCGATTACGAGAATGTGTTTTCATAAATTTAGCTAGTTTGATCGAAATATTTTTTTTTATTACCTATACCTACACAAAAGACATCAGTAGGTAATAATAAATTAAACTTACAAGTGGATGAAATCGATACACATTTTAATCGAAAGTGTCCTTAAAGACTAAAGTTATCACCCTAAAACCTTCGGACATGTCTTATTTTATCTTTTAAATCAAAGCACTGTTTTTATTGTTACCAATTTTTTGTTTTTTACAATTTCCAACTATGCCGAAAATTACTCATTTCAAGGTATTTTTACATCAGCACAAAATTGGTCAGCACGGTCCGATAAAAAGTATCATCGGTAGACACTAGACACACAAATAAAACAAGGGGTCGACAGGGTGACGTGTCAACATATCGCATTCTGCCGACCACCCGTATCTACACCGTGCATTTGTTTATTATGAACCTTTATAGTCTTACGAATGGATACAGCAGGCTAATCTACAGTGGTAATATTTCTTGGTCTTCTTGATTTGAATGTAGATATTAAATATTTTTTTATTTTTTTAAAGTAGATATCATTTCATGAGTGGTAGTGTAGTCCAACTACATTTTTATACAAGCTGTTGCATAAGTTACATTAACATTATAATTTGAATGATAGATATAATTGACAACAAGATTAATCAGTTATTAAAACTACATTATTGAAATGATTATAAATGATCATAATTCACATATTTAATCAAATCAGCTATTTTTTTGCTATTTTTAATTTCACTTAGAATAACTTTTCAATTTATTATAACGAGTTACTAGACCTTTTACCTATCTTATTGCTTACCAGTTAAATATGGATAAATTTACCGTTTAACGGTTTGCTCAAACTTCGTTTTGCTATTTATAGAAAAGCCTGTAATAACAAACAAACTGAGCTCCGAGCAATACTCGTAAAGAGTTGGTTAAAAATAACTTGAATAGACGGAATTAACTTCTGGGGAAGTCTACGTAAAAATCTTCAGAACAAAAGTTATTTTAAATTTCCTTGAAATAAATAGAAAAGGTCAATATTGAAATTAACCAAAACAATCTTTAAATTGAAATGAATTGATTCAGCAGTTAATGAAAAGAGCATTGCAAGTATCTGCAGCGCTGGCTGCAATTTACATTGCACTCAACATTCTTCTAAGCCCATGGGCAAACTTTCAACGTCCCAAGTTCCAGTGCAATTCTACAAGTCTGATTGAGTTTCCTAAGTCTACAAATGTCGTATGTACCCCATCCCATGTTTACATCGCCCGCATGTAACTACACAACCAAATTTTCCGGTCTGCAACCCACTTTGTATTTTCCCTTAAAACGGTTGCCGTTTGGTCGCCAGAAAACTGATTCATTTAGAATATGGCCGGATTTACGAGTGCAAACGAAGCCTATTGTTTTGCAATTACTGTAATCAATTTAAATTAAACACGAGCCCGCTTTAATTGCATTTTAGTAGCGGGAATTATTTTGAGCGGGCGGGTTGAAAAATATTAAATCGGAAGCCGATTATGATTTTAAAATTTTGGGTTATTTTACAAACAATTAAAGTTATTAGACAGTTTATTTAATTTATCATTGGTTTTAAAAGTGTTTTACGGTTCCGTATTCGAAAAGTTTCTCGCGCTATTCGTATCGACAGTCTAAATTTCTGTATTATATTTATATCTGTTGCCGCTATAAAACAGATTTTTTTTAAAGCGTAACATACAACAAGCTCGCTTAGCATTAAATGAAATTAATTAAACCAAATAAACAACCTTAAAGGTAATTCATTCAGAACATTCGCGACTGCGTTGTGTCAACATACGAATCAAGTACTCACGTCTAAGATAATTCAAAACAGGAAGAAAAAGTGATAATCATCAACTGATATTGGAATAAACAACATCTGCTGCAACCTAAGCATCAAGGTACGATAAAATCAGGCTTTAAAAGACCTTATTTACGTGAATAAATCAGTGATTTGTATTGTCAACAACTTGCAACGTCGCTCGGGCTGTCATTCACTTCACATTCGCGACCGTCTCGCTCGCACACACAGCGGCAGCGCTCTCACCGTCTCGCTTAGATTCGTGGGCGCAAGCGCAACGTACTCTTCAATAATTTTAAGCTACAACCACTGATTTGCACAAACTAACACAATGACGAAAACCTGCCTTGCCTGCAAACAGCCAATAACAGTGGCGAGATATTTTAAATGCACTATTTGTGAAGCTCACTATCACATTATTTGTGTGAAATCGGCTCGTACACAGAAACCGACGGCCGACTGGCGTTGCGATAGTTGCCGTAAAGATACACTGCGCGCTGAAAATGAAGAAGCGACCGCAACCTTAGCGACTAACTCAATCGGCTGCACGTCCGGGAATGAAGGCACCCCGCGTCCGTCAAAGCGCGCTGCACTTGGCTCCCCGCAGCTGATCGCCGATAACGATAGCCCCACAAACGATGTTATGTTGTCAAATAAAAATATAATTGCCGAATTGCGACTATTGCGCTCCGAAATAAATGAGCAAAACTCGGGTATAACGGAACGTCTCGATAAATGCCTCGAAAGGATGGACAGCTTCGATAAAAGGATAACAGCTGTCGAAAATAAAGTTGCGAGTATTCCGACATTACAAGCCACCATTATGCAATTGCAAGAGCAACTCGCTCAACAGACACAAAATGGTATGAAAAATGAGATAGAAATCTTAGGAATAGACGAAAGTTCAAGCGAGAATCTATCACACATTGCGATGGTAATTGCTACGAAAATAGGGGTTAATCTACAAGACACTGATATTGATTGGGTCACCCGAGCTGGCCCTAAACCTAGGTCTAACTTGCACTCTCAACAGTTGGCAGCAAGTAATAATCCGCCCAGACCGGTGATTATGAGATTGACGAGAAGGAGCAAGAGAGACGAGTTACTGAAGAGCGCTAAAACGCGCCGATCACTAGCGTCTGCAGACATAAATATTCCGGGCCCGAATCGTAAAATATATGTCAACGAGCATCTTACCAAGCAAAATCGCCTATTATTTCGGGACGCCAGAGGTCGTGCCAAAGAAAGTGGATTTCGCTTCTGCTGGGTCAATAACGGCAGAATTTTTGCACGCCGTGCTGAGGGAAGTCCTGCGATTTCAATTGGTTGCCCTGCTGATTTGGACAAGATTTTCAAGCTCACTTCTTCATAGACTGCTCTCATGGTACTATATACAAACTAGCGCTAGTAAAAGCACTCGTAGATACTACTATGTACATAGTGGGCTCGTTGCTTCTTTTAATTGTAAAACTGAATTAGCACGTAATATACTAACCCTTTCTGTGCATAGCTTAAAATGTACAATATGTCATAAAATAGTCCTAATTATTTTGATATCCAATTGTATTAATAATTTCACTTCCATTCCCAACATACTCACACCACACAACAAAATCTTCAACACTTCTACTCACAGTCTCACATCATTAACAAAAGACACTAAGATTACACATTTAGAGAACTCTGACATAGGCTCGCATATAAAATCACTAAAACCGTTGACAAGTGCTCAAATCACATATTTAAGACTCCTGACACCACTAAATCTAGGTATCATGGAACAATCTTTCAAAATTGTTCTTAGTTTAAATACTACAACCCGACAACAACCCGGTTTCTGCTGTAGGTTCACTTCCACTACATACCTATCGTCAAAGTATGGATAAGTCGGAACTATATGATGATATAGATGACACTCTGAAGGTTAAATGTCTCTCCCTCAATAATTTGGAAGATTGTAAAGCCGAATTGGCCTATTTTAATGCTAGAGTTCTCTCGTGTAATATTAGAAGCCTCGGTAATAAAGCTTCAACAGGGGATCTCTTTGTAGAACTTAGACGTCTGGATATTTCTTTCGACATCATGGTGTTTTCTGAATGTTGGTTCAACACCCCAGATCCGTACGTACCAACGATATCTGGCTACCACGCTTTCCACACCACTAAGGTGATTAACAAATGTGGTGGTGTTGCCATCTACGTTCGAGACTGCTGGTCTGCCAATGCTCAGGAACTTCAGTTGGAGGACGCAAATTGTCTACTAGTAAAGATATCAAATCATCTCAATATTATAGGTATATATAGATCTCCATCAACTGAAAAGACGGATAATTTTGTGACTTCTCTTGATAACGTTCTTGAACTCACTAAGGACCTAACGAACCCTATAATAGCTGGTGACATGAACATAAACCTTCTGGATGAAACTCCTAACAGTAGTGGTGAGATATTTTCTTGTACCCTGGCTGAACATGGATTCCTGCCTGCTATCTATCAGCCTACTCGTGAACTAGCCTGTCTGGACCATATTTTTGTAAAAGAAATAAACACAGTTCTAGGTGTGGTATGCAACTCAACACTTACCGACCACCGACTCACAATGGTTGGAATAAATCTGGATACGAATAAGAGAACAACCGGCCGCGGCTTAGTGAAGAAAATCAAATCTTCAACGGACTTCAACGCAGTACTGGATGAACTCAAATCACAAGACTGGAAAAATATTCTAAGCTCGAATGACGTTAACGAAGCAGTGGACACCTTTAATGGTATTATTTCTGACCTAGTCCAAAAACATACTCGGCAAACGAAAACGAGCCGTTCTCGCCATCACTTGAAACCCTGGATCACTTCGGGACTCATCCGCTGCAAACGACACTGTGACCAACTGCATGCAAAAGTAAAAAAAGAACCTACAAATGAAATTCTTAAAGTCACCTACTCTAGATATCGAAATTTTTGTAAAAAATTGTTACATAAAGTAAAAACTAACTTCGAAAGCAATAAAATCGCCAATAACCACAAAGACCCGAAAAGAATGTGGAAGACTATTCGAGAGGTATGTGACATCCAGCGTCCTAAAAACGTCCCTTTTGAACTCTTAAATTCCCAAGCGCGTCCCAAAGCCTCCATTAATATGTGCAATGAGTACTTCGCTTCTGTGGGATCGTTACTTGCTGCAGATATACTGAAACAATCAAATACAAGCGAAGAGTCCCTGACCAGGCAGCTAAATATTGCAACTCAATCCATCGACTCCCTCTTTTTATACCCAACAGATATGTATGAAGTGAACAAATTACTATCCGATATAAAACCTGATAGTGCTCCCGGGCTAGATTCATTTACTCCGGCACTATTAAAACATATCAAACCAGCTATTATAGTACCACTTGCACATATATGTAATCTTAGTTTGGAGAATGGGATGTTCCCAAATAGTTGGAAGACAGCAGTTGTGGTCCCTATTTTTAAAGCTGGAAAAAAGGAATTAGTGGACAATTACCGCCCAATCTCACTCCTACCTATTCTTTCTAAAATTTTAGAAAAACTAGTGAATACTCGCCTAGTGGACTTCTTAGAGAAACGAAAGCTATTATCGGACCGTCAATATGGCTTCAGGCGAGGGCGTAGCACGGAAGACGCCGTTGAACTCTTAACGTCCACGGTAGCGAGAGAGCTAGATAAAGGAAATAGGTGTGTGGGAGTGTTTCTTGATCTCGCTAAAGCTTTCCAAACAGTATCAACAGGTATTCTACTGCGTAAATTGGAAAGTTTTGGTATTCGAGGAATGGCTCTGTCCTGGTTCTCGAGCTACCTGAGTAGGAGACGCCAGCGCGTAAAGATTGGAGACATTTTAAGTGATGAGATCGAGTTATCTTTTGGAGTCCCGCAAGGCAGCATCCTTGCGCCTACTCTATTTACGATATATATGGACGGAATTCTAAGGCTTAAAATTCCAAACTCAGAGCTGATTTGCTACTGCGATGACACAGCCGCCATATTTTATGGTAGCAATTGGCACAGTGCAATTTACACGGCAGAGAGAGGTTTGGCACGCATAGCAGAATGGTTAAACCAGAATCTGCTCACACTTAATGTTTCAAAAAGCAACTTTGTTGGCTTTCATATCACGCGCGCAACAGAACCTAATATTAACGTCATAAAAATGCATCGGAAAGACTGCCCCAAAATGTCCTTCCCACTCATTAATAGATGCGGTTGTCAATACAGCATAAATAAAGCCAAATCGGTAAAATACCTGGGTGTCCAGATCGACGAAAAACTAACGTTTGAAAACCATATAACGATTTTAGCCAAAAGAGTTCGCAAGCTCATATATATTATGAAACAACTGCGACCAGTTGCTAGCCTGAATATAAAAAAGCTCGTGTATACGACGCTGTGCCAATCCTTGCTGCAATATTGTATAGGTGTATGGGGGGGTGCCGCTAAAACGTATATGATTGCCGCCGAGAGGGCCCAGAGAGCAGTTATTAAAGTCTTACTTGGAAAACCGAGGCGGTTTCCCACTAGTCAACTCTACGAAGAGTTTAAGGTTCTCACCGTGAGGCAACTGTTCATACAGAGAGCAATAGATAAATCTAGCCAAAAAGTGTTAGATCTTGACAATAATAGAGACGACAACTCATTCAAACCAGTAACCTTACCTGACACTAGAACGGTCTTCGCATCCCGTCTGCCACCATATATACACATCTTCACATACAACGAAGTGTGCAAAACATATCCCGTCAAGAAACATGTGCACAGAAAGGCACGTGGAAAAATAAAAGTCTGGCTAACTTCACTCTCTTACAAAGAAACTGAGATTCTGGTTAAAGTCTACAACTCCGATTCTAAACTAGGAAATAACGACAATGACATTTAAACTAAACACATACACACACGCAACACATACAAGCTCACACTTCAAGTTCTTCACATTCACACACACGCATACACACCATACACACGTAGGTTGACGCACTGCTGCAATATTCGTATTTGTAAATCCTATAAGTGTTAATACATGTGGTCGATTTAAATAAATTTTAGTATCCTTAGGTATGAATAATTGTTTATGTATCCATAAATCAGTAGAGTAATTTAATGAAACATCATTTGTACAAATTAGGAATAGGTCTTTTAAATCACTTTGTTATACTAGATAACGTGATCACTTTTTAATATTGTAATACGCGAATGACTTAGGTAATGATTCTTTTGGTTCTCTCAGTCTTGGACCACCGAGATACAGGCCCAGGCCTAGTTCGGGGTTCACAAGAAACTCACAATAACATTAATTAAGTAATTAACATAAATATCTTATACTTTCTCTATTGTAATACGTAATATTTAGTAATACGTTAATATCTTTGTGATTGTACCAGTGTTTTTTGGCAAATAAAATATCTTTATCTTTATCTTTAATTAAATTATAACTCTAAATGTAAATAGTTACCTAGTACCATAGTTTCAAGTTTTAACCAACGACATTATACCGAAGTAAGAAACACTAACAAGTTGATATAAGCACAAGGCTTAAAAAGCTCTAAGTGCGATTTGTCGCGACTGCAAGGCTGCGAGGTAGGGATAAGAAACTTCCCTGAGCGAGTTTTATAAGACTTCAAAATAAAACTTGCGAGAATCGAGTTTAGTGCGGAAATATACTCGTTACTACAAAAAGTATCGACTCGCTTCTAGTTATAAACTAGGCAGGTCATAACAAGCAAATTTATTGTTGTTTTATTTCATTACCTATTTAAAATATCGTATCTAATTCAGAACTACGTAGGTACGAGTAAGTAATTATTCTACAAATACTTTAATATCTAATTTGGAAGTCAATAGATCTACTTTCCTTATCTTAAGTTCAAATTCCATTCACATACTAACCTACAATTCCTAAACCAGTCTAAAGTCTAAAGTCAAATTGACAAACATCTCTAATTCAAGTCCATAAATAACCCCCAAAGAAAGGTGTCTCATTTGAACCGACATCACGCTTACCCTCAAATCAAAGGAGCGATATAATCCTCGCATTTCCGAAAAGCTGGTGACAGAGAAATTGTGAGGCGACGCCATTGTTTCCAATATCGAAGGGGGAACTTTTATTGGGCACAAAGTGGGTATTATTCACGAGCTCGCGGGTGGACGCAATCAACCGGACAGTGCACGGGAATGCAGAAACTAAGCTTAGGTTATTTGGTAGAAAGTGATCTAGAAACTAAATAAAATACTTTTTTTAATGACAGATTGTCGTAGTATAAGAGTCGTTAAGAGAGGTCGGAAGCTCTTAGGGCGGCTTGATAAACTCTCGAAAACAGAGTGGGCCACTCTCATTCGATAAGAAGAAGTAGTCAGCAGACTGTCTTAATTTTAATTAGTTTTCTTATTTTGTGTTCTTATCACAAACACACAACGTTTAAATTTATGTAAGTCTTATTTTTGTATACGCACTTAGTGCATAGTGGTATTCAATCTACACCAAATTTTGTTATGTGTATTTTATGTTACACAAATTTATTTATTTTAATTTAAATATGGTACATATAAAGTTAAGTGGCGAATTTATTTTCATTTTAACCTTAATTAACAAGCATTGTAATTTTTCTTTGGTTTATTTCGTCTTTTGTATTAATTTAATTCACTGTTCCATATTCTACTGTTGCCTCCCATACTGACCGCGCCGGATGCGTCGCTTCTGAATGTAAAGATATTTTTCCCAAATACGGGCAATTTTCAAAGGGTTCCCTCATAAGAAAGCACGACCCTTTTCGATTACCGGAGACGCGGATCAAAAGAGCCGCAATTAGGAGATGATCACAGTTGATCGCGAATCACTTTGTGATAAAAGTGGGTAAAGGATTGCTTACCGGTTTTTTGTTCCAATATTTTTAGTTTTCGTCCTTCATCTTCATTTTGATTCGGTTTTGATGACAAAAGAAACTATGTATCTGAAGCTGTTTTTTGTAATTTTATCCCCAGCAAAAACAAATTATTTCCCATATACATGCTTGTTGTTTCATAGAAATACTATTATAACCTATATAGTTAGGCTATCTTTAATACAAAATAAACACCTATGGAGTTTGTTTTAAACGATATCAATTTTTCAAATAGCTCAAATTTGAACCTCAATCAATCAGTTTAATTTGGATCCAATAAATAATATTCATCACCTTTGCAGCAAAAAATAGAATCATTTTGGCTCCGTTTAAAGAAGATAGCATATTATATGATCACAGTGAATCCAAAAAGGATCTGAAGGGCCGCCGGCTATAAACTTGGTATAACGATCGTCCACTCATCTACAGCTATTTCGATTATTGCCTGCGAGCCAATATTGTGGAGCGAAATGCAGTGCCTTATCTTTCTTTAAAAGGCCAAAACAACTTTAGTTCTTAAAATGTATAGCATCAATATAACGTCATTTCTTTTGCAATAATAAAATGCAATGTCAAGTCATTTAACTGTTTAGCTTGTTTGATAATATTAAATGTAAGTAGAACTAAAGAGATAAAATAATGTTACTATTTCACATTTACCCCTCAATTAGGTAATAGTAATATCACTGAATTAAAGGTTACACACGCAGGAAATCGAAGAGAAGAGATCACTTAAGGTGATAAGGCCGCCCACTTGTACATTTATTTATAGTTTAAGTCCTATTGATATTGTTGATTTATTTTGGTGTGCAATAAAGATTATGTATTGTACTGTATTGTAATCGGACGGGAAACAAACCCTGTCGTAGCAAATATACGAGTAAGGAACTCTTACAGGACTTTTAAAATAACTCGACGCCTTTTATACTAGCATTTTCAAAACCGTTTCTACAAGTAAGGACTCTGTTAACTGCAAAACTGCGCCCACTATTCTCAGCCATCGAGATGGGAACGCGTATGGAATCTCAATTATGAAAGGTTGACCGTGCCAACCACTCTGCAGAAGATTTCAAAAACCTTTTTTCCAATAATAACTCGCTTCAACTTGTTTATGAAGGATTATGAAAGCTTATTTTCTAAAGAGTAACGAATCGATGTCTGGAGAATTTATCAAGACGCAATCAATTAAGAAGGTATTCGTTAAGGCTGTATCAACACTGTTAGCTAGATAAATATTTTCAGCGGTGAACTATTATAGAATACAAATGATTGCCGGTGGGTTCACTCGCTTTGTTTCGGAAAAAATATTCATTTATTCCACTTTTGAGACCTTATACCAATACTTACCATGATTCGTTGCGGTAAAAAATAGATTTCAATAAACTAATAAACTCATTTTCGCCACTACGATTTCATAGATTTTACTTACCGAAATCTTTGTTTAAAAAATGTACATTACATATTTAAACCCACTATTTGTTTTGGGCGCTCCATTAAATGTGTCTGTTGGTTTTCTAACAGTGTTTTAGTTCTTAGTTCTTTGAATTTATGTATTTAGCGGCACCGCGACATGGCACGTGGATATGTAAGTGCGCACAACATTAACTCTTGAGATCATTGATGGCAACACTTCTGTCTGTATTTATAGGCGTTACTTTTTAAATTTTAGTTCCATTTTTTTCCGAGTACATTTATCTAGAGTGGACATTAGCATATCCATGGACCTTCGCTAAATTCTATAACTAACACCTCTAAGCCGACAGTTTGGCTTAGGTGGAATTTACATAGGATTCTACTGAGAGAATTCGAGTAGAATTTATCGAATAGATTTTTAGCCTAGTTGGGATTTGTTGGAATAAAAGTAGACCAATATATTTACATTGCTTTTGTATAAGAAATAAATAAAATATTATGTTCAAATATAATATTAATTACAGTAATTTTTTGGTACAAAAATATAACTGACACCATTAATTTTTATTCATATAATTAAAACTTGTTTATTTGCTGCTCGTGTCAGAGGAAATTTTAATAGTTTAATATCGTATTTACATGCTTAAGAAGCACCTTAAACATAACAACCAGTCTGCACTCATCTTAACGATGAACTCTCTTACAATGTGCGAACAACCAAACACTGCAACCAAACAACTGAGTTACTGTCAAATACCATACATTTTACAGCCCGAGCTTGCTCGTTCAAAGCTGTAATTTGACAACAAACACAGAACAAACACCACTATTCATTCTATTTTATTATACAGCTAATTATGATTCTAAAAGTAACACTGCCGTACTTAATTTTAATCTGTAAGCTCGTATATTTAATTTTGCACCCCTCCTAAGAGGGCTAGTAAAATATTTTCCGCTCAGTGCACGCCTGACTTGACTCTGTCTTGAATACCGCATTTCGTTGTGATCTTCCACGTACTCTTTGCACCAAATCCTGGCCACGCGATTGTGCACTCTATGTCCGGTGGCTTAGATTTATTTTACAGCCCAAAAGAGATACTTTAGTTACTTTTTGCAACACTAATTCGTAGTTGCTCCTGAATTTTTATGGAACTCTAGTTGGACTTCCGCGTTTGGTAAAACAGTCGTTGTTAACTGGAGATAAGGTTGGTTATAGTTTGGCTTCTTAGTCAGGCTGTTAAGTTTCTTCCTTTTCAGCTAAAGGGGTTCCCTGGAGGCATGATCCCGAACTCCTCATTTATCATGCTTGTCACGCGCTGACCATCCCTCGTACACACTACATAATATAAGTATGCAAGTGTGAGTAAAGCTACACTTTGAACCCTAAAGATTTGACGCCTTTTGACTCGACTGTCTTATTTATTTTCAGTGTTTGATCTCTTTGACCCTCGGTCGATTTGGCTACTTCTTTGATGCGCTGTGAATATTTCATACGAAAAGTGCTGCAAAGAGTATATTTTGATTCATGAGTTTTTTATAGTTGTCGACAGGATCGCTACCTGAATATACTCGCGAAATAGTTCTGTATAAACTACATATTCGGTCTTTTACCCTTATCAAACACCTTGATGACATGGTGCTAAAACGAGCACTCTAACAGGTTCTCATAAAAAACAAAACATTAAAACTACTGGACTAACGAGAAGAGCAGTCTTCGTGAGACGAGGAATGATCATGTTTTATGACATCATGTCAAAGAAACATCCTATCAATTTTTGAATTTGACAATTCACTTTCACTGGATTGTTTTCCTTACATCTAAACTAAGGTGTGGTTTCTTGATGGCCACTATTTAACCCATGAGATATATTGTGAAATTTAATTAATATAAACAAAATTTTACTTGATTTTATAACTTTACCGGTGCATCATAGCCCCAGTAAAAGATATAGTATCTTCAACATTTCAGCGCTTAGTCTAGAACATACTCCCAGAACAATACAGCACAATATAGCAGCAATTCACATTGTACAACTTGAATCCCGCGTGAATCAGCATTCTGTATTCACCACCTCTCCAAGACAGCTGAGAAGTTCCAAAGTAACAGTTCCGATGCAATCAATATTATTAAACTATTGCCATCTCATCCGGTGGGATTCTGTGATGCATTAATCATTCAGTTTCCATTAGATGATGTTTGACTTTGGAACTTCATTAGTGATTAAGATGTTGGTGTGGATATGTGGATGCGGTTACCAGATACCTATACATAATATATATATATATATATATATAGGTTACGCTTTGAATAATATTATCAATTCATGCTAGTTATCGGTTATTGCAGCTAGATTATGAAGTTGGAATATATTGAAGGTGGTTTAAGTTTTATTAGTGCATGTTCATAAGAGCAAAACTGTTGTAGCTATTGAAGATATTGTAACACCATTATACTGTACAGTTTGCAATAAATATACTACTTTACTTTACTTTGGATTAACCGCGTACTGAACTTTCGATCTCTCCTTGGTTACTTTGATTAGTTCATAATTCATACATTGTTTTAACGACGATAAGATACAAGCCATAGTTTGACTAAAGTATAATAGTATGACCAATATTTTAAATATTCAATCTCCCTATTACTAGAATTTAAAGGCACCTTTGATTAAATAATTTATTGACAAGAACATTAGAGAAAACTGTTTAAAGAATCTAAAAGAAACAATATCACAATTTTCTGTGTGTAACGGCTTACACAACATCGAAAAAATGTTTTTCTCGCAATTTTCTATCTAACTAGCAATTCTAATCTCCCCCCGTAACTCCTAAGCCAAGTACCTCCTAAAGCCTCACCACGTTTCTCATCAAACAATTTCCAAGGTGTCGGGAACAGTGCACAAAGCGGGAAATAACAACGTTCCTTACCACAATAGAAAAGCGAAACCAAATTAAGGATTCCGACGCGAATATCTCCTTGTGAAAAAGGAGGCCAAAATTACACCGGGTTGTGATTTGAATTTATTACCCTAAAGCTAATTTTATTTTAGCTGTTCTTGTACTTTCACTCCATAAATATAAACGTGGCTGTATCTTTCCAAATGAGATGCTGAAATATATTTAGAGGGTAAAGATAACACGTGCGAAATTTGTTACGAAATACGTGGTAGAAATTAAATCTCATATTGAACGTAAATAAATACATAAAATATAACGGTTAATATATTTACATCACTAGAGACAAGAACGCTGGCTGGTTCCTTGCGCAAAGGATTTCTATAGCAATCCAGCGTGGGAATGCAGCCAGCGTTCTTGGCTCCATACCACATGTAGATGTTTTAAATTTAGGTTAAATGTACATACTGTTATTTAGTTTTATTAGTGTATATATGTGTATATATTGTTTATTATTTTTTTCACCTTTAATGAACTTTTCAATATAACTCTAAAACTGCTTTGATATTTGAGGTGTCCGTAGGCAAAGGTCATGGAAAGAGATTTTTGAGATATTGGCATGTTCGCAATTTACGTCAAAGAGTCTCTGATATTCTGATTTAAAACTGATTTCAATTCACACTAATCTACCCCGTAAACAAGTCTTATGCATTCATCGAATAATCCTTATATTTTCTTTGTTAAGCGTTGCATTAGTAAGTTGTTTACCTTTTAGTTTGTAAACTAGCTAACTATAAGTCGGAAGTGGAAAAGTGCTGCGCCAGCTTACATTCAAAACTTGCGTCCTCAGGTAAATGCGGCCTCTTAATAATAAAAAAGCGGAAGAAGGGAAAACTTGGGAAAACGAGCAATGTTTATCGAGAAACAAAGGCAGCTGAGGCATACAATATGCATAATGATTGTACTAAATTAGAGAACAACGGTCCCTTTACGTGGACTCAAATTGCTTATTGTGTACCGCTTTTTGAGTTTAATATTTAGGTGTTACTTGTTGGTTTGCAACACATTGTTGGGATACGTATCATTATTTTTTAATGGAATATTGTCCCTAACAACGTTAGTACTTCTGTATTCTGTAATAAAGTAAATAGTGTGATTTTATAAAACACTGAAACTTGTAAAAGAACTTTGCAGCAGCTTAATAGCTGCTGTGAGAGAAAGAAAGAAAGAAAAAGAGAAAGAAATAAATTTATTGAGACATACATAATGTACTTACTTATGTACTTGCTGTTAGTTACTGTCGTCCTCAGCCTGGACGTTTTTTTTTTAATTTATTGTTTGATATTTTTTTCTGATAAATGAATTGTATGAAATGTCTCGTATGAGTTCATTTCTGGATTTAGAATTTCGATACCATATTTTATTGCTATTAATTTACCATAACATTAAACATTATAAGTAAAAAAAAATAAGCACAAAAACATAATAACTTTAACGATCATAAAACGCGTCTCATGCGGCTTTTGACAACTATTTTGTCAATTTTTTATGATTTAACTGCTTGCTTCTTAAAAATCAATTTTGAGAGGCATCAAATTTTATTACTTTTCAATGACCATAAATAATATTATTTATAGTTACATGTTTTTGAACACTGGTATTTTAATTTGAATCAATTTAGTGACGACAAAAAATGGCGTGACCATAACAATACGATTCAGAGTTTTAAACATTATTTTTTTTTATATCTCGAGGGCGGCCAACTCTAGTATCAAGAGTTTTTAAACCACCTTATTGGACTCTGACATGTTTTGGTGATTGTCATACTTTCGATCATATATAACAACAACAAAAAACTACGTTCATAGATTGAGTTATAATACGAGTATACCTAATGCAATATCCGTCCATTTACGAGACACAGGAAATGAGTTTCATGTAGTTTGGAAAATCTGTTCAAAATAACAATAAAATACTTATAGGTGATTTGGAATTTATTGCTTGAAAAGTGCATTAAATCACATTTTATTAGGCACTAGTGGAGTCGCAGTGCTGCGCTCGTAAGAGTCGGCGCTCAGTATGTTTTGACAGCCGAAGTAAAATTTAGTGTCGTCCACTGGCACGATAAAACCGCCTTTGTCAATGGCCAGCTCGATACCAGCAACGCTCTCCCGTTTACGACCAAATAAATTTCAAACACTATTATCATTCAAATCGTACCGGACCCACAACAACAAACACCCCTTTTTATGCGTATATTCAAGATTCACGAAATACTTTTATGAAAACATTGTAGCGCGCTCCTTTCTTCTCTTTTTTATCGGTTCGTGTCGTGAGACGTTTTTGAGTTTTCATTTAGTCATGTTTATGACTGGCGCTCGTGATTAATAAATTATATTGGAGTTATGATTTTTCATTCACCTCGAGGATTAAGGAGATTCCTGACTGAGAAATGTTTATGACGTTTCACTGAATAGGAAGCATAAATAATGCCAAACATCTGTTGTAATTTGTCAATCTCAATGGCTTATTTCCGAGTTCCTAAAATATTATTATGCTCAGTCACATGCGTAGTTTATGAAAGCTTAGTGAAATTGAGTGGTTGAATAAATACAAGAAAATAAAATACTTACCTATAAATAATTTAGTGTTTTATAAACTACTAGCTGGTGCGCGCGACTTCGTCCGCGTGGAATAGTTATTACCATAAAAACGGTTCTAGTGAGTTAACCTCAAAAGATAGACATATACTGTTGGGGACATTTTGTTAGATCATTTCAAGAGAAAAAATTCTTTCATACACATTTTTTTTATTTTTTGAACCATTTTCGCAGCGCACGCAACGGAAGCCCTCAAAGATGAATAATTTTCCCCGTTTTTTCGACATTTTCCATTGTTTCTTCGCTCCTATTAGTTGCAGCGTGATGTTATATAGCCTTCCTCGATAAATGGTCTATTCAACACAAAAATAATTTTTCAATTCGCACCAGTAGTTCCTGAGATTAGCGCGTTCAAACAAACAAACAAACTCTTCAGCTTTATAATATTAGTATAGATTTTGAAAGCGTATTTCTCTTGGTATTTACCAGATTTCCTGAAAAGATGGTATACGGGTGAAGAATATGCCATTTTTTTTTCTTATACTTTATTTCAAAGCCTTCCAATGCATCTAAGGCTAACAGGCTACTATTGTAAAGGCCTGTTACCAAAGGAGCCCCAGACATATTTGGCCAACTAAGCTCATACAGGCAGCTAAAGCCTCTATTTTATAGAATATCTAGTGGCTAGATCACACGCTTGCCTCTCTTCAAGGTTTACAGATGAACGCATTTAAACCTTAGTCTCGCATTCACACGTCACCTTTGTAAGCAGGAAAATAGAATAAATATACAACAGTTTTAATTTTTTTTGTTTATTTTTATAATGTATAAACAAATTCCATAACTTGATAAATTGACTATAGCTTCGTAAATTTTTATTTAAAAGTAAATTGCGCTTAATATGTATATTTTTAAGTTAAATGCAAACACTTTTCTCACTACACGTTGCCAATCACTAAGGTGCAATGTATGGCCTCTTATACAGATTTTAATCATCACGTTCTGAACGAATTTTGTATGCTACAGATAAATAATATTATTTTATTGCAAACTAGAGAAGGTTGCCAATGAGAACTCAATAATTGGTTGAAATTTTGTGGTTTTTAAAGATGTGTTTTTTTGTATTTTGTTTTTTAAAAGTTTTTATTCATACACCCTTTTTAATGAACCCAACATGTAGCATCAACCTCACTATCGAGTAGCGCAGTCTCAGAGGAGCTTGCGTAAACATGGCCGAGGCAGGTGGAGGCAAAGTGTTTCGTCTGCGAAAGACCAGCTCAAGTAGACAGGAGAGCTGGATCAAAGGGAACCATTGACCTGGATAGCGTAGGCTTTTGTCTAGTGTTCTGTTTGATGCAAGTTTTTTAGTGTGTATAGGTTGACTAAGCACTGGCTTTGTTACGTTTAAATTAAATGAAATATCGGATATTGAAAGATTAGAAGAAAGAACGAATTTCACTATCTGATAATAAGGCTATTAATAAATAACGTACCTAGAAAATATGTAACTTCAAAAATTTTATTAAAACTAAATGTTATAAATTAAATTTGACGAGATATTGTAATTTGTGTAGCATATTCTATGATATTAGTACTTATACCTATACCTATGTATGTTACAACTTTATAGTATCAATAAAGATTCTTTATCTTTTATCTTTATCTTTTTATAATAATACTTTATAATCCTGAAGTATATTTTTATTTTCATAGATTTTAATTTGGTGTAACAAAGAAGCTTACCTGAAAAACACAACAAAAATGAGCAGTTCAAAATATGTAGTTCAAAAACATTACTTATATTGTAACGACTACACAAGTTGGTACAGCACAATGCCATTAAATTGCTACTAAAATCCCCTGTTTTGCTATAAAATGTACACATACCATGTAGCCTAGCTAAACTGTTGCTGAGTGTATGTGTGAGTACTAAATCAGAGTGATTTGTTATTGAGGCTCTAAAGCAGTTTACGTCTGAGAACCCGCATAAATCTAAGTGGCCTAGGAAATTATGCGACGCTCTAATAGCAGTATGGACAATTTAATTTAATGAGTGAGCAACTGTTGCGGTTGATCTCTGTGCCGTTATTCACCTGGATGTGACTTATGTTCGGATGACAGGTTAACTTGTAAGTTTCGGTTATTTGTCTTAATAATGCAAGCCATATTCAACAAATTAAAGTTGTAGTCAAGCGTGAACCTACTTCAAGTAAAAAAAAATGTAAGACTTTCATACGAACTTACTTACTTATGGATACGATAAACGTTACATTGTAATAAGTCTTGGCTTTTACCATAGTCCAGCAGGGCAGTAATTAAATCAAGCCTGAAGTATCTGGGTTGTCTGATGTCTTTTGACAACTTCGCAAATTTCATAGAAACTGACTTAATTGCATATTAGTTTAAATAGTCTTTTGTTGTTTTATTTTGGGTCAATAACTCACTTTTCACATACAAAAACCAGCATGCAATAAGCATTGTTTTGGTCCATACTGTTATTATTGTGTCATTTTACATGTGATTGTGCTCAACACCGCAGTCGGAAAGTGTTTGGGCACCGATTTTAATCTTAGCTATCGGAAAGCAATAATTTATTATGCGATAAATTCTTAGCTTGCCGGCCAATTGTATTATGTGAGTTATTTTAAACTTGGGGGTAAGAATGACTTAATTTATTTCCATATTGTAACTTTATACAAAAAGCCTATTTACAAGTACATTTTGTTGTGTAAATATAAAAAAATATACTTGAGTCTTATTTACCCGTGGTACTAACATACTTACTTACACAGTCTTATGTGTATACTATAAGTAAGTATCAAAATTCATCAAAATCAGTTTTAAACAAGATTAATAAAAATATTCACTAGGTTTACCAAATGCTGTTGTTTACAACAGTAGGTATGACAATTAAAACTGCCTAATAACGAGAAATCAAGACTATTTATATTGCTTTTAATTTATCATAGATACTTATATTGCTTAGTTTCCCAAATCTAACCCAGCAAAGTAACCTAAGCTCACAAACTATCGTCACTAAACCGATCTCCATACAATTACAATCATTACACAGTTCGAAGGGACATTGATAATAATGTATAAGTTTTAGTACCTGATTTGGGCGTTTTATGGCTTGAATGGATGGTTGTTGTAACATTGATGGTGTGACAGACTTGAGGCTTGTCATGTTTTTCCGTATGTAATTGAGTATACAGAGGGTTATTTTTCTGTGTTTTTTTTTAATAAAATCATCATCGTTATGGATAGATAAATATCATAACTCATTGCTGGGCACAGTCAAGCTTTACTCCCCTTTTACGCCAATTATGCCTGTGTTGCATTGTTGTAATAAATAAATAAAAACTCACATAATAAAATTGCTAAACCATATTTTCAACTAATAAATAAAAATAAATTAATAAATATTCCGGGACATAAATAAAACTGTGCCAATTATAATTGTCATCACAATATACCTAGCACCACTGCATTCATAACATTACCTAACCTACGAGTAAAAGCAACTTATTTTAGCAGCGCTTGCTTTAATGATTAAAAAGTTAAGTAAGTAAAGTTTAGTTGGTTACCTGTTCTTGGCTAGATACTACCAAAAATGATTAAATACTGTTCTCGTGAACCAGAATATTTAAAAAATATCATCATATATATACAATATCTATCTATTAATCACACTTTTTACTGTTCTATCTGCGTTTTGAACGGGACGTTAAAATCATTCAATGAAAGTTGATACGCGCTTCAGCAGTTTGTATTTAAATTTGATTTCTGCTGGGAAAATGGCCAATTTTGTAAGTTTGGGCTAAAACAATATTAAAAATATCGTATGTAATGTTAATTTGTCATAGTTTTAAGACAGTTTACTGTTTCATGCTGTCATTTCATTGATCGGTAAAATTTACAACAACAAGTACAATCATAGCTTGATATCCACGAGCTTCCCTTTTTCAAATACAAACTTTAAATATATATTGTTTTTTTTGTAAATAGAGTTAAGAAATCTATATTATACCATCAGCAATGCTTAACATCAGGCAGGCTGTAGACAAACGTAAACCAATCCCACGTAAAATATATATATTACTAAGCCGTGCGATTTAATCCCTCAAAAATAAACAAAACTAACTAAGCACAAAGACACGTAGGTATCTCACTAAGTAGACTTTTTGTCGTAAAGAATATATCGGCGGCGGCAAAATATAATTGCACTATATTTCAGTGAGTTTTTCCTCCAATTATTGCATTCGTCTCCTGAGCATCTGCCGAAGAATCGAGAACATTCTTGTGATACCATTTTGTTTTTATGGACTTTAGTAATTATGTCAATGCGATAAGATCTACTTTGTTCTGACATAAAGATGTTATCTAAGGTTAGGAACCTAATTGTCTAATGCGGCTAAGAAAATGTAGCGGTGGTCATAATTAAAAAAAAAATAGAAGAACACCGGATTTCGGATTCTAACTTAAATGCAATTAATATTTAACACCTCCTTAATTTGATAAAAGGATAAATTTATTAAGGATAGATTTGATTTCTTTTTTGTATATACTTGTGAAATATATGTAAATATTAGTTAGTTATTGGCAATAAATAAATTAAAAAGGATAAATAAATTTACTTGATTAAAGAATAAGAGGAAATAAAAGTATCATTTTTACCCACTGCATTTTTCAAAATTGTAACGCATAGCTGTGATTTATTTACAACTTTTTGACTTAAAGTTTCGCAAAATCAATTAGTTTTATCTATACTTTTAACGAAATCTTCGCTTGTGTCTTTTTCCCAGTTCCACCCCATCAAAGAACTACCGACACGTCCGCTGCGTCTCAACGCATCACGACGCGGCGACTTCGACGATCGACGGACATGTCGCGAAATTAAGGTTTCGACAGAAAAAAAACATACAATGTAGGTAATGCCTTTAGATTTATGGCTTTACTTTTTATAAGTCCTGGTTCCAGTTTACACTTTGGTGGAGAGTAACGGGAATAGTAACTTTTTAAGTATGTATTTGTATGTCCATAAGCGAAAATGTTATTTTTGTTGATTTTTTTCTGGCCCTTATGTTGTAATGATTCTAATCAACCACAATTGTTATCATTCAAGTACTTATATATTAATTAAAATCACAAATAAAGTCCTTCATTTGTTCAGTTGAAACGAGTGACTACATTGTATAACTAATCAGCATAATTTAGATCAAAATTAGCGAAACATTTGTTCACCAAAAAGTGCCACTTTGAATAAGAACAAGCTATTTAACCATGTACAGTATTAGAAAGGAAACCTAGCAGAAAACAGAGCAAACCATGTCACCAACCTTTTAAGACCACATTCAAGTCCACTGCAAAACAATTTAAACGCTCGCTAAAGACATCTGATAGCAGTACAAGTACCTTTTGATACCGATAAAAACAGGTAACAGTACAAGACAGGCGTATTTTATTAAAATAATAACACCCACGTAGTCATATGTTCGCAAGTCAATATCGCGTAACCAGCATAAAGAGAGCCTTGTTTTTCTTTCAAGTTGGTTTTACAAATGTGTCTGTGGAGAGGTCAACCGTGGAAAGATACACCGGTCGAGTTATCCGACCCACGCTCTCTGGTTTATTGGTCGGAATTGCCTCTAAACGTTACCAATGAGACGTTTGTTGTAGTGTATTTACGGCACCTTCATACTGCATGGAAACTCCAGTACCGATACAATAAAGTGCTTGATATATAGAGGTTGCGGCGTCGTTTTAGTGGAGTAGCCAATCTTACGTGATTTTCGTTTTTGTGCGCTATTTCATTGGTCTTTTTCACGTCAATTCGAGGTCGCGTGGTGGAAATGGAACGGTTTTTCTATAAAAAAGGTTTTCCGTTCAAAATTTATTGTTGATGCTTCTGTTTTAGTTCAATTTATGGTAATTACAGTTTAAATTCCATTTTTTATTTTTCTCACCCAAAGTTGACGCATTAGGATTGAAATAAATAAGTTTTTTAAATGAAAACAAGGCGATATGGTGGTGATATTTTTGATATAACCGAATTAACTCAAAAAATCAGCCTTGATCATTTTTCATATACTCGTTCTAATAATTCATTATCTTACTTATTTTTTATTTTTGTAACATCAGTAACTGCTTCACTGTACAGTGTAATGCTTTTATAATGATTAAAGTATAGCTTCCCAAAATTGGGAGTCAACTTTACCCAGACAAGTTAAAGAATGTCGTCTAGTTGACTATATTAGCCGTTTAGACGACCATGTTAAACAGAATGTGTTTTGATTGCAATTAACTTTTATTACCTCCGGCTGATTTGTTTCACATTTGTTACTCGCGATGTGACAAGAAAAGTAGCAATTTGATAGGCATTTTAATTTTCTGTGGGAGTTGATGTGGTTTTCATTTGGATATTGAATAATTATGTATGTAAAAATACATACAATATGTAATTCATAATTCATTTATTCCTTTGCGAGCATGGGTGTGTACAAAGATCTTAAGATCGTAGATTATAACGTCGTTTAATATCAGGCGAGATGTAGTCAAGCCAATCTAATAAAAAAACTTAAAATATAAAACGAAATTTTCAAAAAGTACTCTACATTCCGCATACAAGACATGCAAAGATTTATTATACAGGATTATATAATTATAACTCACTGCATCATAAAAATGTTGGTAGATACATAATATTATATGGTTTAGCATAAAATAGCCTTTTAATTACAGCTTAGCTGTTAAGCACCACTGTAGACTAAGACATCACACGGTAAAGTATATGAAACCTATTTATACTGGTTTTGATTGAAATTCTCAGAAACTAAGATCTCTGGAAGATATAGAGCCGCAAAGTTTCAACATCTGTACTTAGACGTCGATAAATAATGTGATATTTTGTAATTATTGCTTGCAAACTTTTTGACGCAACGTTGAATAAAACATTTATTTACCATAATAAATACGGGAAATGGTAAAAAAAAACAAATAAGCTAAAGTAAAATGATCATTTCTGATACAACAACATATAAAACTAAGCAATATTTGAAAAATAACTTGATACAACATAATTACAAAGAAAGCAGACCGTAAAGTACGTCTTATACGAGAAAAAGACGCAGTAAAGTATATTTGGGCGGTTTAATTGCACAGTTAATGAGCTAGTTCAATGTTTATGGCCAGTAAAATAGCTTAGGGGCGTCAAAATTAGTATTTAGTATAAGACTCATAACATTGTTTAAGACGAAAAGAAAAGGCAAGCAAGTAAGTTTCTTTGTATTCTATACCAAAACATTAAAAGAACTGCTTGAAAGAACTTGATGTTGTGAATATTTTAACAGACTTTTATTTTATTTTTTTACATGGATTGTATACTGGATGTAAAACTGCACTGTGCCAATTAATAGATTTTGTAATCTTACATCCCTGCCCTGACTACCCTTTTAGCTTAGTTGGTAGTGGCTCTGCCTTCTAATCTATGAGTGCGGGTTCGAATCCTGCGTAACATTAACAATTATGAGTTTTGAATTGAATTTAGGTTATGAACGATGATGGTAATGAGTTTTGGTAAATGTTTTTTTTATAAATTTAATATAACATTTTTATTATAAATTTAGGATGCAAGATATACCTTTATACATAATACACCATATAAAAAATATTTGGATTTATTTAGCAGTTAATACACGCTTTTTTATTTACAAACATGTGATTTGCACGAAATGGTAGAAGTACCCCACAACCTAATTTGTTGTGAGCTTGTAACGAGTCAAACTTTAAGCTTAGACTTAGCCAGCTTGTTATAACTAAGATTTAGTCAAAATGAATTTTGTTTTAGCCAAGTTTGTTGGGATTACCTCACTCCCGAGCTGATTAGATTCGACAGAATTTAAATTGTTTCAGTCTAGTGTACTTATCGGTGTAATTTTGAATGACTTTATAAAGAATAGACGTGCCTGTTTACTTTGTAACTTATAAACTAACCTATTTCACAAAAAATACTTGAATGCAGCAATTCATAATAAAACATAACAAAAGTTACAGTTACAGTTTAATAACCTAACAACAAAATTTGCTATCATTTAAACTCTAAGTGTGATACTTACTTAAGTATAACACTCATAGACTCGTAGACTCGTAGTTTAAGTACTACGGGTATGTACACATGTTGATAAAATAGTTAAAAAAATAACAAAAATTGCCAAGAGTATCAGAGTAATAAATCAAAACAAGTTACCTGACCATTAAGGTCACCTATTAACATTAAAACAATACCAGAAATAACCCTAACAAAGGGCCTCCGCAACGCGGGGGGAATTCAGACGAAAAAAAAAATGCACTCATAAGACTAACATGTAGGTAGTGATAATAATGGTGAAATTTGTTATAAACTGATAGAAATTCATCTTTTATCCGACTATTTTAATAAAAAAAAAAACATTCTTAAACAAAAAACGAGCGCCTAACTAATCGTACCCTCCAAGACGCAGCAAACAGTAGAAAAGGGATGCTAATGTAAAACTATTTGATGTTCTCTTTGAGTCCACTGTTTGCTAAGAGTTCACGGAATATTTTTTGAGAAGTCCCTTTGTTCGATCTCTTGAGTTGTTTGCACAATTTGGTGTGTTTATTATTCAGTAGTGTTTGTGGATGGGGCGTAAAGAACATTAGCAGATCAGAGGTGGAGGTGCGGCTGAATTGGAAGCGGATTTTAGCATATAATTGTATGAAAATACATATCTTCTCATTTATCTGGTAACACAAATGTGAAGTTACAATAAGCTAAGGCTAAGTATGGTACCAGAAAAAAAAAAGTTTTACGCAATCTTTGGTAAGTATATGTCATTATTTTCCAAAACAAAGTTTTAAAATCATATATATCACATTACAGTGTTACTTTTGTGAATTTTAAGTGTCTTCACGGGATAGAATGTCTCAAAGATTCCTGTCGCAGCACAACACAAGTCTCCACAGACTTAGTGTGTTGCGCAGTCATCCATAGATGTACTACCTAAAGTAAGTTTAAGATTAATTGTATTTTTACGTACATACATTGTATTTTTGGCATAATAAACGATTATTTATTTATTTATTTATCTATGCAGTAAGAAAAAAAATATCTTCACTCTCCACGCGACTTATCATAGCCGCCGTAAAAAGGCTGTCAAACCCCAACTTTACTCTCAAGTAGTTGAGTTTAATAAAATCTTTTCAATTGGTTTTTTAATAAAATATTACACAAATGACCCACACAATAGATAACAAATGTAATGATATCAGATTTATAGTGGTCAAGATACGATAGAACTGAGCCAATAGGAATAACATAACGACAAGAAACAAGGAATCGGGTCACAGGTGGCACAATTTCATAGTCGACTAGAGCTTCTGATAATAATGATGATTATATGTAAACGTGATATCGCTCATCGCTATTAAACCATCAGACAATATATTACACATGTTTGCTATTATTAAGATAAGCCTTCGGCGAAATCCTTTACCCCACTTGAACGTGTTTGTCTTTTCAAGTTGCCATGGAAACCATGTTTACCCGATTATACCATGTTTTGATTGTTTCCTAAGCCTAGCGTTATCTTAATTCTATGTGCATGAAGAAACAATATGTTTTGAGCATAAATTGTAGAACTTTGTATTTGTTTTTGTTTGAAGATACTAACAATTAAAGCACATTCAAGGCAGCTTGGAGGTTTCAAGAAAATTAATTCTGTTGCTATCTTATTACGTCTATATGATTGGTTTTTGATACTGGTAAACGTAATATTAATTAAATTTGCTATCCAATATTCCTTGAAAAAAACCATTTGATGTATTTTCTGTAGTCGCTTCGAGATTTGTCTAACTAATCTTTTGTACACGTTAAAAAAGCACAAATGCGAGCTAAAAATTTAGTGCAATAAATTTTCCTCAAAAAAACCAGCAACAAGTCAAAACCTCTCATCCAATTTAAATGGCCATACAAATGATAAGTAGGCGTCTTGCACTCTGACCTCAAAGCACGAGTTGTCGAGAACTGTCACAATTTCGAGGTCACGAAGACGAACCGACCTGTCGATATTTCCTGTTATGGACATCAATCAACACAATTAAGCTCGAAAACGACGCCCACACTTCGCGCTGGGAACAAATTGTATAGTGTGAGAGATGCTGGGCAAGTCTTTCACGAGAACGCATTGCCCGCTCCTCACTTTAAGTCGTTATACCTACGTACTCTGCAGTTTACTGATAACGTCATACAGGAGTCCAGGAACATCAGCTCTCAGCTAGCAGTGTTAGTACGATTTTTAGAGACGTTCAAACTTCCGTTTTTTTATTAATGATTTTTAGTTGTTAAACGTAGTTGTGACATGGCATAAATCTATTCAGATCATTATTTTGTTGTAACTATGTTAATTAAGTACGGTTAGTATAAAAATAATATAACAGTTTTGCATATACGACACATTTCTAGTAACGTATTCAAGTCTAAACATCTTCAATGTCTTACACACATATACGATGTGTTATACACATAACATTTTTAAAGTAGTATAATTCTACCGAGGCTCTCCATCTAGCACTACATAGCTCACCGCAAAAAAATCGCTACGTTTGTCGATTGAAATCGGGCGTATTCGATAATCCATTAAACCGTAACGTTGGAGTTTTGACAGATGACGTACGACCAGCGGGCATAGCGTCACATGAGTGATGCGATCCGCCACCGCCACGCGTTACTATATGTGCCATATATCTCTCGAACTATAAACCGTCATTAATAATAAAAAGTGTTTACAATTTTAAAGCCCATTTCACGTTTTCGTTTTTCAGTCTATCGCTTACTGTAATAGCTGTTGATAGCACATTATCTGTATACCTACAAAACGTTTGTTTTTCTTCATATAAATGTCATTATAACTAATTAGAATATTATGAGAGAGGTTGTGTTTGAAACATTATTTTATTAAGGTTTTAAACTATTCGTAATTTTCAATGTAGGTATTATTTTACGTAAGGACAGTAGTAGGTGATACGAAAAAGCTTCAACGATTTTAGTTTATAGGTAGATTTCGTATTAAACAACTCAGCAAATTTTCAAATATAAAACCATCCAAATTACATGAAAACCTTCAAAATATAATTTAAAGCCGTACTTCCCAGAAAAATATATTTATTATTGAAGCGAATTAAATAATAAAAAATACCCGTTATTTTGAATTGTATCAAAATACACTTATTTAAATAGTACACAGACACACTCAATGCAATGATAGCTCATATTTTATTGTTTGCTTATTCAAAACTGCCTCAAGGTAATTCATATAAGTTCAAAACGCTCACCTCTGACACGGCTATGAGAGTTCCAAACCGCCTCTGTCATGTTTCGTTGAAGTGTCATGTACGGGAATTTAATGTCAATTGATCTCAAACTTTGACAGTTGGGAGTGACGGAATCGGGCTAAGGGCTGTGACAATATTAGTACACCTCAATGTATATAACCACAAATTAGCATAAGCGTTATCCCAACCTATATTAAATGTGTTTGCATACTATATACCTAGATGAAATTACGTGTTCCGTATATTTCGAGGTAGGTACATACATTTCGAATATTCGTGTATGTCCGTTCTTCAAGATCAAACGGTAGAACTGATTTGGATAAAAAGTTATATGGAAATAGATAGATGGTAGGCTATGCATTAATATTGAAACAAATCAGGTAGGTATATCCCTGCTTAACACAGCTAACATCATTGGGCACTGTAATTATCCAATAAAAGTATTGTTAACTCCATAAAACTTCGTAAATAACCACACACTCATAAATTGGTATAATAGGTACATTATGACACCCTACGTCTGAATACATATTTATTTTCTTTACTTTTGCAATTCACAAGCTGTTACGTTTAAACATGTCCAATTGTACAATATTCAGCGTATTATACGCCTACAGAGTATTGTATGTTAAGTCATATTCTGTAAGCTTACGCTTACAAGGCAAAGGACGGACCGTTTTGGATTGGGCGGTACATGGATTATCCAGCTAGCTTGATGAGGTGTCGTGAGCTTAGGTAAAAAGCGAGTGTAGCTCAGCGGTTCCAGTAGGTATCTGCTTTTCATTTAGACGCACCCTGGTTCGAATCCGGCCCTACACCAATTACTTGTATTTACAAGTTATGTTTGGATTTGCATTCGCTTAGTGGTGAAGGAAAACATCTTAAGGAAACCGAAATGTTAGAGGACCACAATATCCGAGGACATGCGTCTTTCACCACGATGTATCTGCCCAAGAAAACTCCCCCAACCCTCATGACCCTCAGTCATGAGGAAATACGACTAAAAGAGTGAGAGAGCTTTAGTAAATAAAATGCTACGAGCCCTATAATGATGTATATTGTATTGTTTAAAGCATTCTTTTTTTCACTCTTTAACTTGAAAGCTTAGGCTTAGAGAACAAATTCATAACAATTGGCTCAATTTTTTTCTTATTGAGTTAAGGAACCCTGAGATTGTATAAATTTTTGCAATAAAATGTTGAAAGCTCTGATGTATTCTGTATTTATTGGCCACTAAGGTAAAAGTTAAGCATAACTTCTTAACACAATGTCTAAGTTATTTACCAATTTCATACAACTAGGTAAGTATAAGCAATATAAGCATATAAGCAAAACCTACAAAGTTTCGCTAGCACTTATCCACCCTATTTATTCTATAGTTTAACGCCCCAACGCACTCAAAACTAAAGTCGCTTCCTATACAAAGAGATCTTAAAACTTATCTTCGACAGTTTGAGCTTCGCACTTTACGAATACCGTCTTTTAAAAGCAATAGACATTTATCCGCTATCACGTAACATAAAGTGGCGTTTTGAATGTTTAGTGCTTGAGAGCCAATAGCAAACTTTGTAAGTTGCAGCTCCTACTAGGGAAAGTATGGAATAACACTTCGTCGCCGTTTAGTTAAAGACAGAAGTGCAATTTTGTACGAACCGTTGATTTTTATGATAAGTTGTCTGTTACATCAGATTGGATGATGTTTGTTTGTCTTACCTTATAAGTTAGCAAGCTTATGGCTCGTTCTATGATGTTATTTCCGTTTAATATAATTATAAAACTTGTAAGTTGACATCTAAATAATATTATATGTTATGTACTCTAAGGCCGCCCTCTGTCCCAATACTATGTTTTACATATTTTATTCATACTTGTGTTCTTTTGCTATTGGTGTACAATAAAGAATTCTTGATTGATTGATTGATATGTTCTTAGTAATAATTTGAGTTGAAAATGAATGAAATTAAATGTAATTGGTTGTAGTCGTACCGTTATATGGGAGGTAGTGTGTGGAACAAACACACCACCACTTTTTCGCCGTAATAGAGCGACAGATCGTCGTGATTTTTAGCATGTCGATTGTATAAGTTCACGATAGTGAATAGATTATGCTGAAACAACTGGTGCAAAACCGCTGGCATTCTTAAGTATTTTGTTTTTTTTTTCAAAGAGGTTATGACATTTTACCTGCAAGCCAAGTAATACTGAATTTGCCTAAATTTGTGCTTTGTTTGTCATATATTTTCATGTTTTACTGTTTATATGTTGTTCTACAACCCAAGTAGTGCGGTTCATAATATAGGCGCATATTTCATTGTCTATCGCTGCTGTCTTGGTACAAATAAGGGTAAACTTCTCAACTCTATAATTTAGTTTCATGAAACCCAAAGTTTCTGCTGTAAACAATACCTTAGTTGCGCTTTCTTGTTACCTATCTTATACAATTTTATTTACAAGCAGCTAGAATAAGAACAATTTTAAAGAAATCTATTGATTTTGTTCCGTCAATTCGATATTTGTGGTACTTACCAGATATAAAACAAAGATATACTTACGACGTATTTTCATCTTATTAAAACAGAAGGTTCTCAATTCGGTGGTATGTTCCGTAAAATGGGGTGAAAAGGGATCGCAAGGCGAATAGGGACAAAACCGGGAATGAGTTTTGACATTGAATATTTTTTTCTACATCATTAAACTTTTTACCATTTTTAGTAGGATTTGTAGTAGATTATTGAATCTTTCCTATGGCAACATTGAACTAACATGAACTTAGCTGCAAACTGTCAAAAAAGACACTTGAAAGTGGGTTATGCAAGACGCCGGTTATAACAGTGATATTAACTTCGCTCTGTCGGCTTTATTTTCAAGTGAGATAGTAAGAGTGTTTGTTTGAAACGTAATTTAGTGTTTTGGCCGTCATATGCATATAAGGTAAGCTTCATTTATCACTTAATATAGGTATTATCTTGATAAATTAGAATGCCATCAGAAATTTGTGTTTTTTGGGGCGAATAAGGACGCCTAAAGTATGAATAAGGACGAAAGGATGGTGAAACGGGACGAGAATGAGATGAATAGGGACGACTTATGTATGTTAACTGTTTTTAAGATAAATAGGTACCTATTCTAGATAATAATTAGATTAATTTTATTATGTTTTCATATACATAATAATTAAAACAATTGAAACTTATAATAATTAGGTTTATCTCATTATATTAATAATTCAATAAAGCACAATAAATTTAGTGACAGCCCTAGTAAATTTCCCCATTCACCTTATTTTCGTCACTAATCACCCCGTTTTCAGGGTGAATAGGGATTGCCTATATTTTACCGTTTTATTCATAAATTGCAATACTAATCGCATAGTTTTATATTGGTTCACAGAGATACCATAAAGACTCATATAATTCAATCCTCATACAGCTAATTTTCTTACTATAAACACCTTAATTTTCGGTGTGAAGTTCAAAATCGTCCCTTTTCACCCCATTCTACGGTTTTTCTTAACAATTTAACTACTTATATATATTGTGTTATCTTTTGAAATTATCATCCATATCCTATATATTAATCACACAATATGTATTGCGACATTATATTAGAAGACTTGTGAGATTTTACTAAAAATAAAACTTACTATAGAAAAAAGTCTGGTTTCAAACAACACTTGCTTGCGATTTATGATGAGAATGAACTAAGATACCCATTCCAAGGTGACATTAAGCTGATATAACTACGCAATTAATTTAATTTAGTGTGACTTGTTAAATAAATCATTAAAAAATTATAAAGGCGTGGGATCATACAATTTTGCTTTGATTGTGAATTCGGATAGGTTGTTAAATTTGTTTGGTGATGGTATATCATAATTTATAGTAAATGGGTAGCCAAATAATAATATTTCTGGACTTATTAAAATTTTAATTAATAAAAGAATTTGTAATGATATGATATTGAATTGCAATATCTAAAAAAATGCACTCTGAGTAGTAAGCTACTTTTTTGCTTGGTCTCAAAATTGTGATATATGTACCACTATTAATTTCTTTCTAACAACTCAAACAATCTTATTAAAGCAATAAAAAGTTCGAAAGCCAAAGCAATACACTAAAACTTGTAGATGCACTCACTTATAAAACCATAAACGCAGTCGTTACTTAGGCGTTTAGTTAAACCACGGACTTAACAGAATAAAAATCGGATTACAGTCATAACATGTTATTAATTCAAAAATATAAGACAGGCTTGCAACCTACCTGTCTGGATTATGCAAATGTATCGCTTTTTAATGAAAATGACAATATCTTATTTAATTAAAGCTATGTTTGGTGTTTTCATTTGATGTTTTTGTTCAGAGCATTTAAATATACAAGGTTAGGGTACTTATTTTAGCTTTTTTTTTGCCGTTGACTGTTTTACTTTACATTATAATTATTTGTAAGAAATGAAATGTACTCATGGGTACTTACCGTTTCTTGACCACCCATCCTTTAACTTGTAACTAATTATTGTGTTTTCATTTAAAATGAAAAAGGTATTATGTACAAAAAAACTGTAATCTCTATTTGGTCACAGTTCTAAAACAAAGTACCCCTAATAGCTAACTAGTTATCATCTTCAAAAATATTATTTATAACGCATTCAAATTAGGATACTGAACTCAAACACGCACAACTTATTAATTAGATTCTCGGCATGATGTTAACACTGATCTAGCGTGGTAAAATTAAAATTCCTCCCCTAGACACTCAACTAACAAAATTAACATATCCACAGTTTCATCTCAACTGGTTCCCACTTTTGAATTTCCTATTAGTGTTTACAAAGGCAGAGTCAATATGCGGTAGCCAGAATAACGTTTTGCACCATCACTCGAATTGGATCTTTAAATCAATAGTTTGAAAGTTTGAATTTGATTGGACTGTGTTGATTTTGAAATGAAGATCCATACACTTTCCTATTGTCGTGTTTACAGAATTTTCGGTATTATTGACTTTGGCGTGAGAATTGGTCTCTAACGTTCGTAAGCCTGGTAGGTCCTCGCGATCAAATAGCTTGCATACTACTGTTAAGAATTTCTGAGGCTTATTAGCATGTCATAATCTTATGTGCCTGACTCAATGATGCTCTCGGGAATCTTATGTGTGATATTTAGTTATTTCACTATTGTTTTAGTCATATATGCTCATTTAAATTAAAGGTTAGTTTACATTTTTAAAGCTTTAAATAACTCGGAGATATAAAATAAGCAGTAGTCCAAGAAAATTTCGTGTCAAAAAGATTGTATTCTACTTTTTTTGAGCATAGGCCCATTTAAATATAAGGATTAAAAATTATGTAGCTACGTGCATACTACGTGTTACATAAAATCAGTGTATGGTTCCCATATAATTATTTAAGAACATGGCACAAAAAGTAAACACCAATTTAAAGTCTTTGTTTGAGAACTAACAAGGTAGTTCCGGAAGAAAAAGTACTTTTCCGTACTTAGAAAGTTGTTGGCCAACGTATACTATTCTTGTTAGTAAAGTTTATATTTTAAAAGGCTCTAATAACTTGATTACTTAGCTCTTGTGTGTCCAAAAATGTGAGTAAAGTTGGGGAGTAATTTTATGATTCACATCAGTTACGTTTGGGAGTGTGGACGTGTGTCAGAGTTTGTATGTTTATTCCATATTATCGCTTCGAAACGTTGGACGAAATTTTGTTACATTAGACTTAGCATTTTATTCCGGATTGACGTGACTAAGACAAACACTAACCGGCCGCGCCCGCCACTTGGTTGATCATACTTAAATTATAATACAATTATAAAATAAATGTTCTTTTAAAATACTAGGCTAAAAACGGTTTCGTTAATTAGACGGACAGCATATCGTGAGTTTGTTAGTCTTTGGAGCCCCAGAAAATAACAGAATCTTAGAGTTGGCGGGCTACCTGACTGCACTGTTAGCTTAGTTGGGCTCTGCCTTCTAATCTAGGGGTGCTGGTTCGATTCCCGTATAACACAAGTTATTATGAATTATAAAATTTGTAATTATTTTTGTTGAGTCTGGCCGTTTCTATGTATATATATATTAACTTGTACGGGTTTGCACTTGGCCATAATTTATAAGTAATAAGTATGTATTTACGAAATAAAAGTATGTATATACTTACGAGTATGTATTATATCTGGTACCCATGATACAAGCGTAAGGGGCTAAATGGCGCTGTGTGATATGTCCTGAAATATTATTTATTTATTACTTTTATACCAGACAACGTTGCAAAAACTGCGATAATAAAACTGTAGTACAAATTTTATTCTCGCAGTTTTACATAGAACTTTAAGTTAATTATCAGGCATCATATTATGCAGTTACCCATATGTTACGATGTTGTTCGTCCCTCCCTAGTTTCATATGAACATTTGAGATCCACAAAGTAATAAGCATGTCGTGAAGTATTAATTGCTTCTCAAGTTAATTATAAGGTGGAAGTTTGCCGTATTACGAGGGGGATTTAGAAACCGAAATATGACTAAACTGAGCAGCTGTTTGCATGTTGATTATACATATATAAGCATGTATGTATATTGTATATGCGCAATAATTAATTTGTACATATAGATGTTTAGGATTGCGCCCTCTTGCTTCTTTTTCTTTTCTTTTTTTTTCTTTCCATTCTGTTGTGTGGTGTGCACAGGTAGGTTGTTTGAAAATGATATATATTAACAACTAGTGGGCCCGACAGAATTCGTCCTGTCTGTTGACTCTTTTACTCTTTAGTTAGTTAGAAAACGAAAAGTATGGGAAAAAGAAAAGGGCGGTTTTTAGGGTTTTCCGGCAATTTTTCGATTTTTTCTCGCCGTAAAAACCATCCTTGAACTTCAACGAATATTAAAAAAGAAGAATAGAATAGAATAGAATAGAATATATCTTTAATGTAAACCATAAAACATAGAAATAACAAAACAGGAAATAAGCTTAAATATATTAAAGTGATGCACATTGGGCGTCCTTATCGCCTTAGGCGATTTCATTGGCCAAATCGGTCCCGGCGTTGTTGCATTGTGCGCTTACCGACACATTTTGCGATTCATTTTTATATATAAGAAGATGAGTGTACAATAAATAAGGAAATTGAATACTGGGCTACCGAAATGGTCTGCTTTTTAGGTTTCATGAGCTCAATATTTGACTAAATGCAATATTTGTTCTGGTATACTATGTATATCAATACGCACTATTTATTTGACTGAGTAAAATTTTAACTACTAAATATAAGATTGTAAAGATCGTTAGATTACAATCTATCTAGCGAGATTGTAAACTATCGATAAATTGTGAACCGTATCATCTTCGAGTCCAACACTTGCACTACAACAGGACTTGGCTCCTCCTCGCTTCGCTCGTCGTCGCATGTGCGTGGTAGAAAGCAACCTAACGAACCTAATCTTACCTCCTGTCACAGACAAGCGACTTCGCAATACCTAAACATAGAGCGCGAGTTGCATTCCGTCCTACGCCGGTTCACAATTTGACGGCTTCACTTCGGTAGATTACAATATAGCGAAGAATAATGAGTCAAATTGCAATCATAATGATACGGTTCACAATCTATCGATAGTTTACAATCTCGCTAGATAGATTGTAATCTAACGATCTTTACAATCTAACGGTGATATATACATAACAGCAGATGATATATTTATGTACATTATACATAGCAAATATACCTAATTTTGAGTACAATATGTAGATGCACAGACTTAGTAATATAATGTAAAAAAAACCGGGACCTTGCACACATCGCCACCTAGCCACACACTAAGCAAACGCTTGTGTCGTGGGTACTAGATAACATATATAACACGTACATACTATTATATATGTATATGTGTTAGTAATGTATAATGAAAAAAAAACAACTCTTTCGCCTGATTAAACCAATGACACGTTACTTACCACCATGTGCTTCAATCTAATTTCATGGCTAGTTAAAGAACGTAAAACTACGCATCCAATCAAGCACATCTGCTGCTTCCCTGTGACTGTGACACAATCGTAGCTCATTTACATGGAAGCTACTGTGATACAAAGTATTTGTATGCCACCTGTTTGTTAGAAAAAAAAACTAAATAGGCTACCGATGTCGTACAGGACTATTTGATATGAAGCAAATTTAGTGTAAATACTATTGGTTTTAAGACTATATATGTATAAAAAAATAATGATATACCTACCTCACGCGTTGATTAAAGAGATGTAGAATCTTGGGCTACATTTTCAAAACCTCTGGTGTCGATATACTTAGTTAAAGCGCTATTCTACGACTATCTACAGAATAATTATATTATCAGTGCCCGATAGCGGCGTGGCCAGTATTCTGACTGCATAACCTAGGTACGTGGGATAACAAAACTGATGCATTACTTCAGAAAACTTCAAGCGTATAACAACAACATATACTTCATTTCCATAACTCTGACTTTGAATTATTCGCCCGGATATTGGTCCCAGTAACCCACTACGCGTATATTAGCCCCCAAAGCAGATTAACAAGCCCCCGTTACAAATCAAACAGAATTGTAAAGGAAGTCATGCTGATTAGAATCGTAATCCTAGTCTGCGGTGGGTCTGCACTTTGACACACCAAATTACAGTTTCGGTATGGGACTGGATACTATTGGTTGAATTTAATAACGCATCAACATCATCAGCAAAAATTGTATTGTATTTGTAACTAATCTATTACATCTATACTAATATTGTAAAGCTGAAGAGTTTGTTTGTATGTTTGTTTGTTTGTTTGTTTGAACGCGCTAATCTCAGGAACTACTTGTGCTAATTAAAAAAATATTTTTGTGTTGGATAGACCATTTATCGAGGAAGGCTTTAGGCTATATAACATCATGCTGCAACTAATATGACAGAAGAAACAATGGAAAATGTGGAAAAAACGAGGGAAATTATTAATCTTTGAGGGCGTCCGTTGCGTGCGCTGCGAAAACGGTTCAAGATATCAAAAAAATATGTATGAAAGAATTATTCCTCTTGAAATGATCTAACAAAACGTCTGAAATAGTATATGTCTATCTTTTAAGATTAACTCACTAGAACCGTTTTTATGGTAATAACTATTCCATGCGGACGAAGTCGCTGGCACTGCTAGTCTATATACATATAATAAAGCTGAAGAGGTTCGAAAGTGTGAACATTGAAGATATTGAAAAAAACAGTGGTTTCTGAAATGGTATACCGCATTTTAGTCACGAGATATTAAGTTAGAAGTATTATGTTGCATGATATAAAATTCTGATACAAACAATCTCTATGGTTGCTAGTTCAAACCTATACGTTTATCTCACTAAAGATCATTGTGACGATCAGTTATTATTATTAAAACACTTTTTCGTATGTAGGTTATATTTAATTGAAAATCTAGCTAATTATTCAATGCTTTTATATTGTTATAAAATACTATACCTACCTAATTATGAAATATATTTATAATTTATTGTTATCTTTTGTGAACGTAATGATACTTATTAATTTTAAAGATATCTAATTAATTTGCTACTTAAGTGTGTTGGTAATTCATTTCTTAATTAATGTAATTGGTAGTTTCCGTTTTAATTAAGTAAATAAAAAAATAAATAAAAATAAACAAATATCTGAATAGTTCGATTAAGCTCGTGATAAAATATTTTTCTGACCTATTAAAATTATGACGATTGAAGGCTTATCATTAAAAATAATACTTTAAATAATGAATATAGCATTTCATTTATTGAACCATATGATACAAATTAATTTTAACTGTAGAGATAAATCAAATAACGCAGACAATTTATAGGAAAATGGATACATACGAGTACAATATATACAATTTACACAGATCTACGTGTGGAAATACTAAAATACTCGTAAAATAAAATAAAAACACACAACTTTTTTTTTTTTACGCTGGCCAATCCATTTAACGTTTGTCTTCAACACATCACGCGACATTGGCAAAATTGCGGCCATACCGCAGAGGCCACAACCAAGATTAGAATAGAATAGAAATACAATTTATGAAAATTGCGGCCTGTGTGGTAGGCAACTCAATCCTTCAATAGTTTTGTAACATAAATTGATCCTTAGTACCTTGGAATATTAACAGAACATAATTTAATTCTATAAATATAACGACCAAAAAGATTGTTTAGTTCACAAATCACTTTGTATATTATCAAAAGCGTTTGTCTAGTTAACATAAATAGATTCTATGCATCGTAAAGATCCTTATAATTTTCAATTTCAATGGATAGGAAAGGTCATCTTGACGAAGCTTTCAATAAGTTGGTTAAAGTTAAACGGTTTTATTTACGACCACAAGAACTATATTTAGAAATTTAGATACACTTATGAGCTTCCTTTTCAATGAAAATTAACTGCGTAATCAATGAAAGTTTATTAACAAAATATCATTGTCACATATATGTAAGGTTTTCTAACCAAATATAGTATATAAATCATAAAGGTAGGGTACATTAGAGTTAAATATCAAGTATACATAGGTAAATAGTAAGAGATAGAAGTCTGTACAGCAAATAAAATTTACAGCTATCAATATAAAAATATAGGTACCTAGGTACTTACATTTAAATTCATATTGTAATTGTAGTTAGTTACGGAAAAAATGTAAGTTTACTTTTGTTTTGCGATAACCTCAATTGACAAGTAACAAATTAAAAGTATACAAAAATCTTTATATGACAAATGTTTAAGCATCTAACTATTTTTTTCCATGGCTTAGGAGGTAAATATATCGAGATGGATTTGAATCAAAGCATTACAGTTAATTCGTTTTAAATAAATGCTAATTATGTTTTAAAAAAATAAAAATAAAATAACGGAAAATCACAGCAAATACCAATTTTCTATCTACTTCCAATTTAATAACTATCTATAATATATGGTAACAATTTACATTATTGTTATATATTACGATAATAAATGTAAAGTTACATATAATTTATATACCTACATATACAAATATGCTTGTTATTCTATTCATATGAAAATTCGTAGTAGTATTTTAAAATTTCACAATTGAAGTATGATAAGATTCATTGATTTACAATTCCAAAAAGACAAGTTATTACAATTATTATTAGGTACTATATCTTATTACTTATAGGTTACATAAATAAGTTACGTTTCTTATTACACAGCTTACACGTAAAACTACTAAAATGTTTGCTAATAATTTGATTATAAACAGATTGTAAGAAGATATAGTCAGAAACGTAAATAATTACATTTTGTTCATATTAAATTCTTTTCAATCGGAAATGTTGATACTTAGCTCGGTGTCGGGTAGTTTGAGAGATAGTTCTATTCTAGTACAAGAATGCCCTTTTGGCCACAGCATAGCTTTGTTACAACTGACCGGCCCTTGACTATCAGATGCACTATGCAGAGTAATGTATGTAGGTGTATACGCCAGTACTATAGCACTTGTATCGAAACAGAGAACGAGTGATCCAATTTCGTTCGATAAGTCGGCGGAATACATTCTAACTTTGTCCATAAATGGCGCATTACTCGTGGCCCGTCATAAATATTCATTTTCACCAAGCAGGGAGAAGTTTTCACGGTACTCTTCGGTTCGACTCGGAATATTAGCAAATTTATGAGCAAAAATATTCCATACTTCGGAAAGATTCCGCGCCCGCCGGACAAACTTCGTAGATCTCTTATCTATCGCTGAATTAATGTCGTAAGCCTGTCGATATTGATTGAAAAAGTTGAGACCCTAAACTTTAATTTTAGATCTAAGAGTAGAACTAAGGTTTATAGTCTACAGAGATGGTTCGAGGAACAAAGTTTCAATATTATTAAAAAACAAGGAGAGAAATCTTTTTATACCAGTCAATCAATATATCAGCAACTTTACATACATTTATTATTTATTATTATTATTATTATTTACTTTGTCAACTATTTAGTACAAACATATTTTTGTCATGTATGATATCCTTATAGGTACATAGATAATTGGTAATAATACATACATACTTACCCTCAGTAGATATACAATAATCAACAATTGATTTCAATTCCTTACCCCTAATGACTAGGTCTTTAGCCTAAAGAGTCGATGTACAGTTACACCATAAAGCACAAAACGTTCACTGTCCTTTTGCATTACACTTCAAAACATCTTCCACATTTTCCAAACTAAGTTTTTTTTTATTCTAAGTGTTTTTAGCCACCTTTTCAAATACACATCAGTTTTTCACCATAACATTTAATCTGCCACAGAGCAAGTTTTTTTAGACTGGCCAACTCTACTGTTGAGATTGTCCAACCACCTTTGGAGTGTCCGATGTACAGTGTATTTATCTGACGTAACTGCTATAGCAAGGCTTCTTCAAGTTGATCAGACACGTGCCATCAGTCACTCTCGTAGAGAGTAGAGTTGGAACTCTTCCGACGACTGTATGGAGAGCTGAACTCTATCCTGGTGTCTGGCAGCCAGGAGTACGCAGTGCGCTCCGAAGATGCACTGGAACAAAAGATTAACCAATTAGTTTGTGATAACAATTATGAGAGTTTAGTTTGAATAATAGCAAAGGCACTTTATTGTGACATTGTTTCATATGAGGGTAGTTGAAAAGTAAAGAACAGTGTTTAAACATATTTGGACTTGATTGCCAAGAGTCTTAATATCTATACTTAATATTATAAAGCTGAGTTTGTTTGTTTGTTTGAACGCGCTAATCTCAGGAACTACTGGTGTGAATTGAAAAAATATTTTTGTGTTGAATAGACCATTTATTGGGGAAGGCTTAAGGCTATATAACATCACGCTGCAACTAATAGGAGCGAAGAAACAATGGAAAATGTGGAAAAAAGGGGTAAAATTATTCATCTTTGAGGGGTTCCGTTGCGTGCGCTGCGAAAACAGTTCAAGTCGTGGGTAACAGCTATAATTTAAAAAGCTATAAAGGTTGTTTGCAAAAATAAATATGATGTCCAAAATAACTATTCCACGCGGACGAAGTCGCGGGCACAGCTAGTCTAAGATAAATAAGTAATTAATATGTATAAAACTTTCAGAAGACTTGATAACTTCCGTTTTTGAAGTCGAATAAAATGATACACTCTAAACTAAACCGATACTTTCAGGTGAGTTGTAGTCACAGAATACAGAGTACAAGTTGTAGTCAAATATATTTAAGAAGTCTACGGGACAATGTAAATATATAGGAATGTTATTAATACAAAATTTCCCGGTAAATTAAAAACTGTGTGTTACAAAACTATACACAACATCTTAAATATTTCATTAAAGAATACTAAATTAAAGTTGAAAGAAATTTGAAATAAAGTCGGTCACAGGCTGAAACTATTTTAATAATCCACGACGACACAAATTAGAGTTATTTTAGTCAAAACTACACGAATAATCCATTTAACTTTAAGATGCCATGACACGGAATTCACTAAAGCTTTGCTAATAATGTCTTGACGTTAACGACATCAAACCCAACAAGCTCCCCATCGTGACTTTAAAATCGTTTTTTTTTATAAATTTGGACTTGGACTTACTATACAGACTTGGACAATAAGATAATAAATGACTAGGTATATGAAACATATTATCACATCACATTGCATCAAGGTCACAAGTTACCTAAAAGTATTAAGTTAAACATGTGGACGTACAAGAATTTCAGTGTAAATGTGTAGATTTTGTCCATTCTTTTTGGGCTCTCTACTTTTTCCCATATTAAAGTGGATCACTACGAGGTGTCTCTAGTGCTAAATAATCATATTATGGGCGCATATAATATATAACAATATTGGATGCTGTCCGTCTGAAAATATATGCGACAGAGTATGACTAAAATGTATAGTATGTCGATAAATAGGTGTCTTTAAGTTGTCTTATCTGTTCTTGACGTCAATTCACGTAACAGACTTCGGAAATAATACCTGTTTGTTGTTATCAAAGGGAAAATTTAAGGGAAATGTTTAACACATTTCAGGTACATTTAACTTAATTCAAGTAAGTTCCATTGGCTTGAAATAATGACCTTTGTAAATTGGAAACATGTTAGGTATTTTAGTATAACAATGGGTTTTGTAGTGATGTTACTAAAGTATACATTAAGAAAGGTTATGTAAACCTGAGTGATTTACTATGGAGTATCATTACTCAGATTCACACAACTTTTCATTCTAATAAAGAAAAGTCATGATGTTCAAATTATTTTTTAAAACCTCGTATTGGATTTACGAGTTTTAATTGTTGCTCTTTCAATTATAATTATCCACAATTTAAACATTTTGAAAAATCTAATCCAAAAGACTCATTCTGTAAGTCGAAAACCTACAGCACTAGACTTTGCAATAAAAATAACTACACCATCAGTTCTTACGTCACCACTAATCTTTCTAACAAGGTGTCTATCGCCTATTTATATAGCCGGTCCAAATCAGGCGTAGACACACTTACTGCATTGTTACTGATATATGGCGTACTTCTGGATACGCCTTTGTTTGGTGTAAGGAACTCGTTTCGATTGTTGGCGCATGTAAATGTTGCTCCAGATTACCATTAAAGCATGCAAGTTACGATGTCGAAACACTACTTTTGGTTGTTGTATGCGTTAATTGGACTAGCTGTTTATGCTACTAGGACATAAGGCTTTTGATGATAAAGATGTACTGTGAGAATGTGATAAGAAATTGTCCTACGGTTGCCTGGAAGAAATCGCTGTTAGCGATAAGGCTGCCAGTTGTGGCACTATTGTTTAAGTCTTTTGTGTTTCTGTTTGTTTTTTGTCTGTGTGTGTTACGATAAAAAGTTTTATCTATCTGCATAGCTATCTACGTTATTGAATCAGGCAATTATTTGCGGGAATTCGTTGCAGATGATAACTGTGGAAAAGTGTTACGTGATGTTCCGGTGCGAAAATGTCATGACCAAGATATAGATCTGTATTCGTCAGTCAATGTAATGGGTGGTTATGGGCTTAATTAATCTATAGTTGAGTGTTCTAATAAATGGTAAACAATTACTAAATAAAGCTACTATTTGGTGAAATCTAAGATTTACCCCTTTATACTAGCTTGAACTAATCGGTGATTGTTAATCAAAACGAAATTTTTGTGTATGGATCCGTTTGATTTACAAATTTGACATTATTGTATTGTAGTAATGTACGCCTTTTTGTTTTTTTTTTGTCAACCAAGGCTTAGATTTTGAGAGACTGTATTCTATGTATACCGTTGTTTATAAAGAAAGCGTACTAAAACCAAGCATGAAGCGCGAAGTTATATCTTTGCCTACACCATTCTTCACTCCATGGAAGCGTGTCTTCAAATGCCACCGACTTCGGCACTTGGTTAAACAGAAGCAGTGTTTGTCTTTACTCAAGGTAATGTTGCTTTAAAGACCCTCGGAGCAGAGGTCAACGGCTTGACATGCTTGTCGAGTAGGTATGTAGAAAGTATGGACATTATAAGTACCTTCGAGTGCGTACTTCACCCCATACAGGTTAATAAGAAGATATTTTTGAACTTGCTTAAAGACAAAGTTATTTATTGGTAAGTAAATTCTTACATTGATTAATTTTAAACAAATTTATAAAATTACAACAATCCATATACATAGGTACATAGTTATACATAATAATTTCATGTAATTATTGCGTATACTTACATTAATTAAATCAATATTAGTATTATTACAATTATTTATTATTATTTAATTCAAATGCTGCCGTCGACTTTGAAAAAATCTTCGTAACTATAGAAGGTGGTTAGCTCGATAAGCCATGTCAGTAATTTCAGTTAATGTCAATATTTGATGCAATTTTGGCAAGTGCGCTAAATCAGAAGCAAAGCCTTAAAATAGACCGTTCAGTCGAATTCACAACTTCCTCTTCATTTTAAGATCGGAAATAAAACTTAAAACAGCGTCAAATCATAAACAAATGAGGGATTGTTATTTTATTTATTTCTACTTCAAGGATCAATGGATCTTCGTGATTTTGGTGTCAAGGTATTTTATGATCCCAAGAGTGACAAGGGCATACATTAATTCTGAAATAACGCAGATACAGTCGAGGGCAGTCACTAGTTCCAGATCAGATTGAATTGTTAGAGGTGAAACCACTTGTCTGACTGGAGTGACCCGATTGAATGCGATTATATAATTTAAGTAATTGCTGATAGGAGTATCGGGTTAGTTTTGTTTCGAATATTTTAAGGTGTTGGCTTTATTTTATAGTATGTCTTTTAAGTGAGTTACTATCATGAAAAAGCCAGAAAACTTTAGCCCTTGATCTCAATTTGCAAAGACTACATTATTCACTTAGTTTTAGTTCTCCATCTTTAAAAACAGACTTGACTAGCAACTAAAAATATTGATCAAATTAGTTCAAAGTAACAAAGTTAAATTTTCTATTACTCTACGTCTATATTGAGTTTATATTGAATTACGCTATTCAAAAAAGGCAAATTAGTCTAGTATAATACCTAACTAGTTTCTCGCTAGCAATAGATATTGAATTGCGAATAAAAAGTAACAGAGAGAGAAGTTAATACCATTATGAAACTCCAGTATTTTTTTTTTGTCACAGGATTTGTTGTGGTTTTGGTTAGATAGATAGATAAATTCTTTATTAAAACACCACATACATAAAAAACAATACAAAAAACAGAAATTAAAATTTGCGTTTTAGTTAGTGCGTCTATTTTAAGCTATATCGAGATTGTAATACGTTATCATGAATTTTGGCATAGTAGCTATATGATTTCTATGTAATAAAATATAAGTACAAATATTTAAAAAACCTAGTCAGAGGTGATTTTATTATTCCTGAGCAGTACATGTATATGGTCGTATGTATTACCATTATTTTTTATGGGTACAAATGTAATATATAAAGCCCTCAAAGCTATTTAAGGCTAACCTGGGTGCACAGAAGTACACCCGCCGAAGAAAAAACAAGCCGCGCACTTTTATGTAATTTTAAGTGTTCTCTACTTTCATAATCTGCCACTATCAGTCGGCTTACAGAATAGAATTAGGTACAATAAACGTCTGTCTTGACAGATTGCCCTTCGCACCCTATTCGGTCAAAACTAGTCCCAAGCCTCAGACATCAGATTAACTGATGTTTACGATATCAGATAATTTAGCGGCTTCTATTCGGTATTATATAACAATGAATATTGATAGGGTAACGCTAATATGTGAGGCCGCTTTGTGATCGTAAATGTTTACTTGTGTACGTATAAATTTAATACAATCTATTTTGGCTTAGTATTAGAAAGGTATAAAAGTATACTTGAGATAGATTACATAAGACGTATTCTGATATATCTATATCTATGTACTCGTGACATAGTTGATTCTAAGCAAAATAATAAGATTTAGTCACATTTAATTATATGAGGCATCAAATGTAGTGAGCAAGCTTTTTTCAAGCAACTGGCGATAAAAAGAGCCGAGTCAAACAAGTGCTGAAGATCTGACTGATCCGTTAGCTTAGTTGGTAGTGGCTCAGCCTTGTAATCTAGGAGTGCGGGTTCGATTCCCGCATGGCACAAGTAATTATGAATATTAAAATTTGTAATTATTTGTGTTAAGTCTGGTCGTTTCTAATGTTTCTATGTATAATAAGTATGTATTTACAAAAGAAAAAGTATATATGTATTATATCCGTTATCTAGTACCCATGATACAAGCGTAAGCTTAGTATGGGGCTAGATGGCGCTGTGTGATATGTCCAGAAATATTTATTTATTTATATTTATATGATGTGATAGTTATTAAACTATTATTATTTTTAAACACAAGAATGATTCACAAGTAATGTTTCCAAAGCTTATTTAAGTAAAATGTTCAGATAATATTTCTACTGTTGGTAAATATCAGACGGCTCCAGAATCACTTTGTCCCAATAAAGTGGTCCATAATAAATTGACATCCAAAGGAGACCAATAGAGAGGAACAAGGAACAAGTCGGACACTATTAAAAGGAAATGAAGTCGCCAGACTCGCCAGTCTCTCGACTTGAACGAAATCCAATTTGAAATAAGTGCCCTTTGAATTAATCCCGCTACGGGGCGACCGGATGAAATTTCTGGTATTTTTCACGTCCAGCAATAAAAACGAGCCTTCTACGCGGGAAAAAGATGAGTAATAGCTTCGCCCAGAGCTCGGGAGCCGTGAGGAATAATAATAGTATGCTCGTACGATGAAAACCTTTTTTAATCCGACTGCGTGAGTATCCGGGAGGAGGAGAGGGGATGTCGGGGAACCCGCCGACGTGGCTGTCTTAAACCTGTCTACTGAACTCGGTAATGTATGGAACTATGCCCTTGTTTTATGTTTGCGGGTTGAAATTGAGACGCAAATTCGGGTTGAGAAACTATTCTGCTTATGAAGTAGAAATATACTGATTTGGAGCATTTATCTTTAAATTATTAGGTTATTATTAGGTTTTAGTTAAACTGGAACACGAATAGTAACTAAATATACAATTTTGACTTATACAAATCCTTTATCGCAGTTGTACTAACATTTCCAATACCACTCATTATGTTAATACACTGTTTGCTTTCCAATTCAAAACAAAAACAAACATTTCCACAGTGACCGCACTATGCATAATTTCCACGTAATAATTAAAGTGCAGTTACCGTATTCTAATCGTTGTTACTGCAGTTTGATTAGTTGTACCAACAAGTTTGTGGTTTGCACCACCTGGTTTACAACAACTTCGAACTAGATCTGTTAACACCTCATCTTAACGCTTCCGTGGGCTCACGACTGGATTATAGAGTTACTGTTTGTGCGGTCATGGGTGAAATTTTAGTCATTCGGGTGACCGGTTTTTATAAAGTAAACATCGTGGCATAAAATATTCGATACATAAAAGAGCTTCGTAGAAACGCGAAAATACGTAGGTAGTAGATACGTGGTCTATAGAGGCTTGAAAAAATACTTTCAGAAGACTTGATAACCTCCTTTTTTCGTCGGTTAAGTCGGTTAAAAATAGGCTTTTCAAACAAGCAGAGTAAAGTAGTAAGTGGTAAAGTAATATTACTGTAACTTGGCACTCAGGTCATCAGTAGTCACTATAGAGTAGGTACTAATTGTTATTAAGGGTAGACTTATTTTAATAAAAAGCTTTTAAAATTTTTACTCACATTACGCTAAATGTTTTAAATAATGCATATGTCACATAAATATAGCAATTTGGAAGTAACATAATACATACTGAAATATATCACTTGATTATGCATACCCCTACCAGACCATAACTACCAGGCGACCATAATATAAAGAAGGCCCACGTTACTTCGGTGGCATAGGCTGGTGCCGCTAGAATTGTCTGCGCAAACACAGACTCAGCGGTCAAAATGGAAGCCTATTGTGTCAGAATGTATTCATTTGTATGGCAAGCCTAATATTGACATAGTACGAAACTCGTTCCGTGCAAGCAAACATTGTGCCGAGTAACCACGCCGCAGCTTTTTCGTGATTACAATTACCTACATTTTAGGTTGTTGGGGTAACTTTTTCTAGGAAGTAAAGTAATTGAGTTTAGCGAAAACGGGTGAGCGCGGCGTTGTAACATTTATAAATAAAAAAGTGCTAAAGTTTGACTAGATTTTAAGCTTAATGAATAAAAATATAAAAATAATAATAATACTATGTAATTAGAATTAATTTGCTAACATAATATGTATGGTTAAATTAAGCAAAAACTGTTATATTGTTGCCATTAAACGAATTCTTAATATCTAGTGGATTGTATCTATTTATTTTAGCAAGTATTCATTAAGAAAATTGAATCAAAAGAATTAAGTCGTAACTTAAATTTATCAGCCTAACAAGCTCATATCTAGACAAAAACGTATGTTCTCAAATATTTGCTTCCGCTCCTAAATGATTACAAGAGTATCAAATCGGCATAACTCAAACTTTAATCTGATTGTCCGACATTAATGCCAACCTAACGAATTCGAGTCATCCGTATAGAATAAATTTTATCTTAATAGTTTCCTTTTAATATATTTTATGACAATTAATGCGAACTTAATTTGGTGTATTGAGATGGGAATATTGATGGAAAAACTTCTTTGGTGGTCCCGCTATCTAATTAGCATTCTACGCTTCAATAGCGACTATTAACACGTTTACTTTGTAACAGATTATTAAACAGACGTTAGATTTTACGACCTATTCAACATGCGAGTAACTTCGTGTTTTGTTGAATGTTTGATGCAACTTTTTGTTATAACTTATGTAGGTTTGTATACAGGTGAATGCAATATTTGCTTGAGTATTTTCATATTGTTAACTTTATAGGCTAAATAATAGCACTAAATAAAAAGTAAAGTAAGTTAAAAATCTATACTAATATTATATAGGTAAAGCTGAAGAGTTTGTTTGTTTGTTTGAACGCGCTAATCTCAGGAACTACTGGTCCTAATTGAAAAGTTCTTTTTGTGTTGGAATGACCATTTATCGAGAAAGGCTTTAGGCTATATAACATCACGCTTCAACTAATAGGAGCGAAGAAACAATAGAAAATGTGGAAAAAACGGGGAAAATTATTCATCTTTGAAGGCTTCCGTTGCGTGCGCTGCGAAATCGGTTCAAGATATCAAAAAAATGTGTATGAAAGAATTATTTCTCTTGAAAAGATCTAACAAAATGTCCCAAACAGTACATGTCTATCTTTTAAGGTTAACTCACTAAACCGTTTTTATGGTAATAACTATTCCACGCGGACGAAGTCGCGCGCACCAGCTAGTATGAAAATAAAAAGTACTATTTGGTAACTAATAAAAAACTAGCACTACCTCTTGTTAGCAATCTGAAGCAATGTTAAATTACACCTAAATAAAGCGTGAGTAGACTTAATTTATTATAATTTTTTTGAGCGTATTTATAAATTTGCGGACTATGCATGTCTCGTTTGACCAGTATTATTTATTTAAAAACAATTTTTTGCTCACACTACGCCGAAAAAGTTGCGTCACTACTAATATTTTATGTATACAGTGTATCGATAAAAAATACCTTTTATCGACCACGTAGATAGTTATTCCAGATATTCACATAACAAGTTTGAATGTTAGTATAAGAGCATGTCAAATTATTACCTTACCATCCCATTTAAATAACTTTTTAAGGGGCCTAATACGACATGTTACTATTTTAACAGCTCTTTATTAGGTATCCGAAATGTTTATTAAGGTAGATTATCTAATATTCATTTGGTAGAGAAGGGATTAGGAGAAAGTTGTAAAAACTATAACTTTCGAGGATTATTATGGCTCAGAATATGAGCTTAGTTTTGAAGGTAAATATAGATGTTACAGAAATGTTTCCTGAGAATTTTGAATGGGAATAAATATTGAATAAAAATATGATCGTAGAGCTTTAGAAAAGCTTTCCTCATATTTTGTAACACTATGATGTAGTAATAATGATGTCATATATTTTTACTAACAGTATTATAAAAAAAAAACATTTATAAAATACAAGCATGTTGTGACCAAATAATATTAAAATAGAAATGTGTCTTTATACTAAGAAATATTAAGTAAGGGATTACTCAAAGATATGCATAAAACATACTATTGTGATTTTATTAAACATTTTCTGTAAAAAAAATACACAGGTTGTTTATTGAAAAACAAGTCCTTTTCCATACACATGTTCATTTAGTGTAATTTAATGATTATTATGTATAAGTAATTCTTAAAACACATTCAGACACTGAATCACCCGTAGCAATAACAAACTAAGGGAGTGAAAATGACTCCAATCCACACGCATGGGAACTAAACTTTAAACAATTTCCAAACGTGATTGCCTTCAATTACCAACCAAATAGATTGTTAACCAAACCAACCCCAAATAGAAGAATCCTGATGTAGGGATGATAGTATTGTTTGGGCGTACCTAATCTCTATGGTAACTGCGATTGTGGATTGTAATTTATTGCGTGTCTTTATTCTTTGTACTTTGAATATGGCATATGAGTGTTGTGTCTATTATAAATGGAATCTTAACTGATAGCGCAATTCACATCGATGTATTAGAAGAAAATATCGGCAGATGGAGCAAAGCAATTACTGAGTGGTAGTCTTGCTTTGGTAAGCAATGTGTAAGAAGTGGCTGGGTGATGGACCTAGTTAAACCGTTAACCGAACAAAGTAACCAAGATCGCCATATCAATTCTAGCAATACACGTTTTGCCTTCAACGCTTCAACTAACTACAGATTTCCTTAAGCTGATTATTTTAATAGGAAAATACTTTATTATCGTATGTAAATAAACCGCCTCTAGGTATCTATTTACTGATTTTTTTATCTGAATCTGAATATCATTTAGCACACAAAAGATTATTTTACACTAAATCTGAGGTAAGTAGGCACTTGAGATGTTATCGATTCAGCAATGTGATTTAGAAATTCAAATTTCGAAATGCCTTTTTCAAGTCATTCCTAAAATTTGAATTTTAATACAATTTAATTTGCCGTCAACAAAAGTTGGAACATACCTCTATTACATTGGAATTTTTCGAAATGTCTGCTTTGAAACCGCTTGCGTGCTCATAATAATAGCGTGATAAGTTTATTCATAAGGCACATAAATTACTGCTATTTTCCAAGAGCATTTTTGTTATAAATATTTAGTAAGTTTGTATGAGACTGGTGAACTCTGGTGTTGAGTTTTAAAACCATCTTAAAGATCTTTAACATGTTTAACACCAACAGCCGTGACATGATTAATTGGAGAAAATTGTAACTATAATCAACAAAAACTATCAATATAAGAATTATAATATATGTAATTTTAGTTTGTGTAAAAGTAAGTGATTTGTACTCATACAAATGTATGTTATAGTTTTCGACTAAAGATTGCTTGTGTGTATAAAAATGTTCAAAACGCACTTATAACACAGTCCTGAGGGAAGTAATCTAAGGTCCTGCTATAGTGCAGGACCCAGAGGCCTACCAAGGTACGTGAAAGTATGAATCTTAATATAATTAATGAACAACTAAATGTACCTAAGTAAGAAAATATGAAATAAATAACTTTTTACTTTTACTTTACTTTACTTTTCGCCCGTCCTTAGACTGATCCAATCTAATATATACTTGCTTCGGCACTTCAAAAATTGAAGTTCGAAGTAAAATCTGCCAAACTCATACCTGCAGAAGAGTTTACGCCTCTAAGTAATTACGCTTTAACAGAACAACTGTGTATTTATTTGAACCAGCAAATAAATGCGTTGAGCCAATAATATTACCATTCTGTGGATTTGATTGAATCCGCAAATAGCTTCCCATGGTTACACTATGTTAGAGACGGGACAAAAGTATTAAATATATCGATATAGTTACTTGATGGAGATTTTATATTTTATCTCATATAATATTGGCGTATGTACCTATACTTTGTCACTTTGGACTTAAACAAAGAATATCCCATATTAATTCTATAAAAACGGGTTTTTAATAAAGGTCTTGCTGTACATAGGCTTAAAAAATAGAAGCATTGATTATGAATGTTTGGTGGTACAACCAAATATTCCAGAAGGTGATCTATTTATATGATAATATTATATTATAACAAATTATTATGGTATGTTTTAAGAATAACATTCATGTACGTTTATACAATATGATACAATATTTAATCTATACTAATATTATAAAGATAAAGAGTTTGTTTGAACGCGCTAATCTCGGGAACTACTGGTGCGAATTGAAAAATTATTTTTGTGTTGGATAGACCATTTATCGAGGAAGGCTTTAGGCTATATAACATCACGTTGCAACTAATACGAAGAAACAATGAAATATGTAAAAAAACGGGGAAAATTATTCATCTTTGAGAGCTTCCGTTGCGTGTGCTGCGAAAACGGTTCAAAATATCAAAAAAAAATGTATGAAAGAATTATTCCTCTTGAAATGATCTAACAATATGTCTGCAACAGTATATGTCTATCTTTTAAGATTAACTCACTAGAACCGTCTTTAAAGTAATAACTATTCCATGCGGACGAAGTCGCTGGCACAGCTAGTGTTGTACTATAAACAGCAGTTGTAAATATGGTATCGATAATCAATTTTACCATCGATACATTTCCAACTGCAAGAACATCACTAGCAAAGGAAATGACATAGTGCGTGATATGCGGAAACGTATTTAATGAAACGCGAGGGGTGCCCGCCCGCTTCATGCGTGGGGGCCCACTACTGTGCGCAGTACACACAGTAACATAACTTCATTAATTGTATTTACTAAAAAAAAAACATTATGCCGTTCATTCTGCTAGCTTTGTTATGTTAGGATAGTACCGTGATATGTGAAAAAACTTTTCTGTTGAGAGAACCAGTAAATTGTTATAATTAATGCATCGTGTGATAAATTAGTTATTGTCTAATTATAAGCTCGATTTATTGATTATAAATGTACTTTTGTTATTGGAAAAATGCAACATGGCAACATGTTCTTGGTTTGTAAAATGAAAGGATTTAGTATGTAATAACAGCGGGCCATGGCTAGGATGATAATTTATTTTTAAACAATTTTTTTTCATTACCTATCTCACATAAATGAAACGTTTGTGATAGAAAAACGAAGTGAGGTTAAACTAAATAAAACTGCATACATGATATATATATTTTAGTATACAAGAAAATTTGAAATGAGTTACTGCATTAAATATATGGTAATGTTACGCACACATCCGTGCAAACATGTCTATTGTGTTATACTTGTGTGAGTTACTATTACGGCTAAAATTGCGGTAAATGAAATGCCTTGATGAAGAAATTTCGAGAGGAAGTAAGAAATTTTCTTTGTCGCGTGTGTAGAATAATTGCGAAGATAGAAATAGTAGATTATAGTTACGTTTAAAATTAAACATAATTTGTTATCGACACAAAAAAATGCTAAGTACATAGTTGTTATTCATAACAGTATCTAATCAAATCATATTGCAGTTTTTGAACATTATTTTGATGAAGTAAAATTTGTTGCCCGTTAAAATGTATGCCGTTTGATTAAATTCGATTACCAGTTTTATTTTATGCATGAACATTACATTAATCGACATGCTAAATTTTATCTACCAAACGACAGTAACAAAAGTATTGAAAAGACAATATCATTCAAAATCAACAATAGAAAATTCACTTCTCTTGTTTAGCACGCCTTAAGAAGAAAGTACGAACAATAGAAATGCATCCTGTTTTCTTGCTTTCGAATGTGTTAATGGATAACCTTCATTCACACATCAAGCTCTTAACAAAGTGATAATGAAGTGAATCCTAGTTTCTCACATTATAAAAATGTATGAGATATTATGATGATTTCCATCGAGATACTTTCTATTCTGGTCATTTTGCTATTGTACTTTTTTTAAATATACATATAGCAAAGAAGTCAAAAACTACATGAAAAGTCTGTTTTTGTTATGGACTAGATATTAAATAAATTCTGTATTATATGTTGTACAAGTAACAACGAATATGCTTACAGTTTCATGACAAAGTTTTCAACTCACTGAATTATCACACTACGATACCTATTTTTATTTCAAATACTGTTATCGAGTGAACCAATTTGATGATCTATGAAAGGCCAAAATTCTCACCAAACATCGCAATTATTCAAGAAAATTTTAAAACAAATGACAAGCAAAATACTTCTACAAATAAACTTATGTATAAAGCTTCTATTAGCTGAGACTCAAGCTCAGAACTGAGTACAGTTAAACACGGCAGAACATTACTTTTAATTTAATTTGAAGCCACGATGAAGCATGAACTAGAGTCATACATGCGCTTATCTTATTGCCATCGCAGTCTGATGATAGACTAGATTTATGTTAGCTCATAACTTTTGCAGAAGTGCTTGTGTAACTTTGCTTTATTAAATTGCATAGCGCACGTCGCTAGATGGATACAGCGGTGATGATATGAAAAACCCCGTTTGTTGTTATTAAACAGCTAAGTATATTAGTTTTTGGAGCACAACGCAGCTGTGAATGACACAAAGTAATTTTTTTTTTTAGAGAGTTTTTTTTTTTAATATTTCAGGACATATCACACAGCGCCATCTAGCCCCATACTAAGCTTAATTAAAATGAAAATGTTTGAGCAGTTTTAGAATATACATAGGCATCAAAAATTTGAGCATTTTTTTGTATCTCACAATATACCTATTGCAAAGAATTAGATATTATTGTAAACAAAGTCCAGTACAAAATTGTTGTAGGTATGATATTTACCTACAAATATTTCATTTAGCTTTCAAATCAAAGAAAAAGTCATAATTATTTTACCTAGTATCCGGAAACAACCAAAACGTTTTTAAAAAAAGCACCAAAAGTTGAATTCCCAAACCATACTGTCAAAATTGTCCCATTTCAACGAAGGTTGACACAGCTTATTAGCTGAATACGGTTACAATTGCTTAAATAGCTCCAGGGCAAGTCCTATAATTAGGGGCTCGGACTATGGGAGGTGGTAGTTTGTAACATTACTATCGATCTACATGCTGTGATTCTCCCCTGGGTACTCGATGTAATTTCGGATCCGTAATTTCGGTAGTGGTGCTAGGTTGGGGGTAGCTGTATTTTTTTTTCACAACAATGGAATTGCTTTTTTTTGCAAGTTTTTATGGTACTTAGTTTTGAACAAAAGGTAATTTTCCAATTTTGTTATATTTTTTTTTCTTTATTGTTACTTTTTATAATATAAGAATAAATATAAAACCTAAAGGTGCAACCGGCAGCGGGACAAGGCTTAAGCTACCAATGGTAGAGGTGACAGAGACAAAAAATCTCTAGACTATACGCGTATTGTCATAGATAAACTGTCTTCAAATAGAGAGATGTATTTTGACAGTATCTTTAATTTGATAAACACACATAATTCTTCCTATTATAATATCTATACAAATCAATAATTAAAACAGATCTCTAACCCATTTATCGGACGAGAAGGTCATACCATCATAGACGAAGTAAAAGAAAATGTCATGTCGTATAAGGAGGTCAAGGAATTGGCAAAAGATCAATACAAGAAGGATGGCGCATCCTCCACAGACAAGGGCCTCGCCATTAAATCTATCATGTTGACGAACCCTTTTATAAAATGGTTGTTTTAAATAGTAAGCCGTGATAAAATAAACCCTTAACTCCCACACTACTGAGCTGACCAAGCAATGCTCTACAATATTATTGGGCACGATTAACGCGAGGCCTTTGTGATCGTCGGTTAATTATGTACAGTTGAAATTGTTTGGTGGTATAATTAGACCATGTAATATGGGAAATTTGAAGAGCTGTTTGCGTAGACAAATTAGTTCAAAGACTCCTAACTATCTATCTATACTCTAAACATGTACTTACATGCACATATTCTGCCTAAAACACATATTCTAAGCTTGTTGTCTTTCAATAGACCATTCATTACAGTATTCGCCTTCTAGTGTTACTAGTTAATAATATAGCTTCCTACTATTATATTGTCAAGGGTTTTCATAGCGTACCTTAGGAAAATTACAGTTCCACATCCAGGTCGTACCCTCGACTTTGACGATGTCATCGACCCATCTCGCAACCGGATGACTCATTCCTCGCCAGTTCTAGGCCACTACTCTGTAACTCATCTGTTTCAGTGTTCCTTCTCGTTACAGCAATTAGCTTATATTTATCGTAATAAGGCGTCTTTTAGGTGCGATGTCGTTAGCTGTTTGCTTTAAATATTATGTGGGCACCGGTTTCGGGGCTAGGGCCTAATTAAGTGTAGGTCAGAAGTGGTTATCTTTATTCCAAATTGGGTTTAAGTACCTTTATTAGATACTACGATGTAATATGGAGAACATACTGTGGAGCTAGTTATATATGAATACGGTGTTATGTTGTAAAACAAAATTTTACTATATTGGGCTAGAGTTCTGTTATACATTTATGATGTGCTGTCATACCTATAACTTCTAATGAAAAAAATTTCCCATAAACCACACTACGTCGTGGGAACTACAAACAAAATTAATGAACAACAAACCCATCATTTAAACAGTAATAATACCCCTAACGGGCTTTAATAAAAAATAATTCATAAAACATGTGCCATTGCCATAAACGGGTGGACTGCAACAAAATATTAAAGTGTAATAAATAATGGCACACCCCTAATTTCAGGCGCTGCGCGTACGCACGCTTAACTTGATTTGTACTCACAACCCTACGCTTTAACTTTCATTCATATTCATTGTCACCAAACGTTCGTAGCGGTGCACAATTATTATGACCCCGCATGTGTCAGTAAAAAACACAAAGAGATATTCGAGATTATTACATCTTTCCACGTTTAATTGTACACAATGGTTAAACAACAAAAGCCGGCGGCATTTGTAACAGTTGCACTCAAATTCATTTCAATAGTCCAAAGCTAGAAAACATTCGTTGCGGCAACGATTTTCTATATCCAAATTTGAATGATAAAAGTTGGAAGAGCGACGCTGACTTGCTCGAGCATGTGAATAAATGAAGATATATTAATCCAGTTGGGGTTAAATTGTTATTAAAACTATGATTAATGATTGGTGGTAATGTAGTACAGATTAAGGAGCGGGCTACACGCAACTGCGCTCCAAATTAACGTCGGTTAGTCCATGACATAGTGTGGATTTATCTTCATCATGTGAACGTTCGTTTCTATCAAAATTATAAGGTTACTTGGCATGACTGCCGTAATGGTCAGCTAGTCGTTTTTAACTCCATATTAAATGATGTTATGATGAGTTTAATTACCACCATCAAAAATAACATACCACAAATTACAGTGCACACAGTAACAAGTAAAGAAAAAAAACAAACCCTATAATAAGCATAAGATAATGGAGATGTAAGAAAACTGAACCAAAAAAACCAAGATTATTGACACACAAACAACAAAACGGTAGTAAAACACACTTCCAAATTACTACCGGGAAGGTAAAAGACATAATTCCTTACATCAACAATCTCAGAGGACCCAAGACAAACCGAAAGCGATTGCTGGGAAATTTATATGACTAGTAAACATGCTAACATTGAACACGGTATGTAAGTATGTGGTATCAAGTCATTATTGCTTGAATTTCATTTCACGTCCAAGTTTAACCGTCTGTTGGTATATAAACAGAATCATCCGCTTTCACTGCCCCGGGTGGTTGAATCCCTTCGATTTTCTATGATAAACAAACTTACGTCGGTGTAAGGTAAACACGCTCGTAAATTTTACTACAGAATCGCGGTTCCGGGAATCCTGCGAATCAAATTCCTCCACTTTGTCATCTTTGCGTCTTTCAATGTTAGATTCACTTTCATCCGAACGAATTGAACTTTATTTATTTGAATAAAGTTACTGCAGATACTGTTTCCTTATTTTTGTAGCGTTTCTGTTTGAATGATAAATTCTGTCATGAATAAGGCATGGTCTTGTCACTTTGTAGTATACATTTTACTTGAATTTGTCATGGATATATTTTTACTATACGTACATACATAAGGTGGACAGAAAAACCTACTTAAGAAATGTTTACATGCTGTTAATACAAATAGGGCTTTTATTTAAATGTTTTTCGACTCCTCGTAACTTCAAAAGTTTCCAATCAATAAACTTTACTGCCTGCAGCAAGTCTAAACCCTTTTATTGACAACCAGTATGGCATTATCCGTTTTACCAATCGAATTGTATAAATTGAAAAAAGCGCTGGCACGAAGCGTGACGAATTGAATTTTGTTAATAAAATTAGCATAATCAATACACCAAAGTCATTGACGGTCCCCTGAATACAACAAGTTGCTAAGGGTGCTTCTACACCACCAATATATATTTAAATCATAATAAAATTGATTTGCATGAGTTGCAGTTGCAGTCTTAAGTTCACTATGTACTTTGCAATAGAAGAAAAGTATGAGTAGTCTACACCTAACACATGCAACCAAACATCAAAATAAGAGATATGTTAACGAATAACTATAAGAATGCTAACTTAGATGCCAAAAACGTTTGCTCAAATGTCTTGGATGTTTATGATTCTCCGAATAAAAACTACAACGATCCGAATCAAATTGAATCTATGCTAATAATGTACATATAGATATAGTAGGTACATCGCAGCATTAAAACTTTATATATTTTATTATGCATCTAGACTGCAGGAACGTTGATAAAAACAATGGAAAAGAAAAAAAACCGGTCCAAACTATGCAGCATTATCCTACAAATGCGTTTCGGACTTATATAGCTGCAGTTACGGACCAAAAACACGGTTTATTGGCAATTTACAAGCTTACACGTAACTTGTAAAGAGAATTGATATTTAGCTTTATTTCATGCAAATTTTTATGAGCATGCAATGTCGTTTAATTATGCATATTATCGTGTACTTACTGGGAAGCACGATTTATTAACGAAATATGTTTTTCGATAGTAATTCGGTTACAAAAAGGAGCAATTTGTATGTAATGTAACAATATATTATTACTGTAGTTGATTGGTAATTTTTTGCTGAATGTTTTATATTTAACTTACTTATATTATAAACAGAGAAAGATTTTATGACAAGTGTTTTCCGCTACTGAACCGAACCCAAAGAAATATGAATCTTTCAGATATAGCAGACTCGTAGCTTTTCCCACGTTGTTTTGTTACTCTCAAGACACTATTTTTCCACATTAAAGAATCACTACAAATGGTTGCTCTATCAACACAAATACGAAATATTAACAAACCAACAAATGACTGGCCTGTTAGCTTAGTTGGTAGTGGCTCTGCCTTCTAATCTAGGGGTTGCGGGTTCGATTCCCGCTTGACACAAGTATTTATGAAATTTAAAATTTATAATTACTTGTGTTGAGTCTGGTCGTTTGTATGTATAATAAGTATGTATTTACAAAAGAAAAGTATATAAGTATTATATCCGTTATCTAGTACCTACGACACAAGCGTTTGCTTAGTGTGGGGCTAGATGGCGCTCTGTGCAATGTCCCGGAATATATATTATTTATTTATTTATTTATTTAACAAATATCACCAAAACATTATTTATACGCAAAGGTAAATTAAAAGGTATTGAGGCTAAAAAACATCTATACCTACATATAATAAAGAGTTGAATGTCTGAACATTGAAGATATTTAAAAAAAAATGTTTGGAGATACTTCGAATTGATAACAAATGCAATGTTGTCCATTTATCTGTTTATTAGTGTATCTGTTTGTCTGTTTATTTAAACGCTCATCACGCACAAACGGCTAAACGGATCACCATGATTTTTGGAATGTAGGTAGTATGTGGTCTAAGACGTGTAATTAGGTACTTTTTATCTCAAAATAATACGAGCGAGGCTGCGGGCGTCCACTAGTAGATAAATAAAATAGAAATAGAAAAATCTTTTTTTTTTTGAGACACACTTCCAATTTCTTATTCAATAATATACCTTTCATATTAGTTTATCAAATGATACAGAGATGTAACAATACTTTCAAGTGATTGACATACCACACAAGAGTAGGCAAGTGCTACGTTTATAAAAAAAAAAGAGATTTTTATTTGTAAACAGATAAATGGGATACAATATAGTGTTGCTCTGCCTTCTACTGTAGTGTTAACTGTATTGTAGAAGGCAGGATCTTCCAGGGGATCAATTTGTTTACAATTTAAATAAGTAACATAAAATTAGTAATGTTAGGTTATGTTACAAGTATATTATTATGTGGCTATCCTAAAACTATCTTAGCCTAAATATACATATTACTACTAAGTTAATAAAACAAATCAAATCACGCCGTTGTGTATGTATTATAGTACTAACCTTGTCAGTTGCTCAATTCGTCTGAAACGAACTAACCTAGTAACTATGATAGACACATCCACGAACTGGCCAGTATCAGTGTCGAGGATCACAATACAGTTGGTGCTTTGGCTTTGGCATTGTGTTTCAATTACTTCATAGGTCTATAGAGAACCACTGGGCTGAGTTTGGTCTAGCTAACAGACTAGGTTAGGTTACATACCTATAGTATAATAAACCATAACTATAGTATAGAGAATATTGTATTATTTTTTATAAGGTTCAATGAACAAGGAGAAAATTAAGTATGGGCTGTTAAAGTTTTGCATTACACTTCGGACATGCTGGAGACCGTACTATGTGGCACGTTGGAGAGGAGGCCTTTACTCAGCAGTGGGTGAACACGGGCTGACATGATGATGATGATGATGATCACACTTCTGAAAGACACTTCTGAAAAACACTTCATACTCGTATCTATTTTAGATTTTTTAGAAACATGTGAGTAGGTATATAATTATACTACGACGACGTTACATGCTCGAGATTTCTTTATTAACTATGTAGTCTCACTTCTGTATGTACTAGGCGTCGCACTTTTTATAGCTGTGAAAAAAAAACACAAAAAAAAATTTGAACAAATGTCACTGTCAATGTCGCGCCTGTAGCGCCGTCCTCCTGTCAAACCTCATTCATTTCTTGTGTGCGGGCGTCGCAACATCATAAATTTCGTTGAATTTTACTATTTGAATTTTTCGTGGAAAAAAGTGTTTATTTCAAGTGTTCAAGTGGTAAATTAGGAAAAGGAGCATCGAAATTTTAAAATAACGTCGAAAATTCGACGTTTGGTACAAAAACTAAGCAATTCATCAACCAGCTCAAAGGATAAAGGTTAGTGCAACTACTAACTTACCAAGCAATCTTACTGCATTTATTCATCATCGATTTTAATTTTCTTGGTACAATCTTATATGTTTTATAAAACTATGCCGATTAGATAGTAAATATAGATTTTTTTCAACAAATGATATAACGATCTTTTTTGAAATACCCACATTTTTGTCATGTAGATCGGAAACATGACTTTTCAAGCAATGTTTCTGTAACGATCTTTTTTTGATGTACCGACATATTTGTTGTTTTGTTACATATACAATACAACAAAATATGAATTTATTTATTACCATTTTCTTACATACATTGTTCTACAGTTTATTCAATGTAAAAAGAACTAGATTTTCTGACCTATAACGGTTATTTTGTTTGTGATTCATATTTATTTGAGCACGGTTGATAACAAACTAGTCTAGTGGCATAACGTGATTATGTACAATGACTTTAAAAGTGTACTGCTTCATAGGAAATTAGCAAATGTTCAGTTTAGTGGAATACAATACCAACATACAATAAATGTATAATATTGGGCGTTGAATAAAGCACGATTGATAAAGAGTTAGTCTAGTGGCGTAACGCGATTACGTACAATGACGAAAGTGTTACTACTTTATAGCAAATAAACAATTATTAAATTGAGTGGCACCCATTACCTATATTCAATGTACATTGAGACGTTATACTCTGTGACATTAGAGCGCGGTTGATAACGAATTAGTCTAGTGGCGTAACGTGATTACGTACAATGACTTTAAAAGTGTTACTGCTTTATAGCAAAGTAACAATCAATAAATTTAGTGGCATAAAGTACCTATATTCAATGTTCCCTCGTTATACTCCGTGACATTAGAGCGCGGTTGATAACGAACTAGTCTAGTGGCGTAACGTGAGTACGTACAATGACTTTAAAAGTGTTTCTGCTTCGTAGCAAATTAACAAATATTCAATTTAATGGCAAATAGTGCATGTACCTACATTGAAGCGTTATACTCCGGGACATTGGAGCCCGGTTGATAACGAATTAGTCTAGTGGCATAACGTGATTACGTACAATGACTTGAAAATGTTAATGCTTATGACAAATTGTCAAATATACAGCCCATATACAGCGGCATAAGGGGAGCACGTATAACGATGATGTGACAAAGTTAGAATACTTTTCTTTCCACAGTGATACTAATGATCTTTTGTATCTATTGTATCTCTTAGTTTATTATTCTTTGTCATGTATTCATGTTACATAATAAATAATAACTATGACGTAATTTACCTGTACCTAGTATTATATTGGGAGATGACTCTGGCCTCGTAACACAGTCTTACGGCTACCACGAGGTCAAAGGATTCATATATTATTGAACATTTAAAAAAAAAAAACTGTTGTAACAAAACATGATTGCTATTACACAAGGTCACGGTCAGGAGACCCAGTGCCAGTGAATTTGAATTCACAAGTGTCAGACAACGAATACCAAATTGGAGCTAACTCAATATTTCCAAACTATCCTGCCAGGTATGTTTGCGAGCAATTCAAATCGAAGCAAGTCACCTAGCCAAGATGTTTCTGCTTCAGTATCATTACCGATGGAAATACCTACGTGAAACGTGGAGGATCCATTTAGAAGAAATATTAGGTCATGACATTATTGAAGAATTATCTAAACTTTGGGGTAAAGTCCTAATGGAAGGAATTATTTAAAACTAATATTAAACTTGAAGGATAAAGAAAATTTTATTTCCTGAAAATTTCAGCCTCCCTAAAGCGCCAAAACTCAACTTAAAAATGACATTATTTTTTATGGGAAGTATCAAGCTCCGCTACAATCTATTGGAAACCAATTAGGATTGCGTATTGCTGGACTAACTAATTTAGCGTCTTCATTGTTTAAGACAACTTAAAACAAAGGTGGAGATCCTGAATAAGCGATCAAGCAGAATCACATTTATACAAGTTAAATAAATGTATTACTCAAGATGATTGAGTCATACGATTTATGAAAAATGCTTACAGAAACAGATCGTCTTCCTAATGTATACCACCAATCTGATACCCTACCCTACCCATCATAGTAAAGATCAGCATTCAGACCAAATAGTAGATGTACTCACATTTTTCAACTGCACAGCGGGTGCAGGCAGACGCTATCCTCAATATGTTTAACTGATATTAATGTAAGCGATTTGAGGTAAGGCATACATATTAGTATCACATCGGTCCCATAGGGTCATACCTAAACTTACAAGACTCTTTCCTCATAAAGAGGCAATTTGCCCTGCAAAAGCTTTATGTGTTACTTCACCAAAAAGTAACTATAGACATTTGCCACCACCGGTAAAACCAATTTTAACTGTTAAGAAATCAATTATTGATGCTAGTTCTGCTACAATAAGGGCATAGATTATCAACTGCAAGTTGCAGCTGACTTTTCTTTATAATTGTATAACGAATAGGGTCATGTAAATCATATGTAGTCGCCAAAATATATAAGCGCCTCATTACAGCAGAGCAGATGAGAGTAAAATATTTTCACAGAGTCAATTTTAATTATAAAATGTGATAAGTTGATCCCTTGTAATACAAATTTATATTTGTATCTTATTCTTCAATCTGTATTTTTTTTCTCAAATAAGCTATTGTTAGCATCATTAGGTAAATTTTGTTCACAATCAAACCCGTGTATTGTTAAATAGCACAAACGAGAGATGGCAAGCAGAGCATATATTAGTACTCCATGGTTAGACTCTAAAAAGAATGAGGTTTGACAGGAGGACGGCGCTACAGGCGCGACATTGACAGTGACATTTGACATTTTTTTTTTTTGTGTTTTTTTTTTCACAGCTATACTTAAAAAGTGTGACGCCTAGTACATACAGAAGTGAGACTACATAGTTAATAAAGAAATCTCTTCGCATGTAACGTCGTCTCGTATAATTATGGTCGAACTTCATTTAAGGTAAGTTCGTTTAACCATTAATTCTAAGCGTCACTCGCCTCAATTGACCGAAATAGAAATAAAATATATTTGAATTTGAACTTATTGTGGATTGATAAACTTAAGAATTTTGTATGGATTGTTTTCTAATCAAAATGATTTCATGTGGATCGTCTCAGAGAAACAAATTAGCTTATTATTTTGACCATGATTCAGGAATTATCATAAATACAGTACCTACCTACACATGCATTTTCAGCTCTATTTTCACAGTAAGTACTTGTCATAATATTAATAACATTGTCACACGTCAAAATAAACGTACAAGACATACAACAATTCGAACAACAAAACTTACCCAACGAAAACAACACAACAGCTCAGCACATCTTGTTCAAGTCCCACAAATTCAAGTTAACTGACCTAATAAATTTATCTTGCCATAACTAGCTATATTACTGAGTTATATCTCCGCATGCCTGTATCTGTTTCCATTGTAGATGGTATTTATTGACACTGAGTTAATGCGTATAGAGTACCGTGTAAATTAATTAAAGGTGGCTTGGGACAGAAATATGTAGTATGTCTGATATATGGGATGGTAAAGGTTGGGTGGTGGAAATGGAGGTAAATATGAATTGTTATCATGCATATAAATATTTTTTTTAATGTAAAATTTTGGAATTCAGCCACCATGTTGACTTAAATGATATTAAGTACAAATGAAAATTCGAATGAAACTATGGAAACACTAATAGATGCTTAGCGGCAGGTTTTTTAAGATACCAAAAACCCCAAAAGAATCTTCCTGAATGGACGAAATGACGGCTTACGTGCTATCAGGAGCATCAAAATCAAACCTGGGAAAACATAATGACAGATCAAAACACCTGACAGCTGATAAAACGTCAAATGGAAACTCACTCCCTCTCTTCCCGTACACCGCTTAGATGAAGATACATGTCTATGCTAAATCACACGATGCATTATTCAAAACAACACGACCATAAGCAGTTTATTCTATTTCGGTGCACATAAATAGTTTGAACGTTCCCACAAACTTTTCAGTGTAAAGTTTCACGTAAACGATATTTTCGTTACTTTCCTAACTGGCTGAAATAAGGCAGTTTCATATAGTGCAGAAAGTTTAAGTTTTCCTTTGCATGTAGTGAAAGAATATTTTAAGAGTTTTATAAAGCGGGTTGTGTGCTTTGTGATCCAGTCAAATTGAACAGAGTTGCCAATTTAGATAGTATTTCGACGATATACGATATTACGGTATTGTACGATTATTTGTAAACACCAATATGCAATTTTTATTTCCATGGCTTGGACTAATAATGATAAGACTTCACGAGTGGTAGTACGACAAACAGCTAAACCCTATCTGCCTTATTACAAAACGTGGTTTAAATATAAGTCTAGACCAAGTCCGTTTTAGTTATTTGAAAATTGTCTGTCTACTGTCATAATTATCAAACTGTCAAAATGTAACCAATGATAAATCAATGTGCCAATTTGAAGTGGACATTTGATTGTCTGTATGTGATGTTTGAACAACAAGAAACGACTATTTATTTTCAAAGTCCTGGACTAACATTTAAACCACGTTTTGTAATAAGACCCTATGATTTCACGTGGCATCCAACCCATGAAAATCGCTTAATGAAACGACACAATAAGCCCAACCCACAAATAAAATTGAAAGATAAAGATAATCTGCAAAATTGTAGTAGAATTAATGTAAAACTGCCCTAACTCAAGCATACTTTAAGATGAGCAACATTTCTGTCCGTCAAAAATCTAATTTCGTATATTCGTTTTGAGTTGCGGTGCACGGCAACGTGAGAGATGCTAAAATGAAAATAGATGCTAGTTTGGAATACGTTTTTAAATGTTTTAGTTTTGTTTGCTTATATAAATGTAGGTATTAAACGTGTGATTTAACATTTATTACCAAAATTTTTTTTCGTGACTTACGCTTGACTACGACTTGCCTGATGGTAAGCAACGTTATAGTCTACGATCTAGCGCTTGCCTAGAAGAAACCGGTTTACGATACGATAAACAATGTGAATGTATTATATTATTTTGTTATTATAAAAATCTTATTAATTCTTCTGGATAAATTTTGATAAGGATATAGATACATTCTATTAGGCAGTGTTATATTAAGAAAAAAACCAAACATAAAATATCGGCTCAGACAACTAAAACAAACAATTTTTGTTCATTTTTGGTTTAAAACTTTATTTATTTGACAAAATTTCCTACTGGAGCATGTATGAAATACTAGCACGTACTTCTAAATGAACAACGAAAGCTGTATTCTGCCATCTCATTCACAAAAAACACACCACATTCACACAGCAAAAAACACAATCACAAAGTCCCTTCGTGTCTTTTTAATTCAAATGAATCAAAGCACCCCAATCATTAAACTTGTACATAAATAAATAAATACCAAACGTTGGTTCAATGTAGGGATAAAAAACTAGTTGGATATGGTAACTGGATGCGGCTTACTCAAATATATTTGTTATATTTCTAACTTTTATAAACAAAGAAAATTATTATATCAGAATACAATAATTTTCATATTCAAATCTGATATGAAATACCTACGTCATAAAGTGTTTAGAATCTAGGCTACGAACTTTACAGCGGCATCCAGTGAAACACGCAGCACTATTTTGCAAGCCATGCAGGTACTGTCACCTCCAACACTTCATGACATCGTAAATACAGACTCGTAAAGCCGACCACCCGCCGCCGTATCACTAAAATTAAACATTTAATGAGCTAATGAATTACCAGCAGTTATGCAACGTTATGACCTCTACGCGAGTTACATATATTTTTATTATCACAGCCGCAAACGCTACAAAACCTATTCATTTATTAGGACTGACAGTGAATTGTCCATAAATAGCGGAATATTATTTCCGAAACAAATTCTGCGAGCGAGCGTACTCGCGTGAAATACAGAACGCACACAGAAAATTGTTTGTGTGAGTTTGAAACTTTTGATCCCTGACATAAATCTCCATCTCAAAATAGGGAGGGCCGTAACCGGCTTAAGCTTAACTGTGACTAGTGGGCCCGAACCTCGCTTTAAATATATTGTAATAATGATAAAATATACTAGTTAATTTAGACCTCTATTTATTTTGCAGTAAAGAGCTTTTTGTCATAACAACCCACTGTTTGTTGTAGGAGCGTGCGGGTTTCGCAAATATTTGTTTCATATTTCGGCTCTCTCTGCTGTTGTTCGGGTAAATAGATTTATGTTATTGGATCGCGTAATCTTATTTAGTTACTTAGCTAATCTGTTCGCAGCGCTAACTAGACAATTGGGCTAAGGATGTTATTTTATCATCACTTTGTTCTAAGCAGAAGAGTTAAGCTGAGAAATAATTGAATTTTCGCAAAGGAAAAGCAATCTTGTCTTAAGTAAAATGAGATACTGCAAATAAAAAAAATAAAAATATGGCTTACGTTAGTTTGCGAAATTTTATAAATAAAACCATCAGATCACTTCTTGTACCTAGTGAACAAATGAAATTCCATTGGTTTAGTAAACATCTTATAAACTAAACTTAAATATCAATAGTTCAGATGACTCGTATAAGACTCCATTTATTTCCAATCTCTTTCATACTTGCTGAAAATTGAAAGGAATCGCTCGAGAAAACTGGCAATATTGCACACAGCGTAGAGAAGGGGCCATAAATCAAACCATGTCAAAGTGATTTCGCAGCTAAATCCTTCTGAAACTTTAGTTTACTCTTTCTGGAACCCTCACTGAAAAAAAGGTATTCTTGTGTGTTTGAAGAATAACGATTTACTAGTCTGGATGTAGTTTTAAAGAAAATTAAGGTTACCTAACCTTGGTCTAGCCGCGATAGCGCTTTATTTTATTGTATGATTATTTATTTTTCTAATTAATTATTTATTTCAAGTAAATAAGTACTGCAACAAAGAAAAGACTTATACCTGCTATTATGATACAAAGTATGATCTTAATAACCATAAATCTGCGTTACGTGTTTTTTTATATACTTACCCATTTGAATTATTTGTAGTACACTGAATTTTTGTTTCACATTTACTTTCATTTCCAAGTTTCACCCACTTTTCGATAAGCCGAAAGATTCGGGAAGCGTCTTTCGTATTATCATCCTTGAATTTCTTTCGGTCCATTGGCAGGATCCAGCGTTCACACTGATTCCCTTGGAAGGAGCTGGCATCGGTTTTCTGAAGTGTAAAATCGGGTTTACGCTTTCTTGATGACGATTCATAAAAGATTGATTGCATTGTAAAACGCTTTCCTCTGTAAATGTACTTGGGTTTTTTCTGAGCAAGTGCTTTTAATGATGAGATAAAAGAAAAGAAGCATAAAATTCCAAAACTATCGAAAAACAAAACATTTCAAGTAGGTAATACTGTGATCCTGAAAATCTGTTAAGATTTAGAGCTAATCAGAAATGAGTACCTATTTAGCGCTCTCAAAAGCATTGCTTTGTGTAATGACAATTCATTGAATGTGCTTTTTCTAATAGCATAAAAAATAATATAAAAAATAGAAAAACATGCACTCAATAATAAATAAATAAATAATAATTGACGTTTATATGCGTTTGTCCATGCTTTTACGATCTCGCCAAATGTTTGTGGTTTTCGCAGTTCATTGGCTATCTGTTGCTTGTATCTTATTATATAGTGAAAATATCGAGTTCTTAGTAATTTACGTATAAGTATTAAGTTTGGTATTAAAAATAAACTCTCTATAGTAACTGAAACTTTGGAGAAATATGTAGTGTTTTTCCGCTGCGACTGCTCCTTAACCGACATCAAACAACAAACTTGATGGTTTTTAGGTGTGTTCCTCCATATACCACCGCCACACCTCACCTCCTTTGTTGTTTGATGTCGGTTAAGGAGCAGTCGCAGCGGAAAAACACTACATATTTCTCCAAAGTTTCAGTAACTCCAAAGTAACGCCTGATTCAATATCTTATCTCTATAGTAAATTTTGTACCAAACATTTTTGTTTTTTATGTACCTACCTTAATTATTTAATCAACTTCATTATTTTAGCTTTTTCTTTCCCTTTAAATAAGTAACTATTATATTAACATTGTTGGTACGAGTATGTATTTAATGTCCAGAGTCCAGCTACTAGAATGAGAAGGTAGATGTTTATTTACGAGTTAAAAACTACACTCACTTCATATAGAAAACCCTGTATTGATATAACCCTGTATAGTTATCAGACCGTTCTAGTATCCCGAAAAAATCGGGGAAAATTTCGCGGCTGGCAACAATGTACTATATAATACTCCCTTGCGGTATATTATTGAACTTAATGGCATCATTTACCGTTTTCCGATCCTCTAGGGTACACTGTCCAAGTAACGTAATGGGCTTTTTAGGGTTCCGTTCCGACTAACGCAGGATTGTGTTTGCAGATTGAATTTTAAAAGCCTGTGATATTGAACGGTGGTCTTTGTTCCATAACACAATCTGAAGTAAAGATGAAGGCAGTTAAATATTTTTGACATTATAAAATTTATTGGGAGACTGATTGATTCCTCATCATTATCTTCAGCTTATAGGACACATTAGGTCATAGGTTTTAATGTATGTCATTAATCCCGTTTCCTGAGCTTGTTATGCCCAGGATTTTCCATCGGCCACGGTTTTTTTGTCAGATTGATTAAATATAGGAGAACGCGATTTAATACATTTTATATTGTGTATGAATCTTCAATATGTTAATTAATTTAAAACAACACGCACACAGAACCCTATAAATAAAAATAAAGTCTGTTTAATAACCACCACCAAATTCGTTTTTCTCGCCCATTTGACAAATATTGATGCGGTTAGGATGAGTGATCATTCACAAAACATATATAACAACTGGACGGTGCACCATTCATTGTTGCCAGCCACAAAAATGCTTTCTATGTTTCAATCACAGGCAAATTATTATTTATCGACATGGCATTAGTTTTGGGTTGTGAGCACCCCACGCTTTTATGCATCATAAATTTTTAACTACTGTTTTCCATTTCAGTTGGGAATGTAGAAAATTATCATGACGTCATCAATCATTGTTACGTTGCAAACATTTCAAAATATGACCTACATTTTTGGCTATGAGATAAAAATGACGCGACTCATATCACACATAGCATCATAGTAAAATATTTATAATGCATAAGCAATAAGTTTCTATTAAAGTACAACTACATTTAGGTGCATTATTTTTGCTTCTAAGTACGAGATTTATTTTTTTCACTGCGATGCAAACTAAGACTAATATCAGTACAACGTCAAAGATTTGACCTGTATAAAAGTGTCCTTTACAGCGAAAGTGTTGACAAAAAAAATGTCTGTCGTTATTTCGGTACACATTAATTTGTAACTTCCAATAAATTTCACTTACACAAAACGCTGTAATTAACGGCTACAGCGCTCTTTATATTAATTTTGCATGTAAATTGGATATTGTCATGTGGTGGTATATTACTTTAATTGTTTACATGAACAAAGAACGCACTTACCGATGTGGAACTACCTCTTTAGTTTGGGAATATTTGAATATTATTGGATAAAATGAATAAAGAGGGTGGTTTCTAATTAACTCTTTCTATTATACCTATATCTAAGTATGTGTTCAACTCGCCCATGTATTACTGAATCATTTTAGTCTAAAAGTGGTCGATAAAGATGTTTTTTACGGCTTTGTATTGTAGTTTTTCTAAATGATTCAAAACATATAAAAATAGTCTCAAGGCTACTTTTGGTATAGCCAAGAACGTTCACAACCAAACATTCCAAAAAACTCTTTACAAAACAAACAACAAAACAGCTCAAGATATCCAGCAGTTTTGTTAAATTTCCCTCGACAAGCGAGGCGCGTAACGTCAGTGCGGACCCGCCAAAATCGTATTTAAATTCACGATCGGATAACAGATAAGCAAAATCATGAGTTCACTCGGAAGGGTTATAGAATCCTGCCGCGTGAGGCCGCATAATTCCCACTCCAGGGGGTGGCCATGATTCCGCGCTATTGTGCATTTCAACTCTAAAACGAAAACCTGGAGAACGGAACGTGAAGTGAGGTTCTGGAAAAGATTATTTTAAAGCTATGTTTTTTTTATCCATTTCCCAAATCACTAAGTAAGGTTAAGTTGGGAAATATCTCTCTGAAATCATTTTTCAAATACCTTTATTAGTCTACAAAATTTTCATCAAAACTCTCTGGTCTTAAGATATTTCATGAAAATTAAACTTGATAAAAACTAGTTTTTTACCAACTAATAAATAAGACATGAAAGCAGTAAACACCCCCAATCGTTTACAGAAAGTAATGAGTCTAGACCACGAAATAAGTACCATTTATTCCAATCTATTCGGTTTCTCCCACGGGACGCCGGTAATGGTAGGACCAAGGAAGTTAGCATACAGTCCTTCTTACAAAACAAACGGGAGTCACGCTCTCGTGGCGCTACATTCGCACGAGATATTCATACAAAGTAAGAAAATGTTAGTTGCTTAATTTAGCCACAGGGTATGTCTAATGTTAAGAGTTGTGCATCGTTATTGCCAAGTCCATTTTGCATCTTGGTGTACGTAGTGTACAATCACAAGTGTCACTGTATCTCGATCTTGAATGGCAAAGCTCTTTAGCGTCTCTTTACGTGGTTGGTTTCTTTAAAATGTCCGCAAACGACGACCCTTATCGGGTATCGTGAATTTGTTTAGTCACACGAATGTTGCGTTTGTATTTTCATGTTTGGAGAGAAGAAAGCATTAGGCTTCTTTTGGATGGTCATGAATATCTCAGGAGTTTGGGATCATTGGTTGGCAATAGTGAAAAACAAAGTAGTGAAACTGTATCAACCGGAATTAAAATTTTTGAAATGTGTGTCGTGTTGTTCTTCTTCTTCTTATCGAATGAGAGTGGCAAACTCTGGCGTCGAGAGTTTATCAAACCGCCCTAAGGGCCTCTCACATGCCTTAACGACAGCCGGAATAGACAAACAGTCGGGACCTACAATTTAACGTGTCATCCTACCCCGATATTTATGGGCAGTATTGTCATAACTAAAGTTGTAGTAGGCTACGATTGCGTCTTATTGAATACCTACGCAAAAAAAGGACTTTATATTTACTTCAATAATGACAAGATTAGAAATGATTTGTGGAACAAAATTTACACTGTCTGTCATTTATCAGTGAGTGCCAAATTTCCAAATCATACAATCCTAACAAATTTGTATTCATAGACGCGTTTAATCTCAAAACATAGTGGTTGAATAATCGCTTAACTTTGTAATAAATTAGTAGGACTGTAAATTATACCACCAGCAATGCTTATCTCGCGTAACTGTTTATCTTTGATCACCCTTTCCTTTTTCACCCCTTTCGAATACGGCACCCTGTGGAGCGGTGGATTAGTATACCTAAATTAATGTAGGGTTACGAATAAAGAAGTAAAATCTGCCAGCGCTAAATGAATTGCTGAAATTAAAGATTAAATTTTAGACCTCTTCAGGTGGTTTGCAAAAAACTTTGTAGATAAAAAAGGAAGTCTCGTAAATATATGTGTTGTGAAAAATTTGGTAAGTGGTCGGTTATATTTCTAGAACAAGATAAGAAAAAGAAAATAAGAAAATGCATTTGTTTGTTAATTTTAATAATTAAACAGTATTTTGTTGTGTCAAGTTACAATTCTTCTATTTCGTGATAATAATAAACTTTTTGCTAATAAGGCTATTTATAATTTAACTCTTGTTTACATAGCTAACCTCAATTTATGCGATCAAACTTACTTTTCTTAAGTAGGTTAATTGCGGGGAAGTCAGAAGAAATTAAATACGCGATATTTGGCAAATATATGAATAAATTGGCAGGATGATGATGATGCTAAGCCATTCATTCAACTCATGTATATGCAACATATATACTACTATGACAATCACATGTTCATACTCTGCAACCGGCGCTTTTGTTCTATTCCAACCGCTTTCATAGTACAAATCGATACGAACGTCCATTGTTTTCTCACTTATTAAATTGAATGAATTACGGTTTCTATAGGCCTCTATTTACCTGAATCTATGGTCGTATGTTTATATGTATGTATAGTATACTCCACAGTTCGTATATGCTTTGTCTGAAGAATGTTTTGTTTTGTAGGAGTTCTAAGTACTTTGTGTGTTGGTCTACAAAAGTACGCACAAGTCAATTACATTTTAAAAATGGGTTACAGAGAGCTACCGTATTAACTCTGTGTAGTTAAATTTTATTATATAAAAAATAGCATAATATTTATAGTTAAAGCATGTTAGTCAGATAAACACATTAGGATACATTCTAAAGATTTAACAAGAGTAGGTACTTATACGTTAAAAACATTAGGTTATTATTTTTCAGGTAAATTTAGTACATGAACAAAAGGATTTATAAATCTGTAACGTAAAAGACAAAGATAAACATTTTCATAAATATATCTTTGTGTACATTTCATCAAGTCTCCTCGATTCCTCTCGAGAATAGGGCCTATGAATATTTTTATATGTATGTACGAATTTGTGTCATATAACCAAGAGATGTTTCATATTCCGTCCTCGCATATTTCTTATTTAAAGCCTTATGTTGTTGGTGATAAAGGTTAAATTGCCATAACAGTTGTTTCTGCTATTGCCTCTAATATTGTAGCTGCATTATTTTTGTAAAGAAGTAGGATTATTCGGGTGTTTCTTCCCTCTGAGGTTTGTCTTTTGTTCTTGTTAGGGAGGATTTATTTGGGCATTAGGATAGGATGGTTGTTTTAAGCAAAGATTTTGGTTCCATTTTGTTATTTGGTTTGTTTTTTCTCAAGTCTACCAAGTTAGAAATACAAAAAGGTCTAACTCAATTGAGTTTGGAATACCAACTTCGGTATAACCTTTTTGTGCGAGTGAGAGTAAATTCAAGGGCGGTTTTATTACCAACCGTATGTACTTTTACAAACTCAGAGTTGTAGGTTACACGTGTAGAATTTTTAAATGTAGGTTGTAATTTAAAATTTTCGTACGAATAAAACGAGAGTGAATTAAATAGATTTTTTTACTTTCAATATACATATATGAAGTACCCGTAGCATTTGTTTAAACCAACCACCTTTGATGCCTTTCACAGGACTTAGCGATAGGTGTTAAAGAAAACTTATAATTTATCTTTCGTCGCTTGACCTATCAAAATCAAAGTTTACCTTAATGGTATAGCAATAGTATTACGGACAGTAAATTAATTTTATTAAAACTAGATTACGTTCTACATTGCCTACTCAATAGGTATCATTTTTTATATTCTCTCTCTCTCTCTCTCTTTGTAAGTCGTGTTTCCTCATGACTGAGGGTCGTGACTCCTCCTTATATATTATTTCTTTTGACATTTTATATATATTCTCTTTTTACTCAAGTCATTTTATTCATAATATCAACATGTCAAACATCATTAACATACACAAAAAATAAAATATACAAACAAACAGACAACGAAAAAAACTCACTTCCCGCGCGCGGAACTGAATGTCCCCAGTACACTGGCAGCGTTTCCTCGCTGAATAGCTATGGACACGCGCTATATTCTCTCTCATCACAAACTAGCACTGGCATTATCATCATCATACACATTCGTTCCGGTTTCCAGCTAGCTTGTTAGCAACTTGTACGCGGATATCACAGAGTACGGTTACTGTCAGTGAGTTCGTATGAGAGTGGCCATCTCTAGTGTCAGAGTTTTTAACAGCCACGACTATCTTCTAGCGACGGCCCAAGTTATGGAAAAACCTTCTTGTGTTTAGATAGTTTATATTTACCAGTTACATGTAAACCATATAATATCTATTCGTAAAAAATGGTACATTGTTTATGTTACAAACAGGATAAACTAATGGGCGCTCGACTTATGCAAAATGGCTGCCAATTAAGACGCTAACCGTGAATTCTCTCTATAAAATTTCTCGTAAGGCATTATTCAATTAATCTTAAATTGTTCCGTATTCTTCCTTTGCATAAATTAGTACAGTTAAACTGCAAAAATCTCCTTTTTGTGACTAACCAAAATAAAATATTTTTTTATATTTACCTTGCAATTGTATTGACATTACTACTAAAGTACATATTATTGTTTGATAAAAAAAATGTCTTGCAAAAATAAAACAGGCAGTACTAAAATTGACATCCATAACAAGCAAAAAGCAAAAGTATATCATATTAAAAACCCATTTGCATCAATATTACGTAGATACTAACAATATAATATCTGTTACAGTATGCCTATTATTCGTAACAAGTTTGGAAGTAATTTAAATATACGAGAGATGTCCGGTCGAGTAATGTAGTAAAAAATGATTTTTTGATTGAACCTGCTCTAATGGCCGCCATAAGGAGATTGGATCTTCATAGAGATGATAAAACTCTTTAACACTTTGCATTTTTGATAAAGATTTTTGTAAATTTTATACTTAAGTATATTTTTCATCTGTCGCAGGTCAAACCTGGATGAGGCTGGCACAAGATAGAAGCGAATGGCATATTAAAAGAGATATCTATAGCAATGGAATAACACCAGCTTAAGAAGATGAAAATGGTGAAGTTTATTTTAGTTGTACCGTTGAAATGTTAGCCTAGTTTTTTTATGTTTGATCTACAGATTACCATAAACGTTACCTCCTCGAGTTAGTTCAGATCTCAAGCTAGGTCCTTAAAGACAGTGCTGGATCAAACTGTAAGCACTGAGCATCAGGTTTACTGCTTTAATTATAATACAATCTATTACAAATTTATGGATTACTATAAAAGAAGTTTTTTAAGGAATGACATTAAAAATATTTATAAAATAAATAAAGAGAAAAGACTAGGTCTTAGACGAGGCCTACTCCTAGCAGTCGACATGGGCTATAGGTGATAATGATGATGAAGGAGAAATCTTAATAGCAGCATAAGCTCATGATGTAAGATGGTTGATTTAATAGAGACACAGATATAAGATTATTTTTATACTTAATTAACACATAATATTATATTTTTCAAAATTGCTCATTTAATTTTATCCGACATTTGTAAATAAACTAAATACGATATATTATGTACAGGTTCCATCAGCTCTATAAGAATCCTCCTCGCGACGATGTGGCCAGGTCATCACGACTCCAATTGGGACGTCCCACTGACGGTACCAACATGTTATTGACCTTACCCTATTGTTAACCATATGGCAAACGAAATTACCCTGTGCCCTCGCAAATTAGCGAAAATTTCCCTTGAAACTTGTAAATTTGTTGAGAGGTTTTGAGTTAACGAGTTATGATCCTTATGCTTTTTGTTTTGGTTGGTTGGTGATGAGTAGTTTGTTTTGATGTGGTTTAAATAAATAAATAAATATTCCGGGCCATTGCACACAGCGCCATCTAGCCCCACACTAAGCAAACGCTTGTGTCGTGGGAACTTGATAACGGATATAATACTTATATACTTTTCTTTTGTAAATACATACTTATTATACATACAAACAACCATTTTTTTTTTTTTTTTTTTTTGCCCAGGAAAACCTATTACAGGTACCACCCAAACCCCGGGGAGGGCGGATGGTTATGTGGGAGTCTCCGCCCCACTCCATAAGGGCGGCATACCCACTAAAAACCTGGGGTGTTCCACCTCCGCATCGTTGGTCCAGGGCCACGAGAGCGCGATGCATACATCCGCAGCCCTGGTGATGCTGGCCCGGCAACGGGCCCCGCCTCGGGGAGCTTCAGCTCAACCCTCAATGGACGACGTGTCAGAACACGGGACACGTCATGCATCCTGTGGGGACTCGTTCTAGGGCAACAGGTTCCCCGACCTGCCGCCCAGAGCCCCCAGGAGTTAGGCGGTCGCACGCCAAAGCGGCCGTCCTCCTCCAATGCGCCCTCTGCGCACGGAGTTCGGTTCCCGTGTCGCCGCTACTCAGCCGGTACACCGAACTCCTCTCGCCTCTCAGCGTGTGTGTCACCACCTCGGGTGCTCTAAAAGAGCACCCCAGCTCCGCCTGCACCGCGAGGTGCGGCGAGCTCCACGCCTCGGGCCCTACACCAGCCCTCTCCAAGGAGAGGTATAGGCGAGGGCCCCCACTCGATCGGACATTTGGACACAGGCTAGCAAGATCCACCGGACTGTGGAAGTTACTAACCTGTGGACGGGGTGCACCAGGCCTCCCCAACTAACCCCAAATCCCCATAAGGAGAGATGAAATTAGTTGGGCTTACCCAACGTGAAGGTAGTCCGATCCACGCACCCACATACAAACGACCAGACTCAACACAAGTAATTTTAAATTTTAAAGGAGGTCTTGTGTATCATTTGCATTGTATTATATGTAAGACCTTGAAACCGTAAAGCGTTGTTGTTGGTTTTTAAGCCAAACAAATTATGAATCTAAAGAAATAATTTCACTACGCAAGTCTTCAAGTACGTATGTACCTAAAATATAAACAAGCTTATTTCGCCACGGAAAATACATGTAGAAGAATTACACATCTAAAAGGCGCATATTTGAAAACATTGTGCATTTACGTTGCATTTGTTTTACATACACATTATACTGTCTTTTTATCATCACAAACGGTACATTATCCGATAATAGTTGTGGCCAATGGCCACACTATTTTTTCTCTATGGCCGCCATTCCTCTTATTATTTACATCCGGCAGTTAGCCTAAGACGTAGCCAAATGGCCGTCCGCGACATATGCTCCTATCATAAAGACACGGAATTATGGTCAAACAACGGTCACAATTACGAGCCATAGACAAGGGTAGACGTGATAAAAACAGATCTTCTAACACGTAATTACGTAATTGCGCGCCCCTGCCGCCTCGAGCCCGACGCCGCACGAATGCCGACCAAAAGTATAAGTTATTTATGTTGGACTGGTGTGGATTTGATGCGTCAAATATGATTGAAGTTTGAAGTAGCTAGAATGCAATAGTGACGATGATGATGCATTCCAAGCCGATTTCGGCTACGGTGAACGTATTTCCTACGTTAAGTTACAATAAGTAAGATGTACAATCGTGAAGCTTAGCATCAACAAAAGGCGTGACGGCTAGGTATTGAAGGGTATAAAGAACAGTGGCAAACTATATGCATCTCTGTTGAAACTATCGTTCTGACCTACAACTTGTAACTACATACTTACTATCAAAATAGCAGAGCTTGACTACAAAATACTACATTGTACTTTCATTCATATATCAATTGTTGTTTTAATTATGCTTATAGTAAAAACATAGCAATTTTGTGTAAGTATACGCCAGTAAACAGTTTTCTAAATAAAGGTTAGTACGCTACTGTTTCCCCAAAATATTTTAGAACGCATATCCATAACTTGCTAGCACCGCGAGAACAGACAAAACAAGAAAGGGCCTCAAAAACAAGTTTAATAAAAACGTGGAAGTAAAATATTTTTCTGTACCGGAATCGTTAACGCCGTTGCGGTTTGATGTTCCGTCCGAGGAATCCTTTTAATTTGAAGCCTGCGCAGGAGTTAACAACCTGCCTAATTATAGCTTAGATCAAGAACAAACAAGGCCCGATGGCTTGTTAGAGATGGATTGTTGGGAATAGTGATGCGAAAACTTGTCGATGTTGTTATGGAAGGGACACGAATTGATTGTGCGATGATTATAAATTGTGTGTTTATTGATTTGTCAGCTAGTAATTGTAACGTGCTTAAGATGGGGTGAGGTTGGAAGTAAAGTTTTTAGTTTACCTGAGAACTTATCGATGAATTCAATGAAAAAACCATTTCTATATTTTTGAGATGCATGAAAGCCGTAATCTCGCTTAGTAATAAATTGTTGAATTGGGTAACACATAAGTCATAATCGATAGATATTATTTTATCGACATTAATGTTCATCTCTATAAGGTAAGAACTGACGCCATACCATATGCTGTAAATTGGAAGATTTCGCGTTATTATCTTTGTGCAGCTATTAAATATCAAATTTGGTGAGGTAATTTTTATTGAAAAGATTTATGACCTATCCAAATCAGTTTTATGAGAATCGTATTTTTTATATTTTTTATTTTGACGCTTTCAAATATGAAAAACACGATGTTTTTATAATTTTGCTATAAAATATAATTGTCAGGCTATAAAATTGTCTATAATATCTAATAAAAAATATTCGTTTCGATTATTAAATGTGAATCTATGGTTTTGACTACAATAATATCCCGAAATAAATAAATACGTTACCAAATATACGGTCAATCCTCCTCCTTGATTCTTCGTATTCCTGATTAATGAGGGTGATGGCTCTCTCGCACAATTAATTAATTGTGTGAATTTTTGGGCAGAACCTTCATGTCTGCATATTCTAAAGAAAAATTACCATAGTTAATACTAATACAAATATTTACCCTGATTATCTATTCGCTTGAAATGACCACGCAATCCACAATATTATTATTTTTTGTCACTTGGAGTTACTTTTAAATAGGAGTGGAAAATAGAGCTTCCTAATGCTAAAGATAAGATATGTCATCTAGTCGTATAGCACAAAAATGTCTTATACCTAGTAAGTCGAAGTAGATTCAATCCCTCGCCGCTCTTGACTGCTAACTTCAACATAATCCGAATGCAAAGTGCAAATAGCAATTTACACGTGTCTACAGTTCACAATAAACAGCATCCTCGCTGAAACTCGTTAGAAATTAATGCTCAGACGCACCACAATGCTGGTGTAATAAACCAAGCTCCATCAAAGATTTGGAATTCATTACCAAGTTCTCGACTAAAATTACCCGCTCGCCTCTCTATTGACGATAGTTGGCAAAGGTAATACAATCTAGAGATACCTGTATATGTATACATTGTACATGTACTTATCTGTACATCATCTTTTTTTTTCAATTTTTTTTTTATACCACCTGAACGTCTATATCAATATCCGCACAAACGACGCTGAGATCAAAAGAGTCCATGGATTATACCAAAATTGAATTGACCCTCACAGAAGCAGAAAACACTGCTAGTCCATATCTTCAACAACGGCTGAGACCGCTTTATATTTTAGGGGCAGCAAGCCAGTTATATACCAGAATAAATGTTAGTACCATAATATTGATAAAAACCTTAACGTCAACTGCAATTATTTCTACACTACCTCCCATAAAACTAAATTGTAAATACTACTAACATTATGTATTGTTAAAAAACATGTAGTACATGAAAGCGCGATCATCTGTAATTAGAAAAACAATTGTAAGGATGCCCAAGATACAGGCTTAAGCCTAGTTTGGGGTCCACCATTATTTGCATTCTGCGCGTGATAGTAAATTCAATAAACTACTTTACATGGGACACTAGTATAAGTTATGTTTAATTTCTCACTTTATCAATACTTTATCTGAGTACCGTGTGTACAATAAATAAATTTTCTACCTTTCTACTAACTATTTGACTTTCGCCAACCAGTTCACAGTGCTTTCCTATATCAGGTAACAAACTCAGCAGTATTAGATTTTATATTGCTTGTTATTTTTTTTGCAATTTTTTTTTACACATGTTCATCGGAATCTTAGGTCAACATCGACTTGTCTATTTGGCTTTAACGTCGTTGATAGTTGGCTACAAGATCCATCCTTGTGTTATGCATATTAATGAACCTGCATGTTATTACTACGATATGATCCGGGCTACACGTACTTCCCTTGCTTGCAAGCACAGAGTTGGGCGAAACTTGAAACTGCCGAGAATATCAAAATCGTACTCAGGATTGTCAGACTATCGTATTAATCATATTAATTGTGCTTTTGAGAGAGAGTGGATGGAGATTTGTTGACAAGACTACGCCTGCATAAGTCTTAGGACTTAATTTTGTTATAATTTATCGAATACACAAATACGTACCTATTTTAATATTAAAACTTTCGTGAGACATTTTATCAACATGTTAACTAAACGAAACGCGTAAACAACATACGCGAATTACACGTGAGTGAGACCGTTTAGTTAACATACTCGTATTATATGAATATGTTAACTAAACGGTTCTCACATTCGTATCAAAATGTATATTCTTTATTCTATGGAGCGTTTTGTCACCAAAATTGCATGCTTTCAATGTACCTACTTATCTATAAACTAGCTGTGCCAGCGACTTCGGCCGCATGGAACAGTTATTACCATAAAAACGGTTCTAGTGAGTTAATCTTAAAAGATAGACATATACTGTTGCAGACATTTTGTTAGATCATTTCAAGAGAAATAATTCTTTTGTACATATTTATTTGATATATTGAACCGTTTTCGCAGCACACGCAAAGGAAGCCCTCAAAGATGAATAATTTTCCCCTTTTTTTTCACATTTTCCATCGTTTGTTCGCTTATATTAGTTGCAGCGTGGTGTTATATAGCCTAAAGCCTTCCTCGATAAATGGTCTACCCAACACAAAAATATTTTTTCAATTCGCACCAGTAGTTCCTGAGATTAGCGCGTTCAAACAAACAAACAAACATACAAACAAACAAACTCTTCAGCTTTATAATTATTAAGTATAGATATGATACGACTTACCTCTAAATTTTAAAATTTGCTGTACAAAATACAGATATTTAAATTCAAAGAAAAACTGTCCTGAACGTTCCAAAACGAAGCTTAAAACAGGTTTTCACGAATAATTTTAATTAGTACATTTTATCTTGCTGAGAAATATTCATCTTGAATCACAAATTAGAACACATTTCGGGTTTATTTACTGTAACGAAATTTTCATGAACATTAATTAGGCTATTTAAGTTTTGATGTCTGCAGACGACCGACTAAATTATAAACTAACTTTAATTATCTTTCTTGACACTCGTTAATGCTTGGGTTCGTTGTTGGTGAATGCAAAATTACTATCAACGTGAAATGATCTTGTTTAAGAGTCTGTTTTATTTTTGTACAAGCAAGTCTTACTTGCAATTACAGTATCGCTTGGGTAAGTGTCAATAAAACAACATTTACTTAAAAAAAAAAACATTTGAAGCTATTGGACTTAGTATGTTGACAAGATATTGTAATTCTTAATCCGGCTATTTCTAATTTTCCCTTTAGAAATACGCAGGTCGAAGATTACAACATTGCTTAACATCAGGCGAGTTGTAGTCATGAGTGAGCCTATCTCGTTTAAAAAAAAGGTCCGTCATACAATGTCTCAAAAACTATAAAGCCGATTTTGTTAAAATAAGCATTGTAATTTGTAATATTTATTATACACATATAAAATACTCACTCAAAAAAAGTCACATGTGTTTACAAATCTCAATTGATTAAGGTCAATTATATAACACATACAAGGCGTCAATTCATAACGTTAATTTATGAAAAAGTCCATTTAAAAGTATGTCTAAAACAGACCTCACTAAATTTTAAAGTTTTGGAATATAAAATAACTCTGTGCCGTCAAAACTTCTTTGTATTTAGCATAACCAATATTAAGACCATAAAATCGGTATATCCAAGAACCAGTAAAGTTCAAATAAGAAAAGAGTAACACTTAATTTTCAATCTCTATGCAGGTTTAGAAAGCTTTTATTCAAAATAGGTATTAATTTCCCTGGCGTTAAAACTCTAATTCGATTGTCAAGATATTATTTTAGTAGTTTCGTATCTAGCAAACCCACAGAGCAAACCACTTCTTATAAGATACAGTATCAAATTCTCACAAGACCATTACGTTATCAAAATGAAGAAGCAGCAATAGGTTTCTTTTTTCAAATCAAATTAATTATAATTGTAAGTAATTACTGGCTGATTTAATGAATAAACAAAACATAGTAGTTGATAATGAGGGAGACGAAGAGCTTGAAATTGAAGGTGTGGAAGCGAGATGTACAACAGATAACGCCTACGTTTCTTTGAATGTAAGATTCGGTGAGAGATAAAAATCGTCGGTCTTATTCGTCAGACTTTTTTTAATTACCAAGGGGTCCTACATGTGAACTGACAGCGGCCATTGTGTGAAATAAATACGACATACAGACTACAGACGGAACAAGACGTGGACATTGAGACGGACATGCTTAAAGAGGAGTGCAAAGCCTTTGCCATTGTTTGCTAAATCAATGGTTGCGGTTGCTTGGATATGGTAGTCTGTTTTTTAGAAGGAATCACAGTCTTTGTTTATGAATATAATATAGTTATCAGGACATTAGGTATATAAGTAATAGATGAAATAGCTCTTAAAGAAGAAGACGGTTAACTAGCACTTATTTGTGACCTATTCATAATCTAACTCAACAACGTTTACCAAAGCTACGAAACGGATAAATAAGAGACATTAAAATGCTTAATGCTGGTCATAAAAAGCAACGCAGTGTAAAACTTGATTCAAACAACCGCAGACTTTATTAATAGGTAATTCATTTAAACAGCTGCTACAAACGCTATCATTAGAAAACTTTATCAGACGATGGCAATTTGTCTTCTCTTTTGCAATTCAATAGATCCGAGTGGTCGTTGTTCCCTGTATAATAATTTGCATGAATTAGTGAAGGTTAACGCCGTATAATCGGCATTTTGATTCGCATTTATTGAAGCAAATCAGATGATTAAACATGCTAATTAGGAAGCTATAGAGTAGGTAATTTTGTCTTAGCTTGCTAAATTGTAGGCTTAGCATTTACCTGCACCATTTAGACTTTAAAAATCTACAGGCAGGTGTTTTAAACTCTTTCATGGGAGCCATATATTTAAAAATCTACGGATTCAATGCTATTGAAGTAAAATCACAATGGAAAGGATATGTGACAGACCAGAGGACCATACACAAAAGTTTTTGAGTGTGCGCTGACCAATTTATTTTAAGCTGATTCAGCTGTTTGATGCCTCTAATGCTATAGACATAAAGTTGACAATTGAATAGCAGATCTAGTTTTCAAAAGCAAATTGAAATATGGTTCAAATGACATGTTCAAAAATGTCTCCGAGATAGATTTTTACGACAATACATAGTAATTGGTGGGTTGGGTACCTGGTTTCGATGGTTTTGTTATTAACAATAGGTTTGGGTTTACAAAGGAACATACGGAACAAGAATATCGAAGTAATTTGCTCAATGAAATCTAGTAATGAATACTACCGTTGGTTCTATATTTGATTGCGTATTTAGTATAAATAGGAAGTTGTTCAAACAATCCGAGAGAAGTTAATAAAAACCGTATCGTTATACAAATGTATTTTAAGTTTTCACATAAAAAAAATATTTATTAAGTTTCTAGTGAAGTTATTGGGATATTGCATTTAACACGGGTGAATTATATATATCCCAGTAAGTAATTTCCCAATACACACAGTACAATTTAGTTTTTTTTTTTTCATTTAATTATATATATAAATAGATTTTTGGGAATATACTTCTTGTAGGTAGGTATACATATTTAATTTAGTTACCTGTTGTGTCCGTAGCGAAGATGGCAGCGATACATGAAAAAGAAAAGGATCCGTATTAGAAAAGGTTATTCGAGGTACAAAGCATACTCTAATTATGTCAGGTACATAGAAACCTAACAACTAGCAAAGCTTTTAGTTACGTCGAAAATCGCAGACCGCAACATCTGGTGTGTCCTCTACCGCCAGAATTCACGTAGATTGCATTTCGTCTACTTTCGTTTAATAAACTAGGTATCAAACGAAAGTAAACTGTATTGTTTCAGGTCAGGGTTTGTTATGGCTTGTCTTTTTGTCGCGTATTATCGTTGGCGTTACGACCTTCTGTTAGTAACAGTAAGTTCAATCTGTTGTCTCGTCTGCTTTAGTACTATGGGGCTATTTGGTACAGGCACGGATTGTGGAAAAAGAGACGCAAACTCAATTTCCACGTAGCTAGTTTTTGGAAAAACAAAAGTGTAATGAAAAAAATGTTTAAGTAGTTGGTGTTGTAGTCAAGTATCTATAGCTTTGAATATATCTAAACAGCAAAAGGTCCATTTACGTCGTTATTATTTTTAGCAAGATCCGTCTCAAGCCACAATTAAGTGTAACGAAAAGAGTAAAGATTACGGAGAGTTATTTTGGCTACTAAGACAAAAATCTCAAAAAGAACTCAATTGATAGAAATCTAGATTTTCTCCACACTACAGATGTTCCAGCTGATTACTTCAAGCCATCCACACCATAGATTACCATAGCTAACGAGCTCTCCATGTCTTCACCCACAGATTTCTCCTTAGACAAACATACATCGAGACAATAGTTCAATACGCCCATCAATTTTACATCGCATATGATTTCTATCTCCACTGGCATTAATAAATCAACAGATATACGGTATGCGATTGTTCCGATTCGTTATTGTCTTTCTATAGGCTGTATTTACACTAGATCGGTAGGCGGAGACGTTTCTTAGGCGACATTGTGAGTATTACTGCTTATTCTGTGACTGTTTTCTTATGAGTTAATAATACGAGTACTAAACTTGTTACTGGGGCTGGCGTTAAATTAAATTTGTAAGTTTTTCTTATACTTACGTTGCTTATAAGAAAACTGTTTCGGTGGTAGTATTATTAAAATACTGCTTTATGAATACATATATTCAATCTAACCTAAATATTTTGCTCATTTAAATCGTGATGTAAAATTGACATGATAAGCATTCAGACTTTTCATATGAAATATAAAACTATTTACTTAAATAAACTCATCAACTTAAAAATATTCTTTATAAATTAAAAAAGTTCTTTATCGACAACAAAAGCATTAACAAGTCTCGTAATCTTGGCTACTCCTCTCATCAGTCCGAAATACTTCAAACATCTTTCCGAAGACACTCCATTTTCTTGGTCCTAAGCAAACATGTTACCGGCATAGTAATTGCTTACCATGTTTACAGTCTTATATTGTGTATTGTAGTTCAAATATTATCTTTGGATGCATCAGTTGTCTTACCTACAGCTGCGATGGTATACGAGCCGAATTTTCGGAAGTTAATTTAGCGTTGATTTTTATTATATTGTGTTTACAAAGGATCATTGGCAAACATTTTTTCACGAATCAGCTTTTTGCGAAGATCATGGCGAATATTGCTAAAAAAATGTACAGGATTTTTATCATAACGTTCATTGATATAGTATTTTTGTAATGAATTATTTGATGTAAGCATGGAAAACAAATTAATAATGTTGTAAGTAAATAGGTAGATTCATGCAAAAAATCTATAGTCGCAAAAATAGCCATCAGTCCAAGCAGGTGAAGACAAAAGACGTCAGACAAAATTATGTTCCCGTTTAGTGAATTTATAGCTTCTTGACTCCAGACACCATAAAACCGATTCCTACCCGCCCATAGTTACACCCATCAACAGACTACTGAGTAGCCGCTTCAAAAAGGAAGAAAAAAACGGCGGTAAAGTAACCTAATATGAATGAGCGGCACCTACCTTCGGCTATCTAAAGTTACACCACTACAAAGACGCTACCGTGAAATCTGAGTATCTATAGGAAACGCGACAGTCAACAGACTGGGACACTAAAAAAACACTTTCAATCGAGCGAGAAGAAACTCAATATGCCATTGCAGCGCGGATTAAATTTTGCACAATCTTGAGCCGCAATCGACAGATGGTACCAGAAATTTAGCTAACCATTTTATGTGATGAGATTTCTTAGAAGGCTTTGAACTTCTACAATTCTGACTGAAATAATTAAAGATCAAGCTGTGGGGAAACGATAGACGATAAAACTTTACGTTAGAACAATATTAATCAACGAAGACGAGATTTTGTGTATTAAAGTAATGTTTCAATGTAATAACTTAATATTGAGAGAATATATTTAATATAAATTAGTACCTATTATAATTATATTCTATATGTTCCGTACATAATGTGGATTGTTTTCTTTGTAATATAAAAAGTATATTTTAATACAATGTACAATTTATACATAGCTTAGTTACCTTTCGTGTTTTATGTACATAGTAATTAGTTTATATTGTTTTCTTTAAATGGGGCTATAATATTCAACGTCAATTCCTCCAGGATTTTATAGCCGTTTAAATAGTTATCTCAGGAATAAAATATAAACATTCTAAAAATAACAATGGAATAATAACAAGAAAATTGGTCTATAAAATTTCCATTACCCCAAAAGCATCGTATGGCTCAGTGTTTATCTTAGCCGTCGAGGAAGCCAACTTTATGATCGCCATAACATCAGTTTTATATAAAATCACGATGTCAAACTCGTACGGATATAAGGAGTAAAAATTACCATATAACAATAACAAAGAACAAAGTGATTCATGAAAGTAAGTCCAAAATTTATAACAGTTTTATGCTCGAACTTAAATATTGTCGTTCATAAAAGAAGACAATGTTAATTTAAGAGAAAGTAGAAATATCACCGACAAATTTGTTTGGTCCGGAAGACGTAGTAAATAGTGTTTATTGATGAACAAAGCCTTGGCTCACTTTGTCCAGTAATTCGAGATGTCTCCGAACCACTAAGGGGAAAACATCGAGCGAGTAAATAATGCGAGGAGCACGCTACGGCAAACAATCAACCAGTCTTTGCAGACATGTAATCGGATACAAAATGGTCCTTGCTACCACTCAAGACTGCGGCAACTCAACAAACAGTAGCCTCTCTAAAGGAAATTACATGGAATTACAACTTTTCTCCCCGAGGAGAGATTTAAGTGAACGTGTACTCGGAATATCTGGAAATTCTTTAGTTTCTGTCATTGGAAATACAACATCCACTGGGCTTGAATTTTGTATGAGCTTCAGATAAACAGTTTTCAGTACGTTTCTATTTTTAATAAGAGGCTTGCTGCAATGTTACTTTGTTATTTTATGAAGAGGATTTATTCTAAGCGTTAAACTTAAAATCATAAAAATAAATACATATAATAGTTTTGAGTACTCAAATCAGATAAACAATAATACAAAATGAAAATATATACAACTAAACACTTGCCGCAATCAACTGTACATTATATTGCAAACTCAGAGATTTTTGATACTTTTCAAATAAGAAATGTCAGAGAAACAGTAGTCGGAGACCATCGTCGGTTGCCTTTATTATTTTTCTCTCGAAAGCTTTTTACTGCAAACGTTCTCTTCGTAACGGCATTGAGTATCCTTTGTCTTGAATATCAGAACAATTTTTACTCAAAGTTGAAGAATTTTTCAAATATGGCTAAATGATTCAGCAGTATGAAAGTTTCTACGCTTCGTAAGTTCGTATTTCGTGTCTATCTTCGGATCGGCGCTGAATATGCAATTTTATGGTTATTCGACTGAATGGTTCGATTTGTGGCGTAATCTGCGATGATGGATGGCCAATGTGACTCGGGATGCCGAGTGAGTGACTCTTCAAAAGGATGCCAATTTGCTGGGACAAGACATTTCTGCTATTCGATAAAATGTTGCTAAAACGACTTTTACTCAGATTAACGTATTTAATTTTATTTTATCAGACTACAAATGTTTATAAATGCAGCTGATTTTGATTCATATATTTTTTAATTCGTGGGCATTTTTGTACCAGTAGTTTCTCACGAAGGGTTTTTGTAATCAACTAAAAAGGTTACTCCTTTTGTCAACCAAAAAAACCAGTAGACTTTGGTGACATATCAGAGATCTTATCCGCACTAAACCTTCGCACAATGCCCGTTAATAATGGTCTTACAAAAAATGATCGCTATCAAAAAGCAGCAGTAAATGGGGACAAAAATATCCACAATGCACACATTCAGGCACAACTGGTGACAAAAAACTAAAAACTATTTACATGTGTGCGTGCCACCAAAGGGTTCGGACCTATAGATCTTATAGATTGAATGGGATCCGTAAAAAACGAGCGCGCAACAGAGAACGTATTTATTTAAAATGTTTAATAACATAGTGGCTGGTAAAACTAGCTCTATTTTTCTTTAGCGTTGTCAATCTGATCTTTAGATGTGATATCGTCCGCGCTTCGGCCACTCTCGTTAATGGGGTACCTATGAGGCTGAACCCGCATTGTATGTACACAGGAGTTTTCTATGGCGAGGGCCCTACGTGACAAAACTTTGTCCCTCCCTACATTCAAATATCTGAAGGAGCAATTGAAATCGGAGATGTTAAAGAGAATTAGAGCGGGGGTCTTTTTCGAACGTTCGTTTTGTTTCGTGCGCGTTTCAAAGCGGGGCTTCTTTTGAATCTCGATCAACCATCGAACTGGAAGTGGGGGGACGTTTATTAGGATTCCCTATGGCCTACCAATCGGCCGATGCGACATCGTAATCTAATAGCTTATTAATGAAGGGGAAGTTTTTGGGCCCCTATTTTCTATCGTAGTCAAGTATTTTAAAATAATGGATTGCGTCCTGCTCGTTTTATTTATGATCGGCTAGTTAAATTGTATTGCCGTCTTATTCCTGCGTGCGTCGCAAAGTGGGAAGGTTGTCTATAGCTCCTCCCACTAAATTTATAATACAATAAATGAGCGAAGCCGCGGCGCGGAACCGGCTACGCGGATAACATGTAATGTGAGGCTATTGCGTAAAAACAAACGGCAAAAAGCCGTCAGTGAGTGAGATATACTGTTTCGCTTAGCGGACCTTTATGATCCGAGCCGGAGCGAATATACGAGTGGTAGATTCACGCCATGGATTACATGTGCAATAAAGAGGATAATTTAAAATTACGTTCACCACAATCTTGCTATTAGCCATAACCTGCTGAAACATACGAGTTACAGGACAGCTAACATCGTTAGATATTGCGTACATTACGATACGGTATGAAACATTACTCTTGATAAGTTAGAAAATAAGGGAGCTAGAAAATGTTTTTGCTCTAGAAAATAATTTAATACTTTGTATTATGTGTCTAGTTTCTAATTAGGGAGGCTTCGTTTTTGTCTAGCCTTTCGTTATTTTCTTGAAAAGTATAAGATTAAGAAGTTTATTTATGGTATACGAAATAACTTTTAGTTTCTAAAATAACTTCTTCTAGTCCAAAAACGTACGCAAAGTTTAATAAGATACCTACTAATAATATATATTAGTATGATGATCATCAGCCTGTCTAGAGTTGAGTAATCTGGCAGGTAAACTTAGTCTGAAGCAAATTATGTATGAAAGAGTTATATTCTTATCTGAAGGTTGGCTAGCAGATTTTTGACATCGTCACGCGAGTAAAATATTTTTAACTCAAGGTATGAAAAATCAGTTCTACTAGTGCTTCTCTGGTATCTATAACTAATCAGATTATAAGCGCTCGAAGATCCATTTAGGAAAGGAAATGATTCGTATTTTTTACAGTAAACCGTAAAATTCTGACATGATTTCTTGTTGTTTTCAATCTTAAATCTGTTAGTAGTTAATTTACCGTTTAATCATGGACCACCTTCAGACACTAACAATTTAATAGATGAATTTCCAAGATTTTGCTATGACTGTGATTTATATATTAAAACTAGTCATTCAGATTTTACGCATTGCATTGTCATTATTACAAGCTCTTTAACCGAAACACTTAACATTTTTTATAATATACATGAAAACTTTTTTAATTGAGATGACTCAGCACGGATTCAGATTAAGACTAAACAAAAAACACAATGAAACCTTGCGTGTAGACCGTAAAGATTAAGAAATAGTAAAGTATGAATAAGTTACCATACCATTACATTCGTTTTCCCATTTTCTTCTACCACTAATCCTTAATGGAGTTGTCATGTTATTATAATGAGATACGAAGCGATAACGTCATGGATCATAATAATGGTGTAAAAAGGCCACCTAAGCACAATCGAAGTGAGACTTTGTCTTATCCAGTGTTGATTAATGTTGAGAAGATAAAATTGTAAAAACTGTGTTACAGAAGTAAAACAGATTAATGATAGTACTTGTTTTTTACAGGCCAAGAGTAGTTTGATCATTGGGTGATATAAAACGACATCAGAATAAGGCATACTATCGTCAAAGTTGGGACAAAGCTGTACTGAAATATTTTAAATGTTTTCAGAGATTATACTGGATTTTTGGCAGAGTGCAAGATGGTGAAACATAAGAAATAGTATGTTAGCCCAAAAGTCGCTTCTAAGGATAAAAAAAACTTGGTCTATGGACAATCTCGTATGTATATGGTTTGTAAAGCCAAAGTAAAAGTTGTATTGACCATACACCAATCTTGATGCTAACTATTACGCCCTTAACTTGCTTGCCTATCGCTTATCACAATAAAAATAAGTAATTAAGCTATCATTTCAGTCGGTACGAGACCTTTTAAGTGACTTACTAATTTCTTAGAGACCACACTCCTTATCAGCAAATGGTGTTAGTGACCCGAAATGTCCTGATGTTATCAGATGAGCTATGGGCATTAAATAGGTCAGTTTTATTGTTTTTCGGGCTATAATGACGCGTCGACTTTCGTAGAACACGAGCTGATAGACATTAGAGATAATTTTATTCATTGTAGATGTTAAATGACTGTTGAAAGATACTTTAGTCAGCTACTAGAAAAATACGTTAAAGAATTTAGTAGAATTTCAGAAAGGAAAGATCCGCATAAACTAGTGTGAGCTTTAGCAATACTTTCAGCTGGTGTAAGTGTATACTTGTTTGTTGTGTTGTTGTAGAAACCTAAAAAATACAATAAGTCATAAAAAAATACACAGTTGTTTTAAAAATATTCTTGAAACTATGACCCTGCTGTGACTCATTGTAAGACTCATATATATGTATATATATATATATATATATGACTCTCAAATCTTCAATACCAAATACCCAATAACAAGAACGCAAGCTTAAGCACGCTTTATGATGCAAATAGCCGAAACCCCATAACTTCTCCATTTCGTGAACGCTCACGTACACAAGCCTTCATTCAAAACGGAATAATTTAGTCACATGTGTAACAAACTTAAAATGGAAACATACCTGTTTCAATGTTTCTAAGTGCTCGCACTCTTTGACAAATATACAAGCATTGTTGAATTACTAAAGAAAGAGAAGAGACAAAAGACTTGCGTTACGTGAAAAGAGGTCGGGGTTCCTGTGAAATAACAACTACCCGCAAAATGTACGAGGAATTTAATTTGCTCCAGTTCAGGTTTCAGCAGAAAATTCTTACTCAAGACTTGTTTTCGGGATTCTTTTTTCGCACTCCATTGGTTAACGCTTTCTGAACATTTTCAATATGCCTACTTTCCGAGATGCGATGTTGTTAATATGTTGAAAGTTCCATGCGATTTCAGACATAAAGTTGTTATTACTAAATAGTACTGTAGGGAACTAATAGAACTTAATTAAGATTTCAGCTATAAATTTTAAATGTAATAATAGAAATTACTTTATGATGTAGCCATGCCGAGTCTAAGATATTTCTGTACATTATATAAAATAACCAGAAAAAAAAAATGTAATTGCTAAATAATTGTTACTTACTTATTGTGTATCGTGCAAATAGGTATTTTCTATATAAGATAACATGCAGTAGCTCCTCGAATCTTACAGGCTATAGTCAAACGTAAGCATTTTGCGTCCAAAAACTTAGGTATTCCATGATAAAAACCTCAAGCTTAGTAAGTAAATAAGACTGTACTATGTTAAGAACAGTTGGAACAGTTTTTATTCTGAAAAGCGTTAGTGAAGTCCACATTACCATAGAAGGTAGGTACATTACCTATGTGACATAAGCTCGCTCATTCATACCTACACGTGCCACATCGCAAGATAAATTGCCGCTCCACACAAATAACTTCTAACAAAAACTCTCGTATACCGGACTATCTATACTCATCTCGAACTTTGAAGCTATTTATTATGTTAAGTCCGCTTCGATCCATTGACTTTTGTGGCTATCCGCAGCATCTTTTGTCATCGAGTCGAGAGAAACCGGCCGTGTAATATGAATTAATAAGCACGAAGAATGATTATAATACGTTTATTTGTCGCGAGATTCCAAGACGGTTCGATGTATTGTTGAAGACGCAAGCTGTAACTTCGTACGTCCGGAACGAATTTTGGAGTATCGCGTGCTTGGAATTGTACTTGGGCTAGAGAATAGATAGCTATTGGTATGTCAGAAGGTCAAGAGTCTATACATAAAAATACAATGGAAGTACCAAATGCTCGACTCATTTCTTGAAAAACAAGTTATCCAGATATTTAATTCCGATAGAATATTGTATTCGAAAAATCAAATATAATATTCTATCGGGATTACCAAGACGCACTATAAGGGGGACAAATTAGGCGACAAGTTTTTTAATTACCTTCAAAAAATATGTCGTTGTCCTCTGAAATTTATTGTAAGATTAGTAAGCAGCAATAAAAAAACTAATTTGGAAGTGGCTTAGCGTCACATGTGTTGAAAGACAGAAATAAGTTGATGTCTCTTTATGATCGGGATGTCACTGCTTAGGGAGGTCTCAAAAAACATAAATCTTACACGGAAAGCGCTGTGTGGTAGTTATGAACTGAAAAATTATTTGACATAAAAAACTTTGGGTAAATGCAACAAAATCTATTTCATTAATTAACGTTTAAAGCATTGAAATCAGCAAGCGTCTAATCCAACTAAAATTCATCGCATACATGCTCATAGCAAATGTTAGCAATTCAAGCTCTAATCAGCTAAGTATAGTAAGTTCTAGATACGCTCGCAATCAAACTGTTCTCAAAGTGAATCAAACCCAGGTGTCTCTCTATCAAGCAGTCAATTAGCTTAATAAGAGCACAGAGGAATCAAACAAACTTGCTAACTGGTGGTTGTGGTTTTCTCGCGTTAATTATTTGCTGAGATACTACTTATATACTGTATATAAGGACATTTTAATCAATCTAGCAACTAATAAGTAAACAGCTCAGTCAATGTGATGAACGATATTTTTGGGTGTTTCAGTAGTTGTATGATATCAATATAATTAATCAAGCCCTCGAATGAAATGAATGGCTTTTAGAAGGTTTTTGTTTTGTAATTTGAATGTACTGCAGTTATCCCATGAGTTTTTATAAAAAAAAGTTTATAACAATCTAGCCAAAAACACAAATCAATACCTCATTACCAATTATGGCTTCCGAAATAACGACCTCATTATAAAATCAGTAGTTTATAGTAAAACAGCAATCAAACTAGCATGAGAAGATTGCAATAAAACTAACTGAGATTTAATTAAAAAACATAATCATCAGAACACGAAGTTAACCGATTGAAATTTACGATGCCGCTAAAACAGAGAGTGGCAATAACTCAAATCGTTTCTAATAAGAAAATTATGTAAAATGGACCTATTATAATTAATAATTCAGTTTGAAATGAGAAACACATTAATACAAGACATTAACGGGCGAAGACGCGGTATTTTTTGAAAGATGGTAAATGAGCAATGTCATAAAAATCTATTGAAACTAAATCTCACTTCGTTCAGCGTTGAAAAATTATGGACAAATCACCTAGTCTTTTCAAAAGTGGTATTTTATCATCAGATCATAAGCTACAAGTAACATCTTCGGCTAAATTTATCAATGAAACTGAGTATCGTAGCGGTGACGGGTCGTTCAAGAATCTAGAAAACTCTGTTTATAAATAAATATAAAATAAACTGATGTGTCTGTCTGTAAATGTTACATCTTCATATGCACAGTAGGTAACATTACACAATGTTACAAGATATCAACATAACAACAAAAATGTGGTTGACGTGAAAGTTGTAATCAAATTAACCATGCCCATAAAGACAAAGTTAATTTACAGAATAGATTATGGTTGAGAAGCATAAGCAACTGTGTTATAATAAAATCAAACAACTTAACAAGATAACTGGCCACGATGCTAAGCAATAAAATAACTGGTAAAAAAATAAATAAAGGTTTTGATAGAGTATGTGGAAGTGACGTGAGATTAATTAGGGAATAAGATTTACGAGAAGTTAATAAGATAAAACTTGAAGAAAGTAGCTGCAATAAAACAGTAGAAATTGTGTATAATAAAATACCAAATAACCAAAACGGATAACAAAATACGCGATACTGTGTCGCCGTGCCTTATAAATCAAATTCCCATAATGCAAGGTAATAATTCAAAAAATTACTCTTTAATTTCATGCTCGAGGCGAAATAAAAAGTCGGGAACGTATAAACACTCCGTGCCGCCATCTTGAATCGGCGGCGGCCGTTGCGCGCGCGCATTTTGCTGGTCCAGGTGTTTCTGACAAAACAATCGACTCTCGAGCGAGAAAGGGGCGGAGGGCCCATTCATAAAACTTTTACAAAATCCACCAAAAATAAAAGTGAGAATGCACAAAAAGTCGAAAGCTTATTTTGATACCCGGCAATATTTTATTATATTAACTACTCGGGGATGTGAAGAATGGGAGTGTTATAAAATTATGAAATTGGTAGTATTGTGTTTATGTGTATGCTTTGACTTGAGAGCTACCATATTGTAAAAGAATAGTTGATATAATTTATGGTCATAATTTTATTTATGTAAAAACTAACTCAATTTGATAAATAAACGAAGCTAGCTGATACAACACTTAAGGTTAGACGGCTATAACAGTCACGAAATATGTGATAAAATTACTTTTGTAAAAATAAGATAAAATGTCCAGTGATTGATACCAGGATACAATAAGTCTACAATACCATCAGTGCACCCATCACAATAGACCAGATCACAGATACTTTGTATTGTTACATGTTTTCATAAGCCTCAAAGACCGCCTTTACTTCGGGCCGAAGATCGCCACGCACCGGCGAACTTCAATGCGAATAATTAGGTGTATACCTTACAATTTGCCAAAGATCTCTATTGTACGCATTATGCTCTAAGTGGATTCGCAACACAAAGGATCCCGCTTGACACAGCTACCTTTCTCTCCGTGTGTGTATAATGTTATTATTCCCAGCCGCATCTGTCACAAAAGCCGTTGCGTTCTAATTTTACAGTTTAATCAGCGTTAAATGTTCACAAAGTTACCGCTAGAAAAAATGAGAGCCCTCAGAATCGCGCAGGAATGTGGACTTCATAAATCATTCGGCTGTCGATGACGGTTCATAAAGAGCACTCTACTTGAATTTGACAGAAGCGGGAATGGCAAAAACGTGAGAGATTGGTGTAATAAAATAGCTAGTTTTTTGGTGTTCTATCAATGTGCGTAGTTGCTTTTTATTCGATTTGCCGTCGTATATAACCGATAAATCAAGCAGAACCTAGAACTGAAGTGTAATATAAATCACAATCAGAATTTACATTATGTAGTTTCAAATAAAATGAGTCAATGAATTGAAAAAGTTGTTACTTTTTTTCACACGCTTGGACAATAACAACAAAGACATATCAATATCTGAAAATGTATCATTATTGTTATTTTATTAAGACTTGCTTCGTAGAATATTATATTAAAATATACAAAATAACACCAAAACTTGCTTGTCCCAGCTAATTTCTCAATATCATTCAGTAGCAATTACAAAGATAGATCTAAACGGCATCAAAGGGGCTAAGTTTATAGAAATAATAAAATGACCCGACTAGACGTGAGTTCATTCATATACAAAGAGATATGTCATCCATTATGTCTCATTGTGGAGTGACCACTTAGCGTTGAGAGGAAATAATTTATTCAGAACGCGCCGCGGTCTATCTTCGTGTTGTGGCCCACTGAGAGAAGTACTTTGAGGTATTCTACTTTTGTTGATGAAAAATAGACTAAGAAAGTTGTCTAAGACGTTGTCCTTTCTAGAGATATATTTTATAGGCAAACTAGGACACTTCATGAATTTAAGACATCAACTTAGAAAAGAAGTAAAAATTGCAATTAAAATGTAAGTCAAATAAGGAAGAAATTAAATAAAGTATTTTTTATTGTTGTTTTAATATTTTCAGGAATGTTAATTGTCAATGGGACCATCAATTATCGTCGTCATATAACGCCAGTTAAGTGGTAAGCTGTTTGTAAATTTTTCAGAAATCGTAATCATAATTTAATACAATATCCGATCTAAATTATATTACAATAACCACATCAACATTTTTACTGTCTATATACATAAAACATGATTACGATGAGTAAGTAGTACAAGAAAATATGTTTTTAAATATGTAAAAACCTACCTCACCGCAACATTCCTGTAATTACCAAGAACAAGTAATATGTTTAATTAAACTAGATTTCAGAAGCAAGTACCTAACACCTATTAGCACGTGCCAAATTCATTATGCCACCACGCCCTCTACAAATTGATTTGTTATTACCAACAAATTGGTGTGAAGAATCAATTAAGCTGGTAGCAAATATTAATTAGATTCCTCCGGTCTGGTTCACAAAAACAGCAGATGTAAGGGTGAGTACACAAGCTGCATTATTAGCCAAGAGCTGTTGGTCTTTTTTTCTCTTATGATTACCAGCGGCATTATAACATCTGTGTTCGAGATACTCGCTGTAAGAAATATTGACCGGTACTGTCAAAGATAAACAGTTACGTAAATTAAATTAATATTATGAATAAGGATTCATACAAACGTTAATTAATAAAAAATAAATATCAATATTAAAATTTTGTGGACGTCGGAAAAAGGACCGAACAAAGTTAAAAACCTTAAATTTAAGATTAAATATAATATGAGTGTGTACGTACGCGGTAAGTTTACACAGAATAATTATACTATTTCATTTCTTTCGACATATCACTGCATTATTATTATCTCTCAAACCATATGTGTAATCTGAGCTTCTTAATTATAGCGCTTGTTTTATCTATACCAACCTATGTGTCTACAGAACTACTATGAACATAAAGTAATGTTGTATCCTCCTTCATACATACTTTGCTTCCTTCGTTCAATTGTAAATACAAGAAACACGATGAAAACAATAATCTTTTTAATCATATTTCATCGTAGCCCCGTTAAATCAGAGATTTATAGCATCCTTGCCGCTTGTTCTTGTTTTACTCGACTTTTTGTTCTCAACGGTTAATCGCTGGATGATCTAAGGGTAATGCGTTTTTGGTATCGTCTGGAGTTTTTGAAGGTAATTAGGAATTGGAGGAATATGAATCTTGTGATGTGATCTATCATACTAATGATGTGAGCACTTCTTCTTCTTCTTATCGAATGAGAATGGCCAACTCTGTCGAGAATTTATCAAGCCGCCCTAGGCGTCTAATATGGCGTAACGACTGCCGTACTAGACAAACAGTCGATATTCGACACTGTAAATGACACTATTATTTGAATAAGTGTAAGGAACCTTCTGACTTAGGAAACGTATTCAACTTTGTTATCGAAGTAGCAATTGAATCAAGACAAAATTCATCAACAGTCCAATTATATAGTTCTTTAGTTTGTTGTAATCTTGTTTACAATATCACTAGGCTGATCAGATTTTATTTCTTTTATTTTCATCTATAAACCATCTAAAAATCTATCACAAGACTACCAAATCTGTCTAGTGTCGATACACTTTGGTATTCGTTCGGTACAACTTGTTCTACGCATAACATAATATTTATCACGGAAACTATAACAAGTTGAAAGTTTTTATTTTGTAGTTTGAATTAACTCGAAGCTATAAATCCGTTTTAAATTGATTATCGTTAATTTACAAAGAAATGAACCGCCGCGTATCTTTAATTACATTTATGAATGCGGTTGGATTCTCTTTAACTAGATTATATTTCAAATTTAGACTTATTTTATAGACTCATGGCTCATTATTCACTGATGCTTCAAATCCTACTAGTTTTATATTTTACTGTACTTACAAAAAGATAATAAGACAAATAAGTCAAAATATATAAATCAAACCCCATATAAGCTCCGGAAGCATAAACAGGACCGCTTTCGTTTCAAAACGTAATAAAAAGTTCTAAATAGTCCTTCATAGATCATCCCTTCAAAACCTAGCACCATAAATAATAACGACACATGACAAAATGGTATTTAATGTTTCTTTTATATGTGTGTGTGTGAAGTCGTTAGTACCCTAAACTCATTTAAGAGTAAATGCCCTTGAAGAATCCATCCTTAATTTAAAGGACGCCTTTTTTCAACGCCGCTCTATCATCAATCTGTTCTTGAATGTTCTTACGTCCTTGTTTGTTACATTCTTCTTATAGAAAGCAGTTTACGTTCTATTTTATCCTTTATCATTTGTATTATCTGTTCTAGGCTTAAGGCTACAAACCAATGAAACTCGTATGCAGTTTCCAAATTATCAAACATTTTTGTTAAGTGTGTCATTGTTGAATTATCTTTGTCTATTCAACAATCAATGCCGATTTAATTATGTAACATATGTATTTAATTTTTGCCTGCTTCGGGCGATTTTGAGGAATTGCAAAAAAGGTCGTGTACTTATTTAAAACAATATAATATCGTTAGAAATGAAGTGTAAGTTTCAAATCGACTAATTCAGTAAACAGCTTCATGCGTCCTTGCTACTTTTGCTCCTTAGTCACTTCGAGAGGACAACAAATAGAGAACGCATTATCTATTTTGTCTCTTGTGACAGTAATAAATGAGTGGGTTTAAACGCTTCCTCACGCCCGTGACATTAACTTAAATAGAATGATTTTCATTGCTTGTTACTCCCCTTTGATTCTTGTATTTTTAGTACTTCGCATTTACCGTATTTGTGTATCAATTTGTTTGTCGTAGCGTCACCGTTCTTGGAGCTTTGATGTTGAATGTTGTAAGGTGTCTGGTAATCTTCAGATTAACAGGTATTAGCTGCTGCAGAGTGTTAACTGTCTTAAGCGGTTGTTTTGTGTAATCTTGTCTTGACATTGCCTTTGGAAATCAACGATTCCTTTCATGTGTTTTATTGTAAATAAATAGATTTGTAAATCTTGCATACGATTTGTTATCTCCTATTTCTTATCGAATGAGAGTGGCCAATTCTGTTGTCGAGAGTTCAGCAAGCCGCACTAAGGGCCTCTGACATGGCTTAACGACTGCTGTACTAGACAAACAGCCAAAATTTGTTAAATAATGTTGTCGGAGGAACACACAAAGCTGAAGAGTTCACTTACAAACCGTACCTAAGTTACGGTCACAATAAAGATATAAGTATACATAGGACATATCTTGAATATAGAATTACACATCGATTCATTACAGTGCAAACAAAATAAAAGCACAAATTAATGCTGCCAATTAAATCGACTTTATTAGGTTTCAAACTCAGAAAAGAGAGAATGCTGGCTAAACTTATGGACACAAAAGAAAGTGCTGAAGTCGGTCTAAATTATAGCAATCAGCTGCACTACGCGTTATGTAGTATTATGTAGTATTATATATGTAGGTGAATTACTGTGTTTGCTTACCAATAGAATATTACTATAAGTAAGTAAAAAAACTCAGCAAGTGAAAACGTCTCAGTAACCACTGAAGTCTTTTTATTCGTCATAATTTTGTTGTTGTTTTTTGGTATGACATACTAGGTTATATGGGAAAGGGCAAAAACAAAAAAATACGGTGACTAGTAGAAAGCCGGAATACGATTTATACATGTACCACAGAAATTTAAATGAAGTCTGTTTATTTAGATTTCTGTGACATTGACAATATTTGTTTAGTGTTTTGGTAATTTATTTATTAACCAATAAAAAATTACTTATGTTTATCAGATTTGATTTGCTTAATGATGATGAAGGTTTTTTTTTTAAATAGTTTGTATTATGCTACAAGTGATCTACGTTTACATTTAAATAACCACATCGAAATTTAATTTTCATGTCCCCCATGAAAAATTGGTTTTGTTTTGGATAACTGAAATTCATAAACCAATTCGTTTAACATTATTAAATTTTGTACATTTCAAAGGCGTAAAATTAAAATTTGTAAAATGTTTATATTAAATTCTCCAAGAGTCCTAAAAGGTGTCTTTTAGCTTTATTTGGTTTTGGTTGTTCAGTTTGTTTATTTTCCTTTGCAAAAGTAGCAACTGAAATCAAAAATGAAATCTTTTTTTCTTATTTTTGTCGTTCTGCTAGCAGCCATGCAATTTGTTGATCGTGCTGAGGCCCAGCCACCCTATGGAAATCACATGTAAGTACATATTTTATAATTATTGAGTGAAATCCAAAAATAATTTCACAAAGCGTTCCCTTCCGAACATTCTACTATATGCACTGTCCGCTGGTCCAGGATGATAGTAAGCAAAGTATCTCCGTACCAAATATAATTCAAATAGGATCAGCCGTTTGAGCGTGAAGCAGTAACAAACGTACACACTCAAAAACTTTTACCTCCTTGAGGTATACGGTGTATGATGTCCCATCCCACTTATTAGTGGGGTGAACACTAAAAATTGAGAATACGACTAAGAATGGTAACAAATAATCAAGAGTCATACAAGTAATATCGGGAGAATATTTTGTTATTCAACCAAAATGTATGAATAAGTATACTTATAGTCACTGGTTAATCCGTCTTTTTCTTAATCCGTAATAATAATAATTTAAATTTGAATATATGAATAAACTGATCTAAAATTACTGATCACATGGTTCAGTTATTAAAAGTGTAGGCGGTACAATGATAAATTTAATGAATGTCCTCTTCTTCTTTCTGGTTGTCTATCTTTGACAAACACCAAGTATCTGATTTAACGTTCTCTAATACGTATGATACATATATATAAAAATTCATGTCCTATGTATGATCGGATGACATAACTAGGCAATTCTGTAGTTGCTGGATTAGACGGGCTGGAGACCGTAATGTGTGTCGCGCTAGAGAGGCTTATAGTCAGCACTGGGTAAATACGAGTAAGATGATGATTCTTTCAAAGCTAACTTTATTTAAAATGTAATTTTTGGATGATGGATAGAGGCAAAATATGTCATTACTTATCACAAACGATACACCTGCTATAATCTAATAATTCTGCACCACATATTCGCAAAGTTAATGATTTGATTATTGTTTCTTTATCAGATACAGAAGAGGGACTCCCAGGTCTTCTCCGTATGCGCGTGGTATCTTTGACTGCGAGCCCTGCCCGTCTGGGCAAGTGCGCTACGGAGACATCTGTGTAGACATTGACTAGGATTAAGAGGATTAATAAAAGGCATGTAATGTAATTGTGGTTATTTGTATTGATTGCTTATATCTTACCTTCATGATTAAGTAGGGCGGTTCTACTGCACTATGTTTATATCATTATATCATTGGCTACTGTTTACCCTTAAATTACACGAGAGAAGCCGAGGACATCCAATAGTAATGTTTCATCTATGTACAATCAAATGATTATTTATTGCACGTCCCGGACCCTTATATTAGAGACTCCTTCTACTTCTGAATTTTCCAACCTTCTTTACTCTCAATCCTTTACCATCCAAGCCATCCTCTTGTGGAACACGTTGCCCCTGCCCATCAGGCAGGCCAAGTCGCTGAGTATATTCCAAAAGTTAGTGTATCACCATTATTTGTCATTGTTATAGCATTCATTTATGTAGTTTACTTATATAAAAATAGTAGCTTATTTCCTAAATGTTTTGTGTAATTTGTATGAAATATGTATGTATTGTATTTATTTATGTATATTTTGAGTATGTATTGGTCTTTTAACTAATGTATGTATCTAATTATATTTTTTAGTACACCGCCTGTTTATAATTCTTAGTAATGTCCATCCAAAAGGTTGCCTGGAAGAAATCGCCTAAGGCGAAAAGCCCGCCCAATGTGCATCACTTAAATCACTTTAATATATTTAAGCTTATTTCCTGTTTTGTTATTTCTATGTTTTATGTTGTACATTAAAGATATATTCTATTCTATTCTATTGTTAATTTAAAATTAAATATTGAAAAATAGTGATCTGCCTCCACGACAATGAAATAAATGTATGTATCAATAAAAAAAAACAACAGAAATGACTCAAATAAAACAACTCGAAATTAAGGTTCGGCATTCATATAAAATTCAGCCCCAAGGCGCTGTAAACATCACAAGGATACCTAATTAGTTTTTATCGTAACCTAAAGACAAAATTCCTCAATTATTAAATTCTATCCCTTCGAGTCGAAAAAGATCATCTACCAACAGACAATAGCCATAAAAGAAATATTAATAAAATGAAGACGCCAATATTGAAAGCCTTTTCCTTCGCCTTAATAAAGACCACGCCAAGAGACAACACGAATAATCAATGATTATTAATTAATAAAAACATAATTATGAAATATTTATGATGCAAGGCAGCTTTAATGGGAATGCCGTGCATTGTTAAACTTGAATGTATCGATTGATTTAGCCGGCGATAATAATTTTCGATCGAATTAATCGGGTCAAAATTGGCTCCATTTGTTTTATTCGTTTTAATTGCATTAATGAAAGCATGAATTATGTAATCGCAATTTTGTTATTATGACGTTAATGAAGACTGCATTTGATATAAAGGTTCATTTAGATTTTTGGTACTCAGTTAAAAACTGAAATTCTTACACATTAAATTCTTACACATTAAATTCTTACACATTAAATTCTTACACATTAAATTCTTACACATTTTGTATTATATTTTTTTACTATGATAAATCATCGAACACGATTCATAATTCCGAATGCAAATCGTTCGAAGTGGGTCACGTCGTAAGTTTTTTTTACTTCCCAACTACTGCAGAAGACCTCATCCTAAATGATTGATTGTTCATTGTAAAGTGACATTTTTACGAGAGAGGATGTTATAGAAATTTTTAGTATCTCGAGTGGTCTTTGTGTGTGGTTCTGAATAAGATTGTTGTGAATGAAAGACGTTTTTTTGCAGTTCCGGGCATTGATAAATTAGTTAAGGTGACGCCAGAAATGAAGATGTTTTGAGTGATGCAACTTTGTGTTATTGAAGGTACAAAGTATTTTTAGGAAGCCACACCTGAGTAGTCATATAAAAATGAAGAAAAAACGTATTTTAAGCATATATGTGTCAGTTTATTGCGGAATAAATTTGATAGAGATTTATAATAATAATAATATATAAGACTACCGGTTTTGGCACATAGGCATTTTATAGGTAATGTAAGCGAGCAAAACCAGGCACCACTTGCTAACTATAAGTTGTAGTGTATACTTTTCTCATAAATATATATAGGAAGACCAACATCAAAAGGCGGGCATAAATGAAGCTCTTACCGTAATCGTTATTGAAGTTTGAAACCGCACAGACCCAAGTTGTCTTGTACCAATCACGCCATTAAGTTGGTAAAATTGTTAGCTATAAAACGCAAAAAGCCCGGATTCTGGAGCTCTCAATGTAAAAAATTCGAAACATAATCAAGCCGATGTTGGTTTCAGAGAAACTTTATGTATTAATACGGGCTAATGCGTGGCCCGAGGTTGTTATGAAGCAATTTGAGTGAAACACAAAATAAAAAATCTCGGGAATTCGGTAAGCGGTTGAAATGTTTCGGCGAGATTTGCGAAGTGTTTTCATCTGCATCTTATTCGCATAATTTTATTGCTCTACATCTGAACTGATGATACATCCATAAATGCCTCTAATCTTTTACCTGCCATCAAATTTAGACGGATATTATGTTGAGTCCGCTCGGTGATTATCTTGTATATTTATGTTCATTGCAATATAAGATCAATTTGAAGGTGAAGTGAATCCAAATGGGTTTTTGGCAAAGAGTGGAACATCAATGCAAATTTTTTGTGCATTGATGTTCCACTCTTCAATGCAACTTACAGATGAAACTCATCAATGCAACTTACAGATGAAACTCATCAATGCAACTTACAGATGAAACTCATCAATGTAACTTACAGATGAAACTCATCAATGCAACTTACAGATGAAACTGTGAAGAAATATTGTAGTGTTTTTCCGCTACAACCGCAGGGTTTACATTATCCACCTTTTGTCTCTAAAAAATAATTCCAAAATCTTATTTCCAACCTCATCTAAATACCATTCCTCATCAGCCATCCTTCCGCAGCAGAATTCTAATTTTCCCTACATTATGATGCTCTCGTCGCGTTGCTGCATCAATCACAGCAGTAAGCGAGACAAGCCAGAGCCTCGTCTATTTTTGTTAGATTCCGTCGTTTTGGTTTGACGGCGACATAGTTGCCTCATATTTTACAAAGATGACAGTTTGGGGCTGATGAAAGAGTTTGTCGTGAACAAAACGAAACTAGTTTTTTTCGACCACTAGATACTAAAATAGGTATTGTCCAGTCATGACCTAAGTAGTTAACCTTACTTTTTAACTCGCCTCGATTTTATGCTTATCTCGTCAAACAGATTTTTTAGACCAACGTTTCTTCAACATCAATAACAAGATCGGCTGTATATAAAGTTATGTCAAAATTTTAATCTGCTACATATATAACATGTAACATATAACAGCACGTCCAAATTCTGCAGTCACACGTTTTTGTCTCATGATTGGAGATCCTTTTTGCTGTTGGAACTAGATAATGACTAGTTTGTGCGGAACCCTAACAACTTAGTTCCTTTACGAGAACCGAGTCACAAAATATGATGATGATGAGTTATGTAACGTAATCATCTGTAACATTTGACGCGGCCATTGCCCACTAGTGTACCGTTAGCATGTAAAATCAAATATAATACCAAATTTTTAAAGTAGGTATTGAGCGAATATTTCATGTCGTATTGACATAGTCTCTAAGTACTTAGGTACCTTCTTCTATTATGTAATATGATATCTTCCCGATTTCATCTGTTATATAAATTTAATATGCCTTAGCCATAATTTTTTATCTTCGTATCTCTGAGTATTGATTGTTTAGTATATTTTGTCAGGTCTCCTAAAGACGATTAAAAAATGATTATTACATCGAACGATAAAAAAGTTAGGATAATATATCCTAACTTTTTTATATATATATTATAATATTTAAATATGAAAAACATGCCTCATTTATCCACTATGGCAAAGTCTCATAAGATTTTCACACCGTAACTGGTTCTTGTTACTCACATGTCCAGTATTGTCGAGTTCCTGTCCTTACCTATTAAATTAACTGCCACGAACTATAATTTAACGAGTTCGCAGACTGACAGACATACCAAGTTACTTATAGTGCCATATACTCAAGAACGCTAAATAATACACTGAAATACTTCTAGTATTTGATCGGATTAAGCTTGTAGTAAAAATAAAAAAAGTTAAGAGAGTAATTAATTTGAAATGCAAGAAAATTTGTATATATTGAAATTATGTAATAATTTAATAACACTTGCTAAGCCTATATTTACTCAAAGATCCTTACAAGATTGTTGCATATTCCAACTTTGTATGCAAACGCTACTTGTGTCGATTAAAATAATACAACGTGCCATCATAACCGTTATTATTTCATCCCATACGAACTTGTGACCGTACGTCGCAGGTAGTCGATCAGATTTGACCGATACAACATAATAATGATTGGAACAATACAAATCAGATATATTATTGATCTACCAAATTGAATCTAGCATATTATTTACTTGCCAGAAGTAGATAGGTACTTGGTATGATGTTTACATAATACGAGGGTCAAAGTTAAATAAATTGAGTGTAACTTGTAATTGGGTGTGTTGTAACGGTTGGCATTTTAAAAATCTTTTTTTTTAATCTCTATTTTGTCAAATGAATAACCATACAACTCAAAACTCAAATTAGTATAGTTTCCTTGAATTCACTCGAATGAAATACAACACTTATGTCATTTTCTTCGATTTCATAACAGCAATACCAAAAGTGGTCGGATCAACAACCGTATGATCATTATTTCATCCCATCAGCCTTGAAACATGCTTTATTGTCTTGATTCGGCTTGTTCTCAACTTGTTACTTCAAAACAAAAAGTAAAAAGATATCATCAAACTCGTATTAAAAAAGCTCACGCGATGGTTGGATGTTCGTAATAATTTGTTGAGTATTGTTGTACAATTTTATTGTTTGTGGTTTTGTGTGTCGTTTTGATATGTCTAAGAAAATATCATATAAAAAAAAACAATACGATTTTTATCATTTGAGCTAAATGGGAAAAACCGGCTGTTTATGATGAGCTAGATGTCATATAAAGATTACGACATTTATATACACACTTTGACATGTAATTTTTTTATTATTTAATTGTCATGTTTCTTCATAAATTATTATGTTCTTTGTTATTATGTAATAATTGCATATGAATATGTACCAATGTGACGTGTAAATTGGCTTTACCAATAAATTGATTATGATTATGATTATGATTATGTGCCCAACATTTGTTATTAGCTGAGATATTAGGCAGGCTGTAGTCGAACGCATACATAACAAATATATATTATTATAGTTTTAATATTTTTATGTAATTTTCTGTATTGTGCTGGTGTTTTTAATAAGGTGTATATTTATCTATCTATCTATCTATATTTTATTATAAAATGCACGTATTGTATGAGTATACTTTCACTTGTAAATTAAATAAATTGAGCTGTACCTACCATTTATAAATAATTTCGTCAAGCACTATTTTATTCTTCAGAAACTCGATCGGAACGCCTCAAAGAGAAACGAATGAACGTCGGATAAAGTCCGGCGAAGTATATTTTCAAAGAAAACGGCAATAACTTTTTAGGGCCACCATGAAAGCAACTTTTACGATTGTTAGAAATTAATATCTGAAAAATGGTTTGGAACCCTCATATCTTACCGATAAGGTTCCAATATCGAGGAAATATGTTTCAATATTCATTTTTGATACTTTGTAGCGAGAATTTTTCCTTTTTGCTCTGGACCAAATTAAAATTTAGTACTTGGCAGTTCGTTTTAGGCCAAATACTGGCGTGTGTGGGTTTTGAAAAAAAAAAGGAAATACGAAGACTATAAATACTGTATAGAGGAAGCTACGCTAGTGTTTGTTTTGTACTTGTACAGATTATAAATGTTGTAACTTTTAAAACTTAACATTTTTTAACTAATTTTCATTCGTTAATCGGGAGAATAATGACGCATTTCTAGTAAGCAATATTTACACTCCCATAATAAAGTCATAAAATAATTTAAAAAAATACGACGTTACATTGCGTTCCCTTTTTCCACCCGACATAATCTAAGACACTGCCAAAAAATGTAGCAATAAAATTGTACACAGTCAAAAATAACATTCTTTTGTTATTACAAGCTGGGCCCTGGCTCCAAAAAGGTCGCCTAATTTGTCTCTCGGAATTCGACATTATTTCCCTCTCCTATTGTTTGTGTTGCGATTACCACAAGGGTTAAATAGCCCGTTTAAACGTCGACTTTTTCGTCCAACTGCGAGGGGAGTGAACTTAAAAGGGTTAAGCTTTAATTGCGAGCTGCTTGCGTTCGCCCTTTGTTTCCTAGATTTTTGTCTAAATTAACCAGTGGGCATTGATTTGGTGCTCTCTCAGGTTAGATATTTATGCATATATAAAGTAATTTACATCGTTAAATTCAAGATAATTCCTCAAAATCTTAATACGAGTACTTTAAACATTTGGCATCTGTACAAATACCTACATATTTGCTTTATGGAGAAGACACACGACTCTCCGTGATCAATAATGAAGAAGACTATACAAATCGTAGCATTTGATGGAATATTTTCTTTGTTTATATTTTCAACGTCTGAACCATCAGTGTCAGAGCACTATAATACAACAAAATTGGAAGTTAGCAACGTCTGATATCTGAAAACTTAGACTTTAGCCTCTCAACAGCCTACAAGGAAGAGAGAGAGGAATTATTCATGAGATCCTCCGTTTTACGGACAGCATCCTATCTTTCAAGATGCAGTCTAGATGTTTGAGCCAACGTCCCATTTGAAAGATAAATGCCTAGCTTTAAGCTTCTATGTGTGGTGCCAAGTTTTATTACATCTCTCGCAAATCAGGCCTATTAAGCGTATACAGATAAGCTTATTGCCGTCAATTTAAGCTCCGCGTCTATGCTCAAAGCTTCATTGTATGAGGTTGATTAGACACTAACGGTATTACATTATGTGCCAATGTGTACGGTTTAATAAGATCTGTTATATATATATCGCAGTCATAAAAAAACATTTTATTAAAAAGAAGGTAATTCCTAAGAAAAGATTAGAAGCCATATATAGTATGTGCGCAATGAGATGTAAATAAAATCGTAGGTTTGGAAATATTTGATTTCGTTTTGAAAGTAGTCGGTTAACGAGGTTTGCGAGTGACATTAAAACACATTTTATGCCAATTCCCGGCTTGTGACAGGAAATCGTGTATGTGCAAAATGTGTTTGTCTTACTTTCCTGAATGTGTTCGTATGTAATTTCTTGTCACAAAATAAATAATTTTCATTTCATTTTCATTTCAATTTGAAGGCCCACACTGGCATAACTCAGATGTAAGGTAATATATACAGAAAAACATGTATATCAAATAAACTCATTTTTCTAGAAGCCCATTAACTTCTACAAATCGAAAAAAATATGACATTAAAAATAGTCTCACCATCTGTAGCCATAACTGCTCGAGCCGTCATAACCAACACTTCTAAGGTATTTAATTACATACATACTTCTACAGACATAATATATATAAAGACTGACATTGCCTACACATTTCCTTAAATATAATAGTAATATTATGTAAATTTCGAATAAAATAACCAAGAAAATGTATATAAATTCGGTATCAGACATTCTTACTCTCACTTTGTTTTAATCTAAAAAATAATAAATCAGATGAAATTCTTTACTTATCACGGACCACAAAGAGATATATATGTAACCATAATGATAATAATGATGTCAAAATATATCCAGTTCAATTCTTTTCTGTACTATGTCCGTTAGTGTCCATGAATACTAAAATACTCTTAACCAAGTGCAGGGAACTTCATTTTGAGAAATAGTAAGCTTTATGAACCTGTCGACGTAATCATATCTGTACATATAAGTATATGTTATTGGCGACTCTAAGTAGTTCTTGCAGGTGAGCCATAAAGGTATTCAGTGAGTATTTAATTATTTAGTCGAAATGAGCTACTATATTTTACCACTGTATAGGTAGGTAGGTTTGAGAAAGCTTGAGATATTGATGGATAATAGTTTGTAGTAAAGATATGTTTTAAAGTTTTTTCTTATAAAACTATTCTTTTTATAATAAATTATAAAAAAAATTAGGCGGGCACGAAGATTTTATTGGGTTCATAGATATGTACTTAATTGAGTTATGAGTAGTTTTTTGACAAAATATGTTTATTGGGACAAAAGCAATCCAATTTATCAAACGTATATCAAATTCGGAGCAATAAATAATAAAAAAGTTAATTACAATCACAACTTCACAATCGATAACCATTCCCAGTAACTTGTAACAAAAACAAACAATAGTTTACCTGAGTAACACTACTACAGCCTTAATAAGGTGTGAAAGTCAGAGATCTCGATATCTCAAGACCTGACTATCAATTCAAGTTGGCTTATCCACAATCAGGGCCCTTAATTGTTGCACAGCGCATGTTGGGCCTTAATTAGTGAATATACTCACTCCCTATCGTGGCGGCCATCTTTGATTTTGAATGCAATTATTGTTCTTTGATAAAGGGACCATGTTCAGCTTGATGGTGGTAGTAAGTTTTATTGACAGTATTGTTCATAATGCGAAAGGTAGCAATTAATGAATTTAAAGATTAGTTCGTAATTTAAATAAATAATTTGGACTACAAATAAATATGTATGAATGTAATAATTTCGTATCATAATGACTAAGTAACACAGTGTTATAATAAATTTTCATGGATCAGATGTCACGTTATGGTTTTTCGGTTATGACAGCTCATAAATTTTAGAAACCACTATAGGAATTATATCTATCTAGAGTGGCTTTATAACTCTCAATAGGTAACTTTGCTACTCTTACGAACAGACTTTACGTCATTTTTATACCACTTGCTGCGAGCATTCGTCATCCTTTTACAGTTATTATAAAGCATACACCACATTTTTACGAGATAAGCATAAAACATCATGTTATCGTAACATCCAATAGATGCACTCAACCTGGCTGTATAAAACCATCTAACTTCAAAGTGAAATTCTGCGAACACGGAGTAAGTATTCTAGCTCTAAACTTAGTTGCAAAATGTTTCCCACTTCTGAAGTGGCAACGTTACATTCAATTTCATAGACGACTGAAAAGTGCACCCAAAGGAGTTCCAACAGTTTGTGAGGTTACTTAATATTTTTGAACGCTTATTGGAATGATATTTCGTTGTTGAAATTTTAAGCAGCAATTTAAGTTTTGTTTAGCCAACCTAGCATACTTTCCTATAAGAAATTAAATAATTTCACCATTGTAGTACGTAAGTCGAGGCTTAACATCAGTCGAGTTGTAGTCAAGCGTCAGCCTATCAAGTTTTAAAACATAGATACTTATAGGTTGTTGGGCGTTCTATGCGATAGCCAAATCATTGTCCGGATAAGCATAATAATACTTTTTAGTTGTGGCATATTCTTGATATAAGCGAGTATGGCGTAGCGGTTATAAGCGAGTGTGGCGTAGCGGTTCCAGTGTGTGCTTTTCATTCAGACGTACCCGGGTTCGATTCCGGCCCTACACCAATGACTTGTATTTTCAAGTTATGTGTGGATTTGCACTCGCTTAACGGTGAAGGAAAACATCGTGAGGGAACCGACATGTTTGAGGACCACAATATCCAAGGACATGTGTCTTCCGTGGAAGGACCTGGGCGCCCACCACGATGTATCTGCCCAAGAAAACTCCCCTAGCGGATTAATTCTGCGGGGGAGTCACGACCCTCAGTCATGAAGAATACGACTCAAGAGATATTCTTGATACCAAATAGAATTATAAAACGAACAAAACATTACAAAAAATGTTGTGCACACACCGCATAAACCCCTCCCAATTATCTAACATGGTTGATCTTTAGTTGCTCACTGAAATGTGTGCTTCTCTTTTATTCAGCGACTGGCGCAAAAGCTTATGGGCTTAAAATTTTAATTAATTTTTTACTCCACGGACTTTCTTTAATAAAACCGGAGGCTTAATTGCCAAAATATTTCACAATCCTTTTGGAAGGAACACCTTGAGATGTATTTAATTAGGGACGTGGAATACATTTATATTGCGTTTCTACGGTAGCAGTACCTACTTAATTATTAGGAACGTTGCTTTGTCGGTTTACAATTTTACTCACGAATTACTATAAATAGAATGGAATTTCTTGTTCCCTCCAAATTCTACGTTTGTCAATAATTAATTACTGTAATTTTAATTTAAGGGAGATGTCTAATTAGGTACTAAGCCAATTTTACATATGAAATATATTGCTCTAAAAGCAATCCTAGTAAGAGTTATACGAATAGACATTTTACCATTGAATATAATGCTATTCTTAAACAAATATCAATCGTTTCTAACCAATTTAAATTCAAACAGTTCATTTATATTTGATAAAAAAAAATATACTGCCTGTTTTATACCTCAGCTTTAAGACGAAAAATCTGGCACCAGAGTTAGCCACTTTTATGCGAAGTTAATTTTTAACGCAACTCTAAAACAAAATGATTTCCCTGTTCATTCAACGCTGTATGCCAATTGAAAAATTATGTTTGAAAAATACTCTAAATCTGCTTCGAATTTTCGGTCATTACCTCTTAACGCTCATCATAAATTTGGAATTAAACCTGTTCCAAAACATTATCCATTATATCCACGTTAAAAACCGAACAAAACTCTTCCAATTCATTTGGTTATCTTTTTTGGAAAAGCGACACATTCAGAGCTAATGGAGCCTAATGTTACAAAATGCTAGTCATCCATCCATCCATCCATCTAGCGTGTCACAGCTATGTTACTATTGGATAGGCACAGACTTGACAATTAATCTTTTCTGCTTAATGACTAAGCTAGATTTTGGAAATAATTCTGGGGAACATTTTTGTAAGCATTGGTAAATTTAACTTTGTTATATTAGTTGCGAAATTCTGCTTGCGACTTTGACAGCATTATAAATATAATATATTATAATAATGATCAAGTTGATTTTTTTAAAGTTTTCAGCACAATTTAAGTATTTTCTAGGATAAATACGATTGAACTTTTTGTAAAAACATGATACGTGATGTGTTCCGTCGCTGCGTACAAAAGAATTAGGTAAACTTTAGGTTGACAACAGTTTAATTTGTGTGTTCTTTGGTGTCTTATATATTTTAATATGCGAATTATTTTACTACGAAAAAATGGTTTTATTATATGTGTAAATAAACTCTAGGTTTCCCATCCCAAGCGACTGGTCGGGTCGAGTAAAATTTTATAGGACATCAGTGATGGTTGCCAAATGGTGTGCTTTAATATCGGCCGTTGGCAACCAACCATTGGCAACCAGGCAACCAGCCTTCATGGGTTCAACGGAAACATAAACGTACTAGATTTGCTTGGAGTAGTTTTAAATAGGTTACTAGAAAAAGTTTTAAAGCAGTTTCGCCAATCAATTTTAGTTTCCTGTGGGTTGCAGAGTAATCTTCTTTCAATTTTATCTGCGCTGTTATTTTAGTTTCTCCTAAATTTTTTTTTAAATATCTATAAATGACATTGTAAACATAAATTTCGGTGTAATCAATAAACATAAATTTAAAGTTATGAATGTGTTAAGCTATAAGTAATTCCTATCTGATATTATTTCTTGACATAGAAAGCATAAAAATATTTCAATTCTAATACTAGATATTCAACCGCCAAATCATGTACATCCGAAAAAAAATTGCGCAAGACCTTAGGTACTAGAATCACTTCTACATTTTTCCTTCAATTGCGGCTCGGAGAAATACCATCCTGTTATCTAAATTATCTGCTATCTCGCAAGGTACTCGAACTCCACTATTGATGGCTTAATATGGGGAAAATATTTTCGCACAGGCTTTTACGTTTGTCTTGCTCACGATAAAGAAAATAATATATTTCACACTTGGCTTAGATAAGCCTTATTTCCTCTATTTGCGCGCGCTAGCGTTCTTACTAAGGAATAATACATAATATAAGATGACATCTGTTTGTACGGAGTTTGCTTGTCTACCTATAGTTAGAAAACATTTCGTTAAGGAATTTAAAATAAATAAAGAAATCATATCCAAGACCATTTATTTTAAATATACAGAGCACTAATCAAAGTTAAATGAGCTCGTTGTCACATTAAATGATCGGCCCATTTGCAACTAAGCACATTAGACAATATTTACAGCCATTATAAATCTCTAAAATTGTTTTGTGAACTTTGTTTGAACGACCAAGAGATCTCAAATAACTTGACGTGACTACAAAAGTAATAAAAGAGTGCTTCAAAATATTGTTAAAGAAAAATGCTTGAGTGATATTCGGTAGCTTTTACGAGTGTTAAACGGACAGAAGTTCATCTTATCAGCACGTCAAGAGTCGACTGAAGTAACGATGGTGACCAGTTTTTATAGACCTCGGATGTTGTATACATGATGATTGAAATGTTGGAGTATTTTAGAGTATAAAACAGTGAGAGAGGTCTGTGAATTGTGGTGGTATCACTCACGCGCTTACGTGGGAGGGAAGTAGGTACGATTGAAATCAAGATGGTTGCAGCGGAAGCCAGGTGATGCATTATCGAGTCGCTCCTTCAAACGCCAGATTCGAGAATCAAGATTACTCGGGTTTGCTTTCGAACCCTTTTGCAGGAGTTGTTTGCTTTTTTGCGATCCATCTTTTGGAATGACTGTCGAAATAATCAACAAGTTTTAGGATTTTTGCACATAATAAAATTGTGTTTTAGCAATATAATTTGTTGTTTCTAGTAATATTTTAAGACCGGAATATGAATAAATTATCGTGTTGGTCCTAATAACGATTAACAAGAACGATAATTCTTGATGGTAGCCTAAATGTAAGTGTGTTTGCTGACGTACAAATATTATGTCGTATCTATCTACTAATCTTAATCTACACGGGTAAACACGAGGAAATATTTGTAATAAGTAGGAGGAAACTAATTTTATGGCTCACAAACAAAAATCCTCGCTTGGCGATTACGTAAACAACACAATATACAAGTAATAACCGAACAATATCCGATCTGAAACAGATTACACTTCCTCAAATATATTTCCAACATTTCCTTCCTACCCAATTAAACTTTGGCCAAACTTGAGATCATTAAAGTATCAAAATGTTTCGACAGTGTACGTGATCAATATTTTCAACCGCTTCTTAATGCAGGAAGGAAGAGTCAGATACAATCTTGATTAACGTTTGTTATACAACAATCCATTTATTTTAACGGCGAGAAGTCTCGATAGATGGGCTTGCTTTCAATTAGTGGATGACAATTTGTAATGTTTCTTCTTGTATGGAGAGATGTAAGACTGGTTCAACTAGGTATTTAAATAAGTTATTTTGAAGTGTATCTGAGTGTTTGTTTCAATAAATATATTTTCTTTCGTCTTGAACTCCTTAGTTTTACTTAACACTTTTACATCACACTTTCGTAAAATGCATATACATACATATGTACATTGGTTTACGTACTCAATGCTTATCCATTTAACTAATTGTAATTTGTAACATTAGAACTTAGGCATTTACGTAGGTACGAAATAAAGGTGTAAGCATGTAATGTAATAGATAAAACTTCAGTCTGTTAAGCCATCTCCATAAAATCGCAAAATTATAGGCCCAAAACATACGTAAACAGCTAAAATACCCGTACCCGTATCTATTAAAATCACAAACACAAAGACTAGTATCAGATAGAGATTCGACGCCATGACTCGATAGTATAGTATTCGATACCAAATCGGCTCAGTATATTCAGCACTACGCCGATGTTGCAATCACAGGAATGATTAGGTATATTTACCTGTCCGCCAACGCGATTCATTAACAACTAAGATTTGTTTGACGTAACTGTGTACTATGCGTGTTGCAGAATATTAGTTCTTGCCTTGTGGGTTTGCTTGGGTGAGAGTTAGTTTAACTCTTTAGGTATACTTACAAAATTAACTCTTAACATTTTGATGGCATGTATTTCAGATCTAGCATTAAATTATATGACAGGTTATTGTATACTATATAGCTTTGCAGATTTTATTTACGAAAACGCTTCCAATTGGATTTCGTATCCTAGTTTTGAAAAAAAAAATTATACTCTTAGTAATTTTAGTTTCAGTTATTCAATTATTGATTCAAATAAATAGATAAATATAAAAAAAAAATATTCCGGGACTTGCACACAGCGCCATCTAGCCCCACACTAAACAAACGCTTGATATTGCAAATGTATGATATTCTAATGGTAATCTTTATAATGAACAATTGATGAATAACCTAAGTTTTAATTATCAAACAAACAGTAATTTCCAACTAACAATCAAATATCTTGAGTCTAAATATGACGTGGGAGTCCGTTACTCGAAGGAACAAGACGGTTCATCACGATCGGTTACAGTTCCCAGTTAAATTGAAAACGTTTTATGACGTATGTGTTTGGGACTATACTGGGCTATTTGGAATACCAGGTAACCGTCAAACAATTGCAACCGTCAAATAGACACCTATATTTTGACAAATTAACATAAATTTTTGTTATAAACACACTTTCTATATCCTAGCTGAAACCGCAATTTACATTCCAATAAAAAAGTAAATTCAGTGTTTATCAAGGCTCTTATCAACGACCATGCAAAATTCATTGGTTCAGCCATTTCAGCTGGAAGCAACAAATGTACACTCAAACATACTTTGACGATAAAATGTAATAAATGAATGATAGATAATGAACAATTGAAATAAGTTCTACAGACCAAAAATGTGTTGAGTTCAAACAACAAATTATTGTAGATGCTTACAATGGTTAGGTTGAGCCGTATTAAGCCTTTACGATTCGCTAAATGGGTACATTTAACTCATATGTGTGAAGATTGGAGAATTCCTACCAACTTATAAAAAATATTATCAAATAGAACATATTTTAATCTAGTAAATGTTGCCAAAAAAAGTATGAATTACAAGCTTCTATTGCAAAAAAAAATATATTTAGTGAAAGCATTTTTCATTCTTATATCTTGTCAAAACTTGTGATGGAAGATAGCATTGCAAAATATGTTTACACCATCAGATATGAAATGTAAAACTCTTCAAAATGATCGCTAACATTATTTTTTACAGCCCTAATTTTGTGAGTTTTGTGTTATTTTGTGGTTTTCTGATTGCCTGACACCCGCGCGGCCCTTGGCGGGGGGCGGGTCAGTCTGCTCTAGCAACTTGCGAAGGGTGGACGTATTCGGTCTCCCGACCGAACATTTTCGAATTTTTTCTCCTTTTAAACCCAATTTATTAATTAAACATTGTTTAAATTGACAGAGACAATTCCTAAATATAGTTATTTAAGATATTTTGTTAGTTTTTAGTGACTTCAGTAAAAGTGATTTTGTAAATATAGTTGTAGATGTGAATTCGTGTCGCGTACAGAACAGACATTTTAGTCCATTGAAATATTACAAAAAAAATTGTTTAAGACATAATATGTAGTAAATTGTTTTGCCTACAAATATGTGCCTATATTTTTCATAAGCAAAAAAAAGAGTGAGAGTAAGAAAAAAATATATTTTTTTGTTTAATTTACATGATATGATAGGTCTTCCAAGAATTCACGTCTATATCTACAAGTTATCAGAAAAAAATTAGGTACCTATTTATATTAAAATTCCCAAAGTAAAAATAAATTAGTCAATACATTATGTAAATCTCGAAAGTCAAACTTACCTTTTATCGATACATATTGTTACAAACTTCTCATAACTCAAAACTCAAAACTCATAACTCATAACTCATTTATTGGTAAGTTTACACGTCCATTTTTTTAAACCATTATCTTTCTTGAGTGCAAAGATTAGGCTGTGCCACAATGCACGGGCGTACGCGATTTAATAGTTGCCGCGTCGCGCGAATCGTCCTATACGCCTTACCAGCAGGTATCGGATCGGGCGGCAGGCGCGGCGAGCGGCCGCAAGTCGCGTGCGCTCATGGTTGTTACGCCACGACATGCCGGTTCTTTTGTTCGCCAACGCCTGACGTCACAACTCGACTCGAGTGAGTCTTATTCAATCCAAATAATAATAGGTCTTTACCCATAAAATTGCCGTTTTTTTCTTACATTTTAATCTGTTTGTAACTTTTAAGTACAGCTATATTTTTTCCAAATTCAATATTTATTGTATCAATTGTTGAATTATGTACCTTTTAGATAAAAAAAAATGTATTACTAGTGCATATTACTTATAGGGAAGTCATTGAAAACACCTCTTTCAATGTGTCGTCGGTTTCACTACTTTAACTAGGTATATTTTTATCATATACACTGTTTTTGAGAAATTGATATACGTAGTGCATAGCTTTTTTTCCATCTAACTTTAGTTATCAATAGCATCTATGTAGGTATATCTGTTCATCATTTTTCTCAATTTCGTCATACAAATCGGCAATTTCATAGTTAAAGACCTATTAATTTTTTACCCGCAATTTATGTTTATGTTCGGTTAAAAGGTGTATTGCTGGTGTCAAAGTAAATACAAAGATTACAAGATTTGTTACGTTAATAAGTAATGATATTTATATAACACTAGCTGGTGCCCGCGACTTCATCCGCGTGGAATAGTTATTACCAAAAAAACTGTTCTAGTGAGTTAACCTTAAAAGATAGACATATATTGTTGAGGACATTTTGTTAGATTATTTTAAGAGAAATAATTCTTTCATACATATTTTTGTGATATCTTGAACCGTTTTCGCAGCGCATGCAACGGTAGCCCTCAAAGATGAATAATTTTCCCCGTTTTTTCCACGTTTTTCATTATTTCTTTCTTTCTAGTTCGGTTTTAGGAAAAATATGTGAAAAATGTATGAAACCCAAATTGATAACTTTTTATGAAGATTGTGTATTGCCAGAAATAATAGACCCGCGGCACCCAAGAAATCTGCCAATAAGAGAACCACAATACATAATAGAAGCAAAGCTGAAAAAACAATTAACGACTAAAAAGATCATTATTAACAAAGAAAATAAAAAACCAAAACAAGAAAACGAACAGTCACACGATCAATCGCAACCTTCATGCTCTCAGTACAGTATATAGGTACATGAATGAACACGGAACCCTATTACTAAGCCTCCGCTGTCTGTATCCAGTCTGTATTTTTTTTGCTCAATGTTAAAAACGGTTACAAGTATACGCTTCAAATTTTCACAGAATATTTACTTGTATATTATTTGTACTTCGAAATAAATAATTAAATAACAAAATATATATATTAAAGGGAGGCTCCCATACAACAAACGTAATTTTTAAGCAATATTTTACTCGATCTTTATAAACAGGTAGAAACATGAATATGTGTTTGTAAGTAAATATTTAGAAATATATAATATTATAAACTATAAAAATAAATATCTAAAGTAATAGGTACAAAAAATAGACGATAGTATGGAACCCTTCGTGCGCGAGTCCGACTCGCTCTTGGCCGGTTTTTATAATAATCATGCCTTTCATATCTGGTAATTACATAGCTTCATTGGCTTAAATATGTTTTTATTGCAATCGTTGAGTACGTTAAGCGTATTTTGTGTACTTTTACATAGTGTTGTCAATAAAGTTATTACATAAGCATTAAATATTCTCCCTTCTTTCTTTGTTTCCCACTTTTTCATTAGTTTGTGTTTATAATAATAATAATAATAAAAATTGGCACTAGAAAAGGGGTAAAGAGATAAAATGCGGTAAAAAGTGGGCTGAGGATGATGATGATGTTAGATAATCTGTGACTTAAATGACCAAGGCAGTCGAATGCAACTAAATCTCCATATGGGTTTGAAAACGCAAACTAATTATCAATCTCGGTAGGTTAGATATTTAAAAAAAACTCGTGTCCAATTTGTTTAGGGCTGTAGATGATGATGAAATATTTTTTCAAAATGTCTCGAAGTTGTAAAAAATCTGTGACTATCAAACGGATAAAATATACATAGAGATTAAATGCAGTAGAAAGTTGGTTGAAGATGATGATGATTTTGTATAATCCGACACATGCCACCAGTTCTCATCATATTTAGTTCAAGCACCAACCTGCTATCTCTTATAGTTTTCGAGATCCCTTTGGTACTCCAAGGTCAATTCCACCTATCACCAACTTTTCATTTATTCTATACATTCTGGACCCACAAGGGTAAAGAGATAAAATGCGGTAAAAAGTGGGCTGAGAATGATGATGATGTTTGATTATCTGTGACTTTGAATGATCTCGGTAGTCATATGCAACTTTATCGTCATATGGATTTGGAAACGCAAACTTATCATCAAACTCGGTAGGATATAATATATTGAAAAAACTCGAATCCAATTTGTTTAGGGCTGTAGATGATGACGATGAAAAATGTAGTCAAAATGTCTTGAAGTTGTAAAAAATCAGAAACTATCAAACGGATAAAATATATAGAGATTGAATGCAGTAGAAAGCTGGCTGAAGATGATGATGATTTCGTATGATCCTATACCAACAACCAGTTCTCATCATATTTAGTTCAAGCATCCACCCGCTATCTCTTATAGTTCTCGAGATCCCTTGTGGTACTCCAAGGTCTGATGGCCAAAGTGATTGTGATACTCAGCCTTCAGCATATGTATTAGTATCGCATAAAAAAAATTGCATGCCGTCGATTGGGCAAACCTGCAGGTTTATAGTTTATCACTTTTAATCTATGTACTTTTTCTTTACAATTCATTTTAACAAGTTATTTTTATAACAATATTGTACTATTTATTTATTAATTAAACTAAATAAAAAATACCAAGTACCATATAAATAAATAGGTAGAAACCATATAAATTAAATACCAAGTACCATTAATAATTTAACCGACAAAACATCACCGAGTAAGTAACATTGTAGGCAAAGAAAGTTTTTCAATCAGTCCCATCTGATTTCGTTTATTCCTTGACAACAGCTAGCTCGGTGTTCACGAGCTGTGACCGTTGATCACTAGATGGCGTATTATACTAGTTAGGCGTCAAACGCTCAAAGTCATTGACGATACTTAACCTCTTAACAGTAACCCTTTATAAATGTTCTGTATGGAGTTGATTGATAATACTTTTTCCGGGCGTTTTGTACTTGTTAGTTTTAATTGTTTGTCTTAGTGAGATATATCATAGATTGCATGGCGGCCGAGTGGGAATTGATTTACATGTGGTAATGAATGGACGATTCTTTTGTCAATGTCAGGGTTCATTATCTGTTGAAGCATTGGAGGGTTAGAATAAGTCTTCATCCTGAAATTGGTTTTATCTTAGATACGTTTTCGTCTAATCAGGGTGCTAACAGAAAGCAGAAACAATCAATCACAAAATTTCTCCATTAAGAACATGTAATCAACAACATTTTTTTACATATTCAACTCGCATTTATATCTCTCAGTTTATTAATATACGAATAATATGATAAAAAAAATGTTATGAACATAATATTTCTTAGTATTCATATCTTGTTTACTAAAACGTTCTATGTGGGCAGCTACAAATTAAAACTTTATATTGAAACTGCCAAATCATACTTTAATAACTGTTAAACGATTTACCAAAATTAACTCGCCCAAGTTCCTAAAACGTAATTTTCTCCAACACTTTAAAGTTGATAATCCGCTGACCTTTGAGAACTTTGCTTGTTGTATTTAGCGGAGTAACAACTGATAAATCTTCGGTTTTAAGTTGGTCCCGCACGGATATAAATAACGTTCCTTAAACGTCCCTAGCCGTGTTAAAATACGCAGTTATTTGAGATAAGACGACATATTCGAGCCTTACAAAAGCCTACAAAGGTTTCTACGCAAGTTAACGCAACGTCTTTCTTAGCTGTGTGCAAACCCATTATCTTTAACACTGCAGAACTTATGCACCATGCTTTACGTATCGCGGCTTTTAAACAGCACTTCCCTGGTTGGCTAGGCGATGCTTCAATGCTGGCAGTAGCGCAATTTACTTATTCAGATGCATCTTGATGAATGGAGATGTCTTTGTTGTTAAGGGTTTCTGTTTGGATTAGACCATACAACTATGAATAAATGCTCTTTTTATGTTATGTACCTAATTCTTTGCAAAACACTGTTGTAATTAACTTTTATCTATTTTCAAAAATAAACTATAACTAATAGTCAATCCTCTCAAAGAAAGTTACGGTATCAGTTAAATAGCATTACAACCTAAGATGGCAAAGTTCCATAAAATATACATACTATTAAAGGCACAAACAAGATATAAATTATCTTTTTATTTAATATTTTTTATTATTTTTTCCACCATAACTAATTAAAATGATCAAGTTAAATAACTGGCGCTCCACACTCAGCGCGAAACATTCTCGACTCGCATCAGATAGCGACGTCCATACGCTTATTTATTTACCATTATTTACGGTGCACCGTGTAATAGCTCGCGGTATCTCGTTTTTCTTCTCCCATGCATCATTTGTGGTGAGATTTGAAGATCTAAAACGTGTATAGGCTTCAGAAGAGCCTTTTATATTCGCAACAGGGCGCTGCTTAGCATAAGAAGGCAATTTAAACAAATTGCCTTAACGACTTTTCCTGGCTGCCTTTTTTTGGTTAGATGTATCGACGTTTGAAGATATAGGTGAGAGCCTTAGAGAAGCCTTTGATAGAAACAATATTACATTTTCATATCTGTTACGCGTTCGTAATATGTTGATGTAAAATGACATATTGTTTCTGTACAAGATAAAAATAGATTGTTTATTCCTGTGCTATCGTTGCGAATCAACACTAAAAAAATAAACTTTGAGTAAATCCGTTAAAGGAACGCTATCATTAATTATAATTAAACGAAGAAAAAACGAGCATTAGCTCTACATTTGGCTTAAAAATGTTGAAGTATAATCACAAAACTATCAAGTTTGTTGTATGAAAAATAAGGTAAAAAGATAATATAAAACTTTCTATTTATTTTCCTTTTTATATAAACGCAAATCATTACAAAAGTTCATATTATGAAACTTTTGGTTATCCTCTATTGATATTATTTTTGCGCCGGAAATAATAAAGAAAATCAAAGGATGTGCGAGTGAACCAAGGTTTTCCTTGTATTGGTTTTTCTTCGATATATTACTTTCCCGTTACAAAAATCCGTCACGAAGTTTTTAGTATAATAAAAGTTTGGCAATATGAAAGTCACTTCTCCCGAAAAATTACACAACTTGGTTATCCGGTAATAAATTTGGCTTCAGTTACGCTATGAGAACTTTAATTTTATTAAATATTACAAACTCAATCAAATTAATCAATCCAATCACGTGGTCAAATACCTACTTCTTAATGGTAAATTTAGAAGAATTAGCTTTCCTTACTACACGTAAAATAAAAAATAAATAAATAAATAAATATTTCAGGACATATCACACAGCGCCATCTAGCCCCATACTAAGCTTACGCTTGTATCATGGGTACTAGATAACGGATATAATACATAAATACTTTTCTTTTGTAAATACATACTGATTATACATAGAATTAGAAACGACCAGACTCAACACAAGTAATTACAAATTTTATTATAAAAAAGAAGGAATATAAGATAAAATACCTATTACAAGTAAAATTGTAGTTGTAGATATATATTTTTTCATAGAAGCAAAGTAGGAAGGGTTTGTAATAAATATACTAACGTGAAGATAAATTAAATATTACCAATATATTTATTTTTCAAAAGCAACTGTCTATTTACGAGTGCAAACAATTAACCAGTTTCTTAAAATAATTTAGATTTCTGACTATCAATTTGTAACGAAAAGCAAAACACAGAACTCTATCAACAACATAAATGTACACAAAGATAAGTTCTCTACGCTATCGTGAAATTTCCCAGTAAATTCAACTCGAATTCGTGCAAAAACGGTTTTCAGATAATGTCCCACCATTAGAGGCTCGGAAACGCTTTTTGGCAAGCTTTTTCAAACAAAATTGCATTTAACTTCGATTTTTTCGTCAGGCTTCGATAATGATAATAATTTACCTTTTAAAATGGTCAATTAATGATCCGAAATTGCCGGATCGTGCTTTATTGCGGTTTTCGATAGCATTTTACAAAATATTTGTCCAGAAAAATATTGCATCGCTGTCTTTTAATAAAGCATTAAAAAATAACTCATGGCGTGTTTAAAATAATACTATATTTAATAATACAATAATGTTTTTTACTCGAAAAATTAAACAACACATACCTAATGTCGCAAAAAAAGGTAAACATTTTAGATTACAAGTTTTATAGTCTATCAAATAATATGAAAAACACAATATCTTTAGATGTCCAAGATGTGTTATATTCAAGCAAAACCTTTTTTAACCTATCCTAGTTTAGATACGATTAAATCAGCTATTTCTGCAGCCATAAATATGAATACCGAAGACAAAACATGCTGCGGAGGAGCACGCAATAATATCGGCTTTCAATACATATATCCATCAACATAGATCAGTTAATGGACTAGTCTAAGCGCACTATTTAGTTAGCTAACTGAACACTCTTAGTTAAAAAATTAAGAGTGACTTAACATTCGTTATTTAGCGGGTTCCTGTCTTCTGATTGTGATAATCTGTGGTGGCTTATTTTCCTGCTTTAAGATTAGATTATCTAAATACAAAACGTTAAACAGTGTCAAACATCCAATTAAATATTGCGACTATCAGAATATTCAAGTAGAAAATAGTCCAATTCTTATCAAATACTCTATTTAAGCTTATTGGCAACATTTGAATTACATTCTGAGGGTGATTTAAGTATTTCGAAAGGTTATTTACTCATTGCTCTCGTAACCATGTATAGAAAAACTTATAATTTGAAAATAGTAATATTAAAAAAAACTGCCTGGAAAATAAGGCCTGTCTTATACACTGTACTATGTTAATCCACTACACCAATCCCGTTACTAAACACGGCGTCTTCAGTGCACAGTTTACATCGTAAACCCTTTTTATCTTCTGTTGTTGTGTTTGACGGGTGGCCGGCGTGAAATAAAGGCTATTTATAGGAACCAGAAAGAAAGTGTTTCATATTATTTTAACGATGCAATGCTATAGACACCTCATTTAAATACAAAATTAGACATATATCCTACATTTTGTCGTAAAAGCTGTTGACTTCTGAGGAAGTGTATACAATATTCTTGTTAAAACGATTTTTTTTAATTTTCCAGTTATTTAATTTTGAGAAAACGTGGAGTATCAACTATTGTTTTTCCGTAAGAAACCGTGAGTGTCAAATAAATGCTAATATATTCTGATACAAAAAACGAGTAGAACATACCTATCAGCATGTATCACGTACATACATACATGTGTGAATTCGCCTTCATCCGCCATAGTATAGTCCATTATTTGCATCATAAATAAGTAAGGATGGTTGACAGAAGAGTGTAGCGCAGAGTAGAAAAATAAAAAGAAGTAGGTGTTTCTCAAGAACTTCGTCTACGTTTTCATATAACATTAGGGGTAATAAATATTAATAACCGGCCCGACTTTCGTTTATAGAGTTTATAGCATCGACGTTTGGTCAGACAATAGCAGGCAGCCTTGGGTTGTCCTTTGAAATACGCGTTCACTTGTTTTATGATGTCTTCTGTTTGTCTTTTATGATGGACTTTTGCTTGTTGTGTTTATGGTTTTACAATGCAATAACAATTTGTGTTGTCGGTAAGCAAAAGTATTTTTTTATATTAGGCATGCTAAGACTTACTTGTATTTTCTATATTCAATAATTCGGCCTTTGGCGTCTTTGTATTTATTTACATACTAGCTGTGCCAGCGACTTCGTCCGCATGGAATAGTTAGTGCCATAATAACGGTTCTAGTGAGTTAATCTTAAAAGATAGACATATACTGTTGCAGACATTTTGTTGGATCATTTCAAGAGGAATAATTCTTTCATACATATTTTTTTGATATCTTGAACCGTTTTCGCAGCACACACAACGGAAGCCCTCAAAGATGAATAATTTTCCCCGTTTTTTTCCACATTTTCCATTGTTTCTTCGCTCTTATTAGTTGCAGCGTGATGTTATATAGCCTAAAGCCTTCCTCGATAAATGGTCTATCCAACACAAAAAGAATTTTTCAATTCACACCAGTAGTTTCTGAGATTTGTTTGAACGCTAGCGCGTTCAAACAAACAAACTCTTCAGCTTTATAATATTATAGTATAGATTTAGTTGACTAGCATTGTCTTTGTCAACTTGGGTTGGCAGTAAGTGAAAGTTGTTTTTTTTTATTTTAGGTCTATTATAACTACTTCTATTTTCTATATTCAGGTAAAGCTATTGAAAATTCGGATGTTATTGTTTTATGTACATTTAGTTCAACTTGCATTTTCATATTGAATATGCCATATTTTTTCCATTTTGAAGCCATACATGAACACGTCAAAATTTTACACTTTATACATGAGTAGTACTTAGTATATTTTATATGTATGTTTGACCCGTTTTTTATTTATTCAGAAACCGTTATTCGGTCTCCCTTGTATGCAAAATACGTGAATTTGGACATCAAGCTGCTCGCATTGTCAGCCTTAAAATAAAATAGCATATTGAGTTCCCAGGGAATCCATTGTCCGAGTTTCGTTGAAAAGAGAATAAAAACTATTTGTCAGGCAAATATTTATTTCTTGTATATACCTATATGAATTTATGTAAGTAGGTTGTACCTACCTTATATCAATATGAAGTATAACATATTTTCAAAAGATTTATAGCTATATAATAAGTAACCGGTATTATACACGTTGATTAACGTAAAAATTAGCCTATTTGTTATTCCAGGTTTTTTTCGTGAATTTTCAAAAGTCGTAGAACAATAGTCGTTATTTTATGATCTTCTAAAGCCACCGTTAGTTCCTACTAACCGTGTATATTATATTTTGGTGATTTTGGCTAAGTAATATAATTCGTGATTTATTTATTCAAATAAAAACAACGACTATTCAATAATTAAATCATGTTACATTAATTTATCAATGTAAATAAATTAAATAATTACAGCCTAAATCCCCAGACAAATAATTCAACAAGAATCTGAAAACAATCAACCTCCATTAAACTTAATTACTCTGCAGTACAATAAAAGCAGAGACAAAAACCTCGACAAGAAATCTAGACAATTTAATCCCAATTCATCACAGAACAATAAAACAAAAGAAACGCATGGATATAAATAAAATTAGATTAGCTTTCCTTTCCTCGCTAATAAATCGCTGCACAGAGCCCACAAATAAATCGTATAAGAAAAGTTCCACCACCAGCCAATATTCTTTGTGGGTATTCATTTGAATTTTGCTCGTCGATTGAGGCTGACTCAGCTGGTATAGGCGTCATTTTGCTACCTTTGAAGGTTGATTCATGAGCTGATATGACTGGTCTCAGGTGAATTGACTTATTTATTGTTTTCCATAAAATATGCTTCGATACTTCTAATATAGAGTGTTGGCGAATGTTTATGTTAATCGGATAGTCGCATATATGTTTTTTTATAGTTAATCATCGCACCTTTGAAGAAACTTATGACCTATATATTTCTTTTCTTAAGAAGGTTAGAAACCAAACCTCTTTTGAATTATAAAATAAAAAGAATCTTGCTTTGAAAATTGCTTCTTGGTCCTATTTTCCAAAGTGAATGAAACAGGGAAAATGTTTTCGTCAAATAAATGTCTACAAAAAGTACTAAAACTTTTTCGCTCGCAATTCGTTCCGAGGGCCAAACCTTGCTTACGATGAGGCTAAGAAAACAATCTCGAATCCCTCAGACTTTCTTTTAAGCAAATCCGCATGAATTCCTAATCCTTAAATGGCTGAAGTATGAAAAGAACTCCAGGGAATCTAAATATCTAGATGGATCTTTATTTTAAGAATAAGTGTATGTTTATATATTACTGAATTCCCACTCATAAACTGGAAATAATTGGCAATCGGTAAATGCAAAAATACTATTGTTTGAGTTACATTACAGTTGCTAAAATAAAAACTAAACTTTAGTTAATATATTGATAAAATGTCTTACGAAAGTTTTAATATTAAAAGTTGCTATACTGTTATTATTGATTTCCCACATTTTCATAACAATAACTTAGTAATTTCATTGGTTTTTTTTAGTAACTATTTAGCGGAATTGTGAATAATACTTTTATTTTACTAACTGCAGATATGTGTACAAATATGTGATATGTCAACATCAATACAATTAACTAGCTCGTCTCGTGTCATAAAAAATATGCTTCAAACCAGCGACCACACAGCCTAAAAAGACGCCTAATGCAAGGCGAACACTTTCTGACAACACGTTAGACTTATACGTCTTACTTAAGACACCGTTCGCGAAATCTGCTTTAGTACCGACCACATCCGTGACCCGTGTACATCTCGAACACTTTAAGTTTAATATGCCACCTTTATTACACTTAAAAACTCTAAAGAACACAAGTTTTGAAAATTATACAAAAAAGGAACACACAATCTGGCGTAATTTTGTCGAAACTCCTTGCTATACTTCCCATCACTAGTTGTGATTTATGACATGCCGTGACCTTGAATCGGCCAATCAGCATGCATTTCTTCCTTCTCCCCCCCGCCTCGCTTACCTCAGCGCATTGACATAGAGTTATTTGTTTCGAGAAATTAAAACATTAGGCGTCTTTTTAGGCTGTGTGGTCGCTGCTTCAAACTAACCGTTAGACCAAATTTAATGCTCAAAAGCCAATTTGTTGTTAACAGATTAGCTGCCACCTAAATCAAGTGTAATAGTTACCTCTAATTTATTCATTGATTTATTTTAAAAGATACTAAATAATTGTTGAGCTTCGACACCATTATTTTTAACCATTGTTTAAGTTAACCATTGAAATATGAACTAACAGTTGATTTATTGAAATCTGTAGGCGTTATGTAGAGATAAGACAATTATAAGTATAGAAGTATCGATGCTTGTTAATGCGAAGGAATTCAAAAATATATTAAGACTTGAATTTGTATTTTGAGACATTTGTACGATCTTTCTATTTAAAAAACCCTCCTTTGACGAGATATTATGTTAAATTTTTGCATTCTTTTGATAAATATGAAATCCTTTAAACGTTTTTTTTTTCAATCAATTGACTTTATTGCTTAGGAAGACACATATGATTTTATGAATGACTATCAGTTTTGGCCACTTCAGAGTCATTTCAGATAAAGTCACATACAAAATAAACATCTATCAATACTGTTCTCATCCCTAGGTGTCTAGCAAGTACACACTTTTTACTGTTCGCCGTACACATGATAATTAAATTTTGTCCGCGAGCGTTAGGCAAAGCTTTTGTATTTACGACAAGAAACTTAACACGTTGGGTTGCATGTGTTAACTAGTACTAGCATCAGTCAATATTTTTAACGCTGCATTATGATGTTATTGCGAGAAAAGTGGTTAAAGAATGTAAAAAATAAGGTTTGATATTTAAAGTGTACAGAATTAGAATTGACTTTGGGCTGTTATTAGTAAAATAAATAGGAAAACAAAATATAACTAAGATAAACTAATTATGACTTGAATAAACTTATGAATACGGATGGTTGGGCTCACTTTATTAAGAAAATACTGCGGATTAGTTACAAAAAAAAAATGTTATACGGTACGTACGTAGATTTTTTCTACGTGGCTTGTTTTAGTTAGCATCGATATATAATAGCCACTATTAGCACCAAATAATTAAACAAGACTGTTAAAATTAAACCATTATTTTTTAAGTACAAAATAGATTGCATCCGAACATTCAACCTGCAGACAGCCCCAAAGGTACACATAAATCGTGCACTCATTAAAGATTATGATTCCGACGATGATCCCAATAATAAAACAGCCAATAAATAATATCGAAACAAGAAATCAGCTGTTAATAAGACCACACCCACAGCGCCACACACTCGCGCCTATAAACAATAATAAAAAAACTTAACGCGGTTTTGATTGGACTCACAACCATTACCAGTGTTAACTGTCCCATAAATACTTTTACAGGTTCTCTAATAAAGAAGAAACAAAAAGAATCTCTGATATTTCGGAGATAAGTTACCGGATACAGAGCTATTAGAATGGCGTAGTAAATTTTACAAATTAGTAGTGTATGACAAACTAAAATTAATGAATTTTGTCGGCCGCGGGCGCTTTTTTAATTTTACCCGGTCGGTAGGTGTCCTAATGATGAAGCAGATGTCAACGTGGCAACTGAAAAATGAGCTGAATTCATATTTTTGGTTGTGGTTCAGTTCGTTGCTCTCTGGAAATGACATTTTATGTTGAGACAATGTAATTTTGATGTATGCGACGGGATTTTTTTTGTATAGGTAAACGTTAGGTAACTCGAATTTTCGAATTTCTTGTTATTGCTTTGAACTTGCGTGAGTGAAAAATAACTTTCACACTTTTGAACTTCACTTAAAACATAAAACATCCAACTTATATCCGTCAATCTAAGACATTATTTAAGGTCAGGCGGTATCTTATGTACTTTTATATTTATAAACATTTTAAAATGTTATGATGGCGTAAAGCAGAAGTTGTAACTAAAAAGTTCTACAATAACTACGACTCGTACATGAATATTGAACATGAATAAATACATGAAAACTCTGCATCGGTCTAGTTATTTACATGAGTCAGTACTTAGGCAGGCTGTTATGAAATTTTAATCAAAGTTGGGGCCCCAAGCGTATCAGCGGATACAGTTTTAATGGATACAGTTCCTCAGTAAGCAATTCGCGATTCAAACTTGTTTTGATCACAAAACTTTGCGTTATTTGATTTGAAATTACAATTTTATAGCAGTTTTTTTGCAAGTTGTAGAGTTGTTGCCAATCGGTTATGGGTTTTGTTTGGCTTTTAAATGGGAACTTTTAACGTTTTTTGTTGGATAATATCCGATTATTTAATACCTATGTTTTGTAACTGAAAGCAATAATTTACTTTGCTAACTTTGTGTGTGGAATAGAAATATATAAATAAATAAATAAATATTCCGGGACATAGCACACAGCGCCATCTAGCCCCACACGAAGCAAACGCTTGTGTCGTGGGTACTAAATAACGGATATAATACTTATATACTTTTCTTTTTGTAAATACATACTTATATATATAAAGTGTTAGTAATTACTGGATTTTGCTACGATGTACAAAATTGTTAGCCACATAAGAAGTACAAAAAATGAAAATCCATTTGTTATCTATATTATATTTTAATATCAAAACTTTCGTGAGACATTTTATCAATATGTTGACTAAAACGGTTATCACTCACGTGTAATTCGCGTACGTTGTTTACATCAGAAACGCGTAAACAACATACGCGAATTACACGTGAGTGAAAACCGTTTCTATATTCTACTTACTTATTCATATATGTCTACTGTTCTTCTCCTTCCTCATCAATACACTCTTGACAGAGCGGTCGTGGTCGTTTTGTATTCGTAAAAGTGGAGAATCTTTCTCTAGTTGGCAAATAAATTACATTAAAATTAGGACTCTGATTGAACCGTATAACTAACTAATATGACTTTGACCATACATATTTTCAAGTAGGCCAAACATCTATATAGACACATCTTCAAGTTATTTTAATCTCAGTAATACATATAATATATGACTTACAAGTAAAATATCAAGTTTACAAATAATGTGATTATAGTTTGATCAGTGTCAAAGTCAAAGTATTTATTGTACTCTTTGTTTGTGTCTTTGTGTGTGTTTGTGTCTTTCAGGCTTCGCAATTATTTATGACGATATCTTACTATACCTATCTATATTATAACCAAGAGAGTCGCTTTACTATAATAACTCCCTTAACTTAACAAATCGTTTCGGATTCCCAAAGGGCTATAACTCATCTAACCCAGGCCGAGGCTGGAAAACTATACATCAAGTTCGATAGTCAATTATTTGTTGGTGTTAGAAACTGCCAGTTCTAGATTATCTTTCCTAGTGACTCACTACCTATTCGTTAAATAGGCGACATATATTCAGTTAGAAAATAAATTACTAGATAAGGCAATATTTTTGTCGTATGCTAGTTATAACTTTTTCTAGTAAGTATTAGAAAAATGTATGTAATACATAATTATTTTATGTTAAGTTGGATTTATGCGACTTTTAACTTAAATAGTTTTGAATGTCTGCTATATTTTGGATAGATATAAAGAAGAAGTACTTCAGAGAAAAATATTCTGACAAGCTACAACCGAGCTACTTATATGAAAAATTCACATGGAAACAGAGGCCACATGTTTCCCGCCAGTGCTCGACTCAGCTTGCTACCGAGCGGCACAGCTCAGCTGCCTTCAAGGGTAGCTTCCGCTATGCTGCGACGAAGTGCTGGAATAATATCCCACCCATGAGGAACTTGCATTATTTGTTTTCATTCAAAAATAAACTAAGATTATTTATTTTTGATTATCAAAAAGCTGAGGCATCGCTCCGTAATGATACAAGCGCAATTTGAATTTGATTTTGAATTGATCAGTTTAAAATAAATTTATATAATTTATTATTAATTCTATATTGTTAAATCTGTCGTCTTTTTAATTTGTCTTTGTTTGTTTGTTTATTAGTTGTATATTCGTGTGTTATATGTGTTTATTGTGTTATTGTTTTGTTTGTTTTACGTTTAGTTCGAGTCGTCACCCGTCGGTCTCAACGGAAGACCAGCGCTGACTGTTCGCAGTCAGCACATGCTAAGTTGAGGCCGGCTTGTGACAGGAAATTGTGTATGCAAAATGTGTTTGTCTTACTTTCCTGAATGTGTTCGTATGTAATTTCTTGTCACAAAATAAATAAACAAGCTGAATTATTATGAAGGTCATATTGCATTTCTATGAAAATCTAGGATTTTGTAGGTGGTTTTCAGTTTAAGGTCAACAATATTGTACAGAATAAGCACTGAAATACTTCATATACCTATAACCTTAAAATTTTTCTGATCAGATTTTTTCTTTCAATAAATTTTAACTTTTTTTAATCACGCAAAGTATAATACAATAATATTAAAGTTTAAAAACAATCTAAAATCCAATTTTAACCGTTCACAGCCGACCGATAAGTATCGGCAAACTAAAAACATACTCATGGAAACTCAATCCAAACTAAAATAAATTTAGGTAACTTAAATTTTGTGGGTTCCAATTTCAAGCTAGGCCTTACATAATATCGTATTCATAAGGCAACTATCTGGCAAATAAAGGTCGGCCCAAGGGAGGTTTTGATTCATGGACTAATTATACTTTACCGATGCCATGTGAATTTAATGTGTATTGGAATGCTGATTTCATGTGAATGTTTTAAAATGATTGTTTTATAATTCTGAACTCAATTAAATTCAATTTCTTTTTTGCAATCACATATGCTACAATTTGACTGATACTGATATTGACAATTTGATTATTAAACATAATACAAATAAATTTATTCATAAAGCCGATTACAAACATGACTAATCTTAATTGTAGAACTGTTTTTTGGCGGTAGGTTCTGCACTAGGAATACCTGTATTGCAGGAGAGAAGTAGCGATAATCAAGTCATTTGATTTCTGCAAATACCTATGTCTGATATTTTCTGACTTACTAATGACTTCAACATACTGAGAAAATTAAACATTAATTTATATATAAGATAATTTTTTTTTTCGGGATTTACTTATTTAATTAAATATCATTGCCATAAAAAGGAAGATTTTCTGTAAACGATTATGTCATCGTATTGAAGCGCTTTCCTCAGCAAAACAATATGATTCCTATTTCAAAGGTAAAAAGAACTGTGAAACAAAAGATCGTGTCATTTAATTCTAAAGCAAATTCAGTTGTAACTTTGCCTTGTAAAACTGAAAGGACAATAAATGAAATTATTGATTCTACTTCCCTAGAAAACGTGAAATTAAATTTTATCGATAATTAAATTATTATGGCTAAGGTTTCAAGAGAACTTTATTAACATTTTTGTTTTAATAGCGTCAACAGAGCGTTTGCAAGATTTATTGCCCGCAGGATACTTTAGTGTCATCTAACAGTAAGGTTGGGAACTCGAATGAACTTCCCGTAATGACTGTCTCTACAAAGCTATTTACTGAGCGTCGAAATTTCTCATGCCCGAGACACTATCCAAATTCTTCTCCGACTCCAAAATTGAATTAATGATACTAAAAGTACGCGGAGTCACGGAATTCACACTGGAAATTAACTGTACTGAAGTCTATTGTACCGCCGATGTCGTCGTCTTAAACGGCATTCTTTGAGCGTATTCAAATTTAGACCGCGCTGTTCGAAGTTTTAACATTTTGACAACAAATTCGAGACGGGAACATGTTGTAAGCCGGTTGTAAATGCACAAATAGATGTTTACTGAAATAGATTTGTGAACAAACGTGTGCTTCTAACAAACATTTTTTCGAGGGCACCGGTGCATGTGATTAAGGGATGGGACATTATCTGAGTTGCTTTTGTCCTCGTCTGGCCTCGTTTTGCGGTCTGTGGTCTACGATAGCCAATATGAACTTTATGTCCCTATAAATAGGACAGCCCATTTAGCGTGGTTATATAATGTATTGAGTTACGCAAACCCAATACCGTTGGCTAGACGAAAGCTGATCTCTGACGGTGACATCTCTAGAGTACGTAAAGGATTATCGAATGACAATGTGGATTTTTTCCAAAAGCATTTTGGATTATTCAAAGGGATCCGATGCTTTTAAACTAGATGCTATTAAATTGCGCATGCGTCTTTTGTCACGCCACATCGCATTTTCCAGCAGCTGGTTCTTTTGTAGATCTCACATATCCAAGTAAGCCAATAGCTCTACAACGTTCCAAATCACGAAAAGCAAAGCGAATTGAATTCCAGTAATTCATGAATACGAATCTACGTGATCACTGGTCCTTGTTAGCGAATCGATATGAATGTAGTTCTATTTTTGTATAATTTCTTAAATTTTTGTAATGGTATGCTTTGATTGTGTTGTCCAAAAACTTTCACTAATTTTGATTATTTTAAGATTGATGTTGTAGAAATAATTAAACAACACAAACACAGCCTTAAAAAAACTATTTTAATTCATTTATTTCTGTCACATAATCTCTCAGTTTTGGGTGGGTAATTAAATACGTTTTGGTATAATTTGGTCGGGTCGGTTTCCTTGAACCGTCTCTAACTTCTTCTGAGAATTGCCCTAATGTTGAAACGCAATGCGGATACCATCTCTGTGAACTAGAAATAGTTTCTCGGATTTCCAAAAAACTACCGTTAATTACTTACCTAGTAATTTTTGTTCATTACTAAAATAAAATTAATTTATGTTTAAAAATACCAAAAATAAACTACCTAATACACCTCTACAAATTATATGGTTTTATTTATCGGCTAGTAATGATAATAAAAAAACAATTAAACATAACTTAGGATAAAGAATTATTATATACCAACAAATCACATTTTTCTTGAAGCTTTCGAGATGTGGTGTTACCGTAGAATGCTACGCATTAGCTGGACACAGAAGGTTTCAAATGAACGAGTGCTCCTACGCGTCGGCAAGAGCCGCGAGCTTTTGCAGACCATCAAAAAGAGAAAAGTCGCCTATTTAGGACATGGGTTGCGACACGAGAAATATGACCTCCTCCAACTCATAATGATGGTCAAAATCGCAGGCAAAAGACGCGTTGGAAGAAGAAAGAAATCGTGGTTGAGAAATATACGGGAATGGACGAGTATTGCAAGCGTAGAAGAACTTTTTCGCTTGGCGCAAGATAGGGAAAAGTTCGCTCAACCTCTATTAAGGAGAGGCACAAAAATAAGAAGAACAAATCACATAAATTATAATGCCTGGAAAAAAAAATCCGGTTACGATGTAAAACTGGAATGAGAAAATCTTGTAATGTAATAATTATAAAACCTTCCACTAACAACCCAAACCAGCAGACATAAAGCATAATCAACTTATCTTCCAATTCCCGCCCTTCCAATGCCGCAAACACAGAACTAAAATTTTATATGTCCTGACCCTTTCTGCGCATAAAACTAAGTTAATTATGAAACTAATTCCATTATGTGATCCTTGTACGCTCACATTCGGACTCCGTACGTGGGTCACTAATCGTTATAATATTTGTTTAAAACAACGACTTCAAATATCGTAGACACGCTTTTACAAAAGAAACCGATACTTATATGTGTAAATCTACACATACCTAATACGCATGTTGGGATCACCGTACTGGCGTCTGTATTTATTTAACAATAGTTTTCAAGGGGTCTTCAAATTTAAAATAGGTTGTGATGTACCTGAGCTGGTCAAGTTTTCTATTAATTTTTGTAGTATGAAATCATATCAGTCATATCTCTATCATTGTAATAAGTAAATAAATTGCCTTATCTAGTTTATGAGGAGTATTTTTCTTACACATGCCAGGAATTTGACCGTTAAGTTGACTAGAATGTATTACTACGTAGTATGTATTATGTGTGTAGTATGTTGTACTACGTAGTCAACAAGAGGATAGTGTGGTCAAAGGTAGAGCTTAAATTGAAAAACGAGTACTTTGTAGAGTCATCTATGGGTTATATCGTCAGTCGTTTAAAGTTTAGTTTGCTCGAACTCTGCCGAATGAGTCTCTTTAGTTTTAACTATGCAAAATACCTCTACAATGTGATTTAATTTTATATTCGTAGCTTAAAGTTTATGAGCACTCACTATTGGATTCTTTTTACAAACGAAAGAGGATTTTGTGCTTTGGTTTATGAGTCAAGTATATTTTAATTTGAGTAACAGTTTTTAATGCTGCTAAATGTAGATAATTATTCTGCTGCTGCTTTGGTTTTTCTTACTTCAGGTCAATTATACATTTGAGAGTTGTAGTTTTTTTTTTATAATCTCTAGTACAATTTAATACATTTACTAGAAATCAAGCGAAAATTTCAAAGTTTTTGGAGCGCATGAATAAGTATACTTTTCCAGGGTTGGAAATTTGAATTTTAACTGACATAGTCAGGTCATTGTTGCTACTTACTAAAAAAAAATAGACAGGCATTTGTGGGGTAAAATAAGGCACGACAAGCGTGTACACCTATATATTAATAAAAAAAATTAGAAGCAAATATTTTCCAGCTTTGGCATGGGGTTTAAATGATTGACACAAGCCTAAATTGTTAGAGTTTATAAGGGCTTACCACTCACCTAGTAATATGGGAGTTCATCTTATCATTCTCTCAAACTTTCCCCATCACTCTAACATAGTCACATTTGCGTCTTCCACGATGAGGGTGCTGACGTCAGACATAACTGATGTTGATTCGCTTTTGATTCACCCGCAAGGCGATAATAGCAGTTTCATGAGTCGATCGCTAGATGACGCCACTAGTCCCGCCAGCTATTATGGATATTACTGGATACAGGGTGGAAAATATAAGAATTTATTGCGAGCAGCGTGTTTGTAATGGAAAAAGAATGGTGTGAAGTCAAGGGGCGGGTACTGATAAGGCTACGTAGAGATTTATGCTTTTTTATTACAGTTCGAAAGCGGTCCCTTTAACGTGATGCGTGTAGCACCTAATCGTAAACTAACGGCTTTTATAAACATGGGCGTTTGTACGTTTTTTTTTTTAATTATAGAGAATTAATAGCGGCAGCTAATATATTATGAGATTAATAATTTTCAACATACATAGGTACGTATGTTTTTTTTAATAGTACATGATTCACGTTTGTTAAGCTATTTCTAGGGAAGCATCAACAACAGTTCACTAATAGTTGTTATGAGCTTTTGTTGTGTTTAATAAAAAAAATAGGTCAATTTATTTGCTTGTAGCCTTCCTTAACTAGAAACATATCCCCTGTATAGGTGTAAAATAGTGTAGATAAACATATTGAGTTCACGACAGACCAAAACAGATCTCCGCGACATTCTAGCCACTGAACCCTGGAACAACTACTGCTATAAATACGTACAGTTAAACCTAAGTAAGTTAAGCGTAGCATTAGTCTCCTTGATCGATCACCGGTTAAATTGATGTCGAAGGAAACTTACCTCGTCCTTGCTTTGCTCAGCTCTAATCCAATTTTGTTGGTCCCTAAGACATTACAGTGACAAACAGTACTTTGGGCGTCGGTGAATGTGTGTGGGACTAAATTGAAGGTGTAATTTTGTTCTTTCTTAATTTCTTTCCTGTTTATTTCTACAAGACAAAATGTTTAAGTGTTCAATCACCTGGATAGTGAAAGGACGTGATTGCCTCTTTTACCTTATTACATTTTAGACTTTTATGAAACTAAAAAGAAACATTGAATTTGGGATAATTAGGTGCCTGACATTGAAACAAATATTTTATCTAGCAGATTTATCCTTTGTTAGTTGTTACTATTAAGTACTTCAAAATATTATGTCACATGATAATGTGTATATCTTGCTAAGCAATTAATTGTTAAAATATAATTTGTTTTAAAACAGTCTACGACTTAATGCACAATACTTTTAATAGATAATAAAACCTGTATAGTAACTTCAAGTTAAAATCACTTTTAATTCAGTTTTTAATAACGCTAGTGTACCTGAAAAGTTTTGCGCTTTCTCCTACCAAGCCTAACTTTGCAGGAGTGACTTTCAATTTCCAATATGTTTGCATATTGGCTAAAAGCGTAAGAACCTACTTCTACTGATGGCTAGACTAACTTCCTGAGTGCTGTAACTATGTTAGGACTTGAGAAAAGCGTTTTTATACCTTGCCTAGGTAGAGTGTTTCGTGTTAATTCTTAAGTTAAAATATTCTGCATACTTACTCTGTGGTCTTGTCATTTAAGATATTATAAAGAGCATGTAGGAATAGTATTGATTGATAATGTATGGGTACTCTATTTTATTTTAAAGTGTGTGCCTGCCTACAATAATTTGTGAATACCTATTTTGTGATTGTAGATAAAAACTAAGTAAAGAAAATAAAACAAGCCAAAATAAAATTTCGAAAATGTGTATTTCGATTCTTTTCAGATATCTTCGTCCCAATATTTACATTTATGTACAAAAATCATAATAATTATTTACAGTCTCTGCTTAACGATAATTTGCTGAATATAAAATTAAAATAAATGCATCTGTACATAGATTTAACTTTGGCATTATAATAATATTTTATGCAATTGAATACCGTTTCAGTGAAGTCGAGTAATAAATGTTAAACAGTGTTTTTATATGCATGTATATTTACAACGGTTTAAATGTACCTTTTTACACGTATAAATTACTATCGCAGAAATTAGGAAGTCAATCCGTAACAACTCAATTAAAACTAGCATCCTATCATATACAAGTAAATGCGTCATCGTAGGCACGATACATTATTTATTCTAAACAATAAATATAATATGGAACAATCTTACAAGTTAATTATCACTGTTTGTTGG